>JANBXA010000731.1:14047500-14420000 GCA_030556225.1 Cricetiscus sungorus
AGTATAAACAAGTGTGTGGATCATACAGACCTGTGATTCTCAACTTTCCACGCCGTGACTCTTCAATACTGTTCCTCGTGTTGTGGTGACCCCCAACCGTAAAATTACTTCATTAATTATTTCATTGCTAGTTCGTAACTGTAATTTTGCTACTGTTATGAACTGCACTATAAATATCTGATATTTGGGATATCTGATATACGACCCCAAAAGGGTCATGACCCACAGTTTAAGAACCAATGATATAGACAAACTGAGCAAATGTATCAATAAGTTTCTAAAATCAATCTCGATAACAGAAATGGAGTCAAATTTGTCCTAGTTAGAGTTACTATTGCTGTGATCAAACACCACGCCCAAAGCAACTTTGGAAGAAAGGGTTTATTTAGCTGACATCACAGATCATCACCAAAGGAAGTCAGGGCAGGAAGGACAGGGTGGCAAGCACGACAGGAGTCTGGAGCAGGAGCTCATACAGAGACCATGCGGAAGTGTTGCTTGCTGGCTACTCCTGGTCTTGCGCCCCATGGCAGTGGGGTCTTGCTGCGTCTGGGCTTCACTTTCAGCAGTAGATTTTCTTGAACTCTTTTCAGGGACCCCGACACTGCCACACAGTTCCGAGCCTCAGATTCTCTCCATAACCCCTTCGTGCCTTCAAAGCTAACACCACCTGGGTGACTCTTACCATCGGCCTTGGTGACGTCTGGAGCGCGGCTCCTGTGTGATGACTCTCAGGGGGACACTTCCAGAAGATTTCACTTCAGTGATGCTGGTATCTTCTAATTACATCTGACTCTTCAGCCCCAGTTGGCCAGCATCCACTGTCGCAGCAAAGCAAATGTGGCCTCTTGTTAATCACAGCTGATTCCTCAGCTCCTGTTGACCACACATCACAAATTCTTCACACAAATGGCCCGGCAGAGCCCTTGCTCCCTCTGAAACTACACAGACCAGGCTTCCATCGTCTGTGCTGCTCTCAACGTTCCTATCTTCCAAGATCCTACAGATCAGCCAGCCCGCCATGCTCTCAGCCCAGTGACTTTTCTAGACCAAAATTCACAATCCTTCCATAATCCTCCCCCAAACACGATCAATTGTGGCCCAGATGTCTGAAATGGAGTATACATGCTTACAGTCGCAATTAGTCGCAATTACTTAATATTTCACTTTATTGGGTTATTGGATTTCTTTTATCTTTAAAACAAAGCCAATTCTTAAAAGAAATGAAACTCTTGTATTACCAGAAAATAAGTTTTAAAAAGAAAATTCTGGCTCTTCTTTATTTTACGTGTTTTGTATTACTGGCATAAAAGTCCTAAAGTATTTATTACAAAAGTTTCCTAGACAAAATTGCCCCCAAGATGAGAAAAGATGAATGGAAAGTTTCACCAATTGTTTGTGGCCTCATCACATCTGTGTAGCAAAGTGAATTAAGTTAATAAAGTATTTTCTGGAAGTAAGCATCCTTAACATAGACCTCAGATGCTTCACTTAATTTCTTATACTAATTACTATTTATAAGAACAATCACTTTACAAACACAGTTTGGATCAGGAGTTGGTGGCACACACCTTTAATCTCAGCACTTGGGAGGCAGAGGCAGGCGGATATCTGTGAGTTCAAGGCCAGCCTGGTCTACAGAACTAGTTCCAGGACAGGCTCCAAAGCTACACAGAGAAACCCTGTCTTGGGGGGTGGGGGGAAACGCATTTTGGATTTCTTGGTGGTGGTAGTGTGTCGGGGAGGGGGAGAGTGTGAGGGGGGTGGAGGGGCTGAGGGGGTTGGACAGATTCTTCTGCAACTCACTACATAGCTTGTTTGACCTGAACCTCATAGTAACTCTCCTGCTTCAGTCTCTTGAGTGCTGAGATTGCAAGCATCATCCACCATGCCTGGATCTATAAATGCAATATTCTAAAACATGAGGAGAGGGTCCAAGCATTGGAGAAACAGAGACAGGAGGAAGCAGGGGCAAGTTTGAAGTCAGCTGCTCTAGAGTCTCATTTCCAGACCATCCAGACTACAGAGTAAGGGAGACTGTATCTCAGAAAATGAAACACAAAACAAGAGAGAGCTTGTGTCTGTTACCTGAATTATGATTGACAGTGCTTCACTGGGACTACATGTCTAAGCCACGACTTCTCAAACATACTCAAAGCCCTCTCAAAAGTGATGTCCTGGAAATCTGTGACACCATGAAATCTGAAAGATCTGTCAATCTAGTCCACTGACTTATCCTTTAAATGACTCTCAGAGCTGTGTTCCCTTGTCCCTCTCTACTGCGAACCCAACTCAGATTACCAGTACTTTGGACAGTATACACAGAAAATGCTGCAAATTGACAATGCAAGGGGAAGTGGAGCATTCGACTGCTGACTGGGACGTCTCACTGGGAAGGACCAATGACTGACAAATGCAGCAAAGGGAGATGCTACAGCGGTACTCACAGAAGGAGCAGATGCAGCGATCTGACCTGCCTGATGGGACCCAGGGCATGGGGCACAGCAAAAGGAGATGCTACAGCGGTACTCACAGAAGGAGCAGATGCAGCGATCTGACCTGCCTGATGGGACCCAGGGCATGGGGCACAGCAAAAGGAGATGCTACAGCGGTACTCACAGAAGGGGCAGATGCAGCGATCTGACCTGCCTGACGGGATCCAGGGCATGGGGCACAGCAAAGGGAGATGCTACAGCAGTACTCACAGAAGGGGCAGATGCAGAGATCTGACCTGCCTGATGGGACCCAGGGCATGGGGAACTTCATAGTGGCAGGCAGAAGTTAGTCAGGGGCTGAAATGGATGAGTCATTGAAAGATTCCACACAGAGCCACGGCCCTCCTGAGCCATGTGGCAGCCACCCAGGGGGCAGCCTAAGTCCTTAAGGCATCCACCAACCTCCCCGGTGTTAGGATGAGCAAGTATACAGTGGAGAAATGGGAGAGAAGGAGAGGTGGAATGGTTCCTTTGCTGTGGAAAGAGGCAGATCTGGATAAATGAGGGTGGTGAGGAATGGGCTGATGTTGGTGCCCTGCTGGCCAGGATGACATCCAGGCCTGGGCTGTGGCATGGAGCCAAATCTGGGTCTGTGTCCCGACCACAACCAGGATCTGGGTTGACATCCATGGCCCCTAACACCACCAAAGAGCATACAAGTATTCAGGGTTTGGGCTGTCACCTAAGATGGGGATCTGAGGGTCATGATGCAGCCAGAGCCATACAGATCTGAGAGGCCTGTGCTGTCACAAGGTGCCATGGTGACATCTGGACCTAGACTGCAGCTGGAGTCCATGTCTGGGCCCATGGCCCTATTGAAGCCAGGCTCTGTGTCACTCAATGTCTGTGGCTCCTGATACCATCAAAGGCCATGCCTTTGCCAGGGGTCTGGTATGGCACTGGACCATGTTGATGTCTGAGTGCCACACTGCAGTGAGGATCATGCTGATCTGAGTGGCTGCCCCCTGAGGCCACGGTGATATCCAGGCCCCAGCTACTACTGTAGACCACGTCTGGGTCCATGGTCCTACCACAGCCAGGTTTTGTGTTGATGTCTGTGACCCATGGTAACAAACACCAAAGGCCACACGAATGCCCCGAGTGTAGGATGCAACCTCTGGCTGTGTCGGTGTCTGAATTCCCTGCCACCACAGAGCCATGCCAGTCTGGGTGGCCCGCTGCCACATGAGGCCATGGTGTCATCTGGGCCTGGGCAACTGCCTAAAGCTGTGTCTGGGTCTGTGGTCCAGCAGCAGCCAGGGTCTGAGCTGAAGTCTGTGGCTCCTGTTACCCCTGAGAGCTGTGTGAATGCCCACGGCCTGGACAGCCACCTGAGACCATGTTGGTGTCTGAGGGACTTGCTCTATCTGGGGCCATACTGATCTGAGTGGCTTGTGCTGCCACCGGGGCCATGGTGACAACCAGGCCTGAGCTGTGCTGAGGTCTGGGTCCCTGTTTCTATTGCAGCTGGGGTCTGTGGTGATGCTGTGCATGCTCCAGGTTGCCAGAAGGCTGGCTTACACTCTTCACAGGAATGTCTGAGAAGACATCTTTTACATTCGCAGAACAAATGAAAAAAGAACAAGACATTATTAAGAGTAGAAATAAAGCAAACGTATTCTTGGAAATTAAAATATAAATATTCAAACTTAAAATATAGAACAAAACGATAAGCATAAATGAAAGTGAGACAGAGATGGGATACTGGATTGTTCCCAAGGTCTCAGAAATGGCCACAATGTTCAGTTTAGTAAATAAGCTTTTAAAGTATTTTTTAAAAAAATAAGAAACACACTATAAGAATGTTTTGAAGTTCCATTCCTGATGCGTCATAGAAATAAAGGTGAGGTGTGCTTACAGAACATCGCCTAGGCGGTTGCTGTAAAACCACACCCTCTAAGAGGAAGACTTCTTGCACATTTGTATTTATCATTATGCAGGAGAAAACCAATAATAAAAAAGAGAAGAAAATTTAATCTCAAAAAATAAAACTCCCTAATTACTTCTAAAACATAACTCTTATGAGTACAGAAATTCTGTACTCAGAGTTAAAAATAAGGAATTGATCAGATTACGTGTCATATGGGAGCATCTGATACTGAAAATCAGATTTCGTAGCACGGGTGCTTTTCCGTATGCATTTATGAGTGACAGCAGTAACATAACGCGAACAGTAGGGGGAGCAAGAGGCAAACCCATCAGTGACTGTCCCCAGACTTCACAGTCCTTCCCAGATCCTAATCACACTGGGACTGAACTACACAGGGATAGCCGTGATGATATAGAAACCATCTGTGGGAAGAGACAGGTTTCTGCATTCTCTGTAGTGTGAAGACGTTATTGGAGCCCATTCCTGCCAAATATTACTTTAAGACAAATGTACTTAGGAAAAGAAGACCTTTATATTTGTTTGCTTTAAGAACGTGTAGAAAACACCATTTTAAAATATTTCATCGTCTCTGTCGTCCCTTTTATGAGGTACCACTAATGAGTGCAAAGAGGGAAAGGGGTGTAAGCCACTCGGCGTTCTGCAGACTTGTAAGAAGACCGGGTTACAGGATGTTCACGCAGATGAGGCAATGGTTTTCTCTGTTTACTGCCACTTTATGCTAATGTACATTTTCTCCGTTCTCCATGTACAATGCCTCTATATTTTCACTGACAAACCCTAAGCTGCATTAACTAAAAGGCAGAGAGATGAGGCCTAATTAATAAAATTAGAGATGAAAGGGGAGGCATGACAACAGACACTGAGGAAATCCTGAGAATCCTAAGAACATCCTTAAAATCCTGTAGTCTACCAAATAGGAAAATCGAAAAAAAACGAGTAATTTTCTCAATACATACTACCTAATAAAGTTAAATTGAGATCAAACAAGCAATTGAAACAGACCTATAATCCCTAGTGAAAGAGATCCAGATGGGCTTAGCACGGAATTTTACTGCACTTTCAAATAGAAGTTGGTGCCAATATTCCTCAAATTATTCCACAAAATAGGAACAGAAGGAACACTGCACAGTCCATTTTATAAAGTCAAAATTACTGATATCTCAACCACATAAAGATCCAACTAAGAAATAGTTGCAGACCAATTTCTTTTATGAACAAAGATGTAAAAATTCTCAATAAAATATTTGCAAACTGGACCCAAGAACACATCAAATAGATCATCCACTATGATCAGGTGGATATCATCCCAGAGATTCAGGGAGGGTTCAGCACATGTACGTTGATAAATGCAATTTACCATATAAATAAAAAACACATGATTATCTCATTCAATGAAAAAAAAAGGCCTTTGACAAAATCAAATACCCATTTATGATACTTCATGATAAACGTCCTGAAGAGATTAGGGATACAAGGGATATTCTGCCATATAATTAAGGCAATTTACAGCAAACCTATAGCCAATTTCAACTTAAAGAGAAAGAAATTCAAATCAATTCTTCTAAGCTCAGGAACAAGACAAGGTTGTCCCATCTGTCAACATAGTACTTGAAATCTTAGCCAAAGCAGTAAGACAACTGAAGGAGATTGGGGGCTATAAATGGGAAAGGAAGAAGTCAAATAATCGTTATTTGCAGATGATATGATAGTATACATAGGTGACCCTAACTTCTACCATGAAACTCCTATAGCTGATAAACACTTTTAGGAAAGTAGCTGAATACAAAATTAAGTCATTAAATGTGTTGCCTTCCTATACAAATGACAGACTGAGAAAGAAATCAGGGTAACAGTGCCATTCACAATAACCTCAAAAATATAAAATATCTTGGGGTAACTCTAACCAGGCAAGTGAAAGACTTGTATGATAAAAACTTTAAGATCCTGAAGAGAAAAACTGAGGAAGATAACTGTGGTGGTTTAAATAAGAATTGCTCCCACAGGCTCATATATGTCTGCATAGTCACCAGGGAGTGGAGCTCTCTGATAGGATTAGAAGGATTAGGAGGCATGGCTTTGTTGGAGGAAGTGTGTTTGAGGTTTTCAAAAGGCCACAGCCAACCTAATGTTTTTCTTTCTCTGTCTTGACCTATGGATGGTTACTTTTCCAATACCCTGTCACCCTGCCTGCCTGCCTGCCTGCCTTGCTCCCTGCCACCATGGTCCTTGCCATCATGATAATGAACTAATCTCTGAAAGTGTAAGCAAGGACCCCAATAAAAGCTTCGTGGTCATGGGGTCTCTTCATAACAAAAGAATGGTGGCTAAGGCAATATCATAAATCAGTAGGAGTAATATAGTAAATATGGCATCTTGCCAAAAACAATATACAAACTCAATGCAATACCCATGAAAATTCCAACCAGAATTTGTCTACCTCAAGATACAGCTGTACCATTCTTGACCATATACCCAAAGGACACGTCATCCTTCCACAGAGACACTTACTCAATCATGTGTCGCGCGCTACTGTCTCGCCTGCAAGAAGGACGCACAACACATCGGATTCTTCTGCGAACAAGCTTTAATGAACGTATAGCTTGCTGGTAAGAGAAGGACCCCGAACAAAGAACTGGGCACTGCTATATACACACTGAGGCACTCATGTCCCCTCCTGATTGGTGCAGATCTCGTGCATGCCCTGGACATGGGCGGTCATGAGTACAGCGTCTCTCGGGTGGACGCTAGCCCGCCATCGCAGGGTCATAAATAAAGAAGTTGGCGCTATCCTTACAGCGCAGCACCAGGCAGTCCTCAGGCGGCTGCCAACAATCATGCTCATTGCTGCTCTGTTTACAATAGGCAGAAATTGAAAACAACCTATATGCCTATAAATAGATGAATAGATAAAATGTGGTACATTTTCACAATGGAATATTACTCAGACATAAAAAAAATCACGAAATTTGCAGGTAAGTGGATGTAGCATCTACTATGGGGTATGAGGTCTACACTTAAGAATTGATATATTCCAATAAGAATCTATTGGCGAAAACTAATACTCATTTGTGATGGGTTATCAATTGGAGCTAGTTTCCAGGCTAGAGATGCAGGCTTGAGTCTATTTCTCCTCTCAGTTCTAGGACCCCATCTAGCCCAGAACAATGCAGGCCCTGTTCATGCTGTGTTAGTCTCTGTGAGTTCTTATGTGTAGTGGTCTTGACATGTGTGAAGGTCTTGTTTCCTGGGTCTTCTCCATCCCCTCTGGCTCTTACACTCTGTTTGCCTCTTCTTCTTCAGGGTTCCCAGAGCCCCAAGGGGAGGAATTTGAAGGAGACACCCCATTTAGGACTGAGTGTTCAAAGGACTCTCATTCTACACACACACACTGCCTGGCTGTGGGTCTCCTCCATATTCCTTCCCATCTGCTGTAGGAACAAACTTGTCAGATGATGGCTGAGCAAGGTACTGTTATATGAGTATGGCATATGTCATCAGGAGTCATGTTATTGCTGTGCTCTTTAGGTAGAACAGTATTTTGTTTCCCCTAGGTCACTGGCCTATCTAGTCTTAAGTTCTTGGCCACCAAAGCAGTGTCAGGGATGGGGTCTGTAGTTGTTTGTTTGTTTGTTTGTTTGTTTTACTCTTTTGGCTCTTTACTCTTAGCCCATCAGCAATCAAAAAATTTAAAATCAACACAGTACTATATAGGATACAGACGCCCTGTGTATTTCCCATCTTACATGATTTTTTTCTTTGTATTACTTTTACTCTGTCTTTTAAACTATTTGTTTCTTTCTATGACTATCTATACCTATATTCTTTCTTTCTTAAGCCTACACACATTGTAAAACTCATCCAGATCTCTTTTACTGCCTATCTATTTTTTGTTTTGACCGCATGAGCAAACTTTAAACTACTAAGCTATAGCACGTTTTGAGTAGGTTTTTCCCTGCCGGTCGTTCCCACCACCACGCCAGCCCCCATAACATGCTGAGACTCTGTATTTGATGTAATGCTGTTGGCCACTTACTTGTTTCTTATCGGTTAGTTCTGTCTTAATGTTTAACCCATTTCTACTATTTTAAGTATTTTCACGTGGCTCATCTTACCGGAGAGTGGCGGCCCGGCGTGCTGGCTGTTCTCTTTAGGCTCTCCATGCTGACTCCTCCCAACTACTTTCTCTTTTCTCCCAGTCTCCTAGTCCCGCCTATCTTGCTTTTCTATTAGCCAACAGTATGAGAAACCAGTATGAGAAACATATTTACAGAATAACATCTCCCATCATCCCCTCTTTTCTGTCTAAAAGGAAGGGTTTTAACTTTAACATAGCAAAATATACCATACAACAGTTAAAATATATAAATTGAACATAGAAGACTGCTGAACCTTGCCAAGTCAGGGTAAGACTGCCTTTCTACCTCCCTGCTTTTGTTGTGGTCTGTCAAGTACTCTTGGCCTTAACCAAAACTGGCTGTACCAACGTTGCTGTGAAACCTTGGGTGACTGTCCAGGTAGCTTGCTGTTTCTGTCCTTGCTGCACATTTTGGAAGTTGCCCATCCGCACTTCCTGTCTACCCTAGTATCGTTATTTTCCCTCTCAGGTCTTGATGAGGTTGTAGATTAAACAATCACTACTATTATTCTCTCTTCCTAGTTAGATATATTAGGTACTAGGCTTAAGCTTTCCAGCTTAGGATAACTGTATTGTAAACTCCCTTATGCCTTCACCCTAGGACTAGATATGTAGGTGGTTTTGTTCTCGGTTTTCCTTTTCTTAGAGCACACTTGTTATTCACTGTTTTGTATATAGTTTTGTGTCAAGCCCAAATCTTTTCTTTAGACTAAAAGGGGAATTGTAATGGGATATTCACTTTGTCTGCTTCTGTGGCACTGACCACGCCCATTGGGGGTGGTGCCACGGGCAGAAGTGACCCACGTGTAACTAGGTCTGAGGAGGAGCCAGGGAACACTCTCTTGCTGGCAGGATGCGGAGAGGAAAGCATCTGGTGGAACTTGCTGGTGTTCATCTCTCTAGGTTGTAAGTTATTTCTCCCTGAATAAACATCTATTCAGCCTATTTGTTTATCCTGATCCTTATTAAAACGCAATAACAGCAGGGTCCTCCACCCTGCTCTATGGGCTGACTCTACTTCTCTGATGAAAGCCAAGTCTAAAGCTCTCATTCGGAGGTGCTGATCAGGAACTGCATTCAACCCTCCAGCTGTGGATGCTGGTGCCCTGCACTGTGGAGCATTTTTTTTTATTAGTTTTTTGGTTTCTATTTAGCATGAGAAAGGCGTTTCTGTATGACTGAACTTCTTAAAGAAACCATATCCTTTTTGTTGTTGTTTTTTATTGTTTTTATTTTTGTTTTGTTGTTGTTTAAGCTTTCTCAGGCCCTATGAGAATTTGAAAGCCCCACGTTAGTATGACAAAATGTTTTTTAACTCTCCACTGTTTACTCTTTGTTCTTTGCTCTTTAGGAGGGCCCAACACCCAAATAAGTCACACATGGAGACTTATTATTTATTACTCATAAATACCCGGCCTTAGGTTGGCTTATTTCTAATCAGCTTTTCTTAAATTAAATATAAACCATCTACCTTTTGCCTCTAGGATTTATCTATTCTGTATGCCTTTTTTTACTTCTTATTCTATGGCTGGCTGTGTACCTGGGTGGCTGGCCACCAGCATCCTGTCTCCTTCTCTTGCTTCTCCATCTTTCTCCTCCCAGAATTCTCCTACTATTTATTCCCTATGCCTGCCAGCCCTGTCTATCCTTTCTCCTGCCTAGCTATTGGTAGTTTAGCTCTTTATTAGACCAATCCGGTGTTTTAAACAGAAAAAGTAATAAGAATTAAATAAATGCAACACAAGGGAATACAACACATCTTTGCATCATTAAACAAATATTCTACAATATAAACAATATAACACACCTAAAAAAATATTCTACAATGGGGGTCTATCTCATAAAGTGGGTTTTAAATACAATTATATATTGTTTTGTTCCTTCCACATTATGCCACTATTACACTAGCACAATTGCAGGCAGGTCATCCTTGTAGACAGAAGGGTTTGTAGCTGAGTTGGTGTTTATGTTTCTTCTTTGGTAGCATGAAGAGCACCTTCTAGTACCACAATATCTAGTCTACAGGTATGAAGTGGGTAGTGCAAATTCTCCATGTTCAATGAGTTGTGTGGATGTTGTCTTTAACAATATCACCTTACTGTTAGTTTGTAAGAAGCCACCAATAGCCTTTGTAATAGTTTGGGTTGTTTGTGGTTTCCCATGGTGCCCCTTTGGCCAAAACCTCAATTACATGTAAGCCATTGGCAGTACTGGAAGCTTCATTTGGTTATGACAGATGTCCAGTTTGGGTTTCCATCTCCTTCATTATTTGGCAATTTTATTTAGATCATTTTCCTACATGACTGTGCTTTAAGAAGTTTCTACTTCTTAAATGTCTACTTCTCAAATGTCCCTTAGTTTGAGCAGCCCCCTCTGTTCTTTCCCCCTCACCTCCCTCCCCCTTCCCTGTTTGATCCTCCTTGTTCCAGATGCTGCCTCATATACCCATAACTATCTATTCCATTACCTAGCCTCTGCAGTAATAAGGATTGTAGTTTGCCTACAATTGACTTAAGAGCTAATATTCACATATAAGCAAATACATACCAAATACCAAATTTGTTTTTGTTTGTTTGTTTTTTGTTTTGTTTTGTCTTGTTTTGTTGGTTCTGGGTTACCTCACTTGGAATGATTTTTTTTTTCTAGTTCTCCCTACCATGTACCTGTGAATTTCATTATTTAATTTATTTTTACAGCTGAGTAAGATTTCATTGTGTGAATGTACTAATTTTCTTAATCCATTCATCTACTGATGGCCATCAGGTTTGTTTCCAATTTCTGGATATTATGAATAGAGCTTCAATGAACATGGTTTAGTGGGTGTCTCTGTAGTAGGATGAAGCATCCTTTGGATATGTGTCCAAGAGTGGTATAGCCGAGTTTCAAGGTAAATTGATTTCAAACTTCCTGAGGGACTGCTACACTGAATTATTTACATAATTCAGTAATTTACATAATTCAGTATTTACTTGCTCTACAAGTTTGCAGCCCCAACAGCAACAAATGAGTGTTCCCCTTATTCCACATACTCACTAGCATGAGTTATCATTTCTTTCTTTATTGATCTTAGTCATTCTGACAGGCATAAGATGAAATCTCAAAATAGTTTTGATGTGCATATTCTGATAGCTAAGAATGACCATTCTTTTTTCAGTCATTTAAGTTTCCTCATTTATTTGTTTAATTGTTTTCTATTTTTGTAAGTCCCTCATGTATTTTGGATATTACCCCTCTATGAGATGTATAGTTGGTAAAATATTTTTCCCATTCTGTAGGTGGCTGCATTTTCCAAATAATGGTTCCCTTTGCCATGCAGAATCTTTTCAGTTTAGTGAGATCTCAATTATTAATCATTATCCTAGAGCCTGTGCTACCAATGTTCTGTTCAAAGACCCTTTTTATTTGCCAATGAATTCAGTGCTATTCCCCCTTTCTCTTCTATCATATTTGGTGTATCTTCCAGTATTATGTTGATGTCTTCAATTGTTTTGGAGTTGAGTTTTGTGCAGAGTGATAAGTAAGGATCTATTTGTATTCTCGTATACACAGTTGTCCAGTTTGAACAGCACCATTTCTTGTAAATGCTGTCTTTTTTCCCCAGGTTTATTTCTGTTTTTTTAATTAAAAACATGTGTTCATGGATGTGTGGATTTATATCTGGGTCTTCAATTTGATTTCATTGATCAGCATGTCTGTTTTTGTGCCAATACCATCTTTTTACTACTACAGGTCTGTAGCAAAACTTGTGCTTTAATCTGTGGTGATCAGACAGGATGCAGAGTGTTGTTTCAGTTTTCTTGTGTTTGTTTCCAAGCATGTGGTCAAATTTGAAGAAAGTTCCACAAGCTGCCAAGAAGGAGGCATATTATTTTGTGTCTGGGTAGGATGCTCTGTAAATATCTGTTAGGTCCATTTGGTTTATGATGTCCTTGTCTCCATCCTTTCTCTGCTTTCTACGTGGGTGATGTCAATTAGTGAGTGGGGTTTTGAAGTCGCCCATTATTGCCCTGTAAAGGTCAGTATGTGATTTAAGCCATAGTAGTGCTTCTTTTATAAACTTGGGTGCCCTTGGATTTGATGAATGTCAAGAATTGCAGTATCCTTAACCCGACGTCAGTGGCTCATGCTTTTAATCCCAGCATTCGGGAGGCAGAGGCAGGCAGATCTCTGTGAGTTTGAGGCCAGCCTGGTCTACAGAGCGAGTTCCAGGACAGACTCCAAAGCAATACAGAGAAACTCTGTCTTGAAAAACCTTTTTACCCTTTTACCCTGAGGACCTTTTACGTCCTTTCACCGTGAGGTGATTTCTGTCCCTGGGGGTAAAGTGTGCTTCTTGGATGCAGCAGCAAGATGGGTTCTATTTTCCAAACCAATCTGTTAGACTATTTGGGAATTGATGTTAATAGTCATCAGGCAATGAGCAGTGTTTGTTGATTTCTGTTATTTTGTTGTTGTTGTTGTTGCTGTTGTTTGGGCTCCCCCCCCCAACTCCTTGTTTTGGTGTGCTGGTTTGAGGTGAGTTACTCCTTGTGTTTTCCTGGGTGTGGTTAATCTTTTCAAGTTGAAATTTTTGTTTTAGTACTTTCTGTAGAACTGGATTTCTAGGTAGATACTGCTTAAATTTGGATTTATCATGGAATACCTTTCCTTTTCCAATTATTATGATTGAAATGTTTGCTTGTGTAGTAGTTTGAGCCAGCATCTGTGGTCTTTCAGAGTTTATAGAACACAAACCAGGCTCTTTTTTAAGAGTTTAGAGTGTTCATGGGAAAGGCAGGTGTTATTCTAACAGGTCCTTCTTTTTATGTTACTTGTCTTTTCCTTAAGATTTTAATATTTTTTATTCTGTATATCGAGTGTTTTGATTGTTGTCTCTGTAATTCTCTTCTGGACCAGTGTATTTGGTGTTCTGTTTGCTTCTTGTACCTTGGTAGGCACCTCATTCTTTAGGCTAATTAATGTCCTTTTATTTTCTAGATAATATTTTCTGTGCCTTTGACCCTGGTTACTTCTCCTTCGTCTATTCCTGTTTGTAGACTTGTATTTTCACAGTGTCTCCGATTTCCTGGATTGTTTTTGTTTGTTTGTTTGTTTTTGTTTTTTTAGATTGAACACATCTTTGACTGAGGGAACCATTTCTATTTGTTTTTGATACCTGAGATTCTCTCATCCATCTTGTATATTCTGTTGTTAAGGCTTGCCTCTGAGGTTCCTACTCCAGTTCCTAAATTTTTCATTTCCAGTTTTACCTCTCTTTGGTTTTTCCATCCCACTTTAATTCCAATTCAATTCAATTTAATTCAATTTTTTCATGTCTTGAACTATTTTTTTTGTTTCATTCTATTGTTTGTGTTTTCATGGAATTCATTAACGGATTTATTCATATTCCCTTTAAGGTCCTTGAACACAATCATAATAGCTTTTTGGAGTTCTTTTCTTGTGCTTTAGCTATATAGCTTTTTTTAGGGCCTACTACAGTAGGAATGATGAGTTCTGGTGGAAAGATATTGCCCTGGCTCTTTTGGTTTTGAATTTGTACTGACATCTGGATGTGTAGGTTTGACATTATTGTATTTCTGGTCATGTCTTTGTTGGGCAGCTGTTTTGTTCCTTGATTTCTGTTGCCCTCTCTGATTCTTAGGAGACAATGGTAGCTGTCTAGTAGGGAATGCTCCTAAGATACTACAATGTATGCCCTCTGGCGTTCATGGGTAGAATGTGTTTCTAGGTATTGGAAATGAGGATAGACTAGAAGTGGCATGGGTTGAGAAGGTCTACATTGAGACAAAATCAGAATGTGCCATGAGCATCTGTGCAGACCCTGTGCAAAGAGAATGAGAGGCTACAGCTACAGTCACAACACTGGGGATAATGCCCGTGGAAAGGAATTGGAGGGCAGGAAGGAAAGAGAAGATAGCCTACTTGATTCCTTGGTTGGACTGACTGGTGGAACTCCAGGGAGGACCTCCTTCAGTTGGAGGCTGAGACAAAGAGTACAATCCACATTCTTCAATAGTGGCTTTCATCCATTTATCATTCTCCAAATTTTCCTTCTTCTGTACTTAAGCTATAAAATCTAAAAAGCTATTATATCTAAAAATGTTTTCATTCTTTTCTTTCATGTTTATTGTGAAGTAGAAACTATATTTGTCTCTGTTCATTAATTTTGTATATGTTTAGCCAATGTCATATATCATATTGCATTGCATAAAAGATATAGCATGCTGGACATGAACCAGGCACTGTTATTGGTGTATATAAATATAAAATAAGTAGGGCAGATAGAAATGAAAAAGGAATGATAAAGCTTATAGTAAGTAAAAGTAAATATAGTAAAAGCACTGCCATGCAGCACTCCAAGAAAACACGATATTTCTCATTGGAATTTGGAATTAGCATGAAAACTACTTATGAGGGGGAAAGGCTGTGAGGGATGAATGAGATGTCAATGAGTGTCAATTGACACAATGTCAATAATATTGAATTAAAGAATGAAGAAATGTAGTGGAGAAAGTCAGATGAATGGCAATGGCTGGAAGATGGGTGTTGAGTCCAGGGGTAATATGCAGGACTCAGACATGCAGCTGAGCCATGTGCGTTGTGTGAGATGATAGGGATGATTCCTTCACAACATTCAGACCAGACTCCACCTCTATTAACCCCCTTCTGCAGTCTCAATGAGAAAGACTGGAAATACTAATAGTATTTTCTTCGCCCCCCCCTTCGTGTCTGAGGAATTTGGTGAGAATTATAAAAATTATTGGGCACACATTCCCTATGACTATACTTACAGCATACCAAATGTTGTGAATGTCTTTTTGACCACTAATATTATTTTTATACTAAAGGTTATTTGCCGGGAACTCTTCTAATGGCGCTGACCCACTCTGCTCTCCGATTTCGCTGTACTCCTAGGCAGCATTGCCTGGATACTATTTTATTAGTCTCTAATTTTTCTGCATGTTTTTTTCTTGTGTCTTCACTGGATCATGAACACCTCTTGGAAGGGACAGTACACTATTGTCATGCTTGTGTAGCATTCTATGGAACTAATAGGACTCAGGATACACACTAGTTAATGCACTCACTGAGCATTAGCTGACCAATGTTTCAAGTGGAGTGAGTAGGATGAGCTGCAAGCCTGCATCCTGGTTAATGGAAGAGAAAATAATGCATGAGCCTAGGAGGGAACTGAGAAAAAACCCCCAGACAACCAGGTTGCTTTGCTTATAATGTGAACGTTTATTTGACATCTACCATCAAATATTTATCCATTCAGATTTATTACTATAATTTGAATGGCAGCCTAGTGAGGTTTGGTAAGGGGATGAGATTCCCAGTGGTTCTCAATCATACTGTTACTGACCATGGAGGGGCTAAGATCCATATCTATATCTGTAAACTAAGTGTGTGCTCTTTCCTGGAAGCATCTTCCACTGACATAAACAAAGGAGGAGTACTAATTCTCATTTTACAACTAAGACCGTGTGTAAGGCAGAACAATTACTAAGTGAACAAATAAGCTACAAACAAGGAGAAAAAGGCATACTCACAGAGTTAATCAAGGAAACACCAGGAAAGCTAGCAATGCAAATAAAATTGACTAATTTAGAAGATCAGACATTCTTACGATGTGTCAAAAGTCCCCAGACATATCAATGCTGAGATTTTTCAGTGATGCAACACACTTTTTCTTTTTTCAAGGGCTATGGGAAAGCTTGAATAAACATTCATTGCTGAGAGGCTCAGAGCTCTGAGAACAACAAAGCATTTGAGTTTTTATTTCATGTTTCAAGGCACAATATCCATGCTTTGTTCCTTTGTGACAGAATTGTTTCTTGGCTTTCTTGTACTAAAATATTAATAAACCACCTTTATTCCATGTTCTTCACCAGCTCCTGTCACTAGCCTGATTGAGTGCTCCATAAAAATTTGCTTTTCTTTGTTGTACATCTTTTTTTTTTTTTTTTTTTTTTTTGTTCAACAGGTATCTATTGAGAACCTGTAATGTTCTAGTACACTTTCAGAATGTTGGAATCCGCTATTGAAAATAAAAGCAAACATTCCCTTTCACTTCTGAGACAAGGACTCTCTCCTATGCAGTCCTGGCTGCCCTGGGTCTCACTACATAGACCATGCTGCCCTTAGATTCACAGCAATCCTCCTGCCTCTGCCTCTCTAGTAGTCGTATTACAAGCATGCACACCATGCTCCGCAGTCCTGTAGCTTAGGAAAGAACGAAGATTTTGGAGTCTGCAAGGCAGGAGGATATTGAGACAGTTGCAATTCAGAATGGGCAATTCTTGACAGCCCTCAAGGAAAAGATGAGATATTTAAACAAAAATTTAGACAAAAGGAGCTCTGAGGAAATCTAGGGAAATAGCAATCCAGGCTCAGAAAGCCACCTTAGAGACAGCCCCTGGGCACAGTTCTTCTGACATGTTTGATGAATGATAAAGTGTTCCGTGCATCTGGACAGAAATAGATGAGAGCAGTAGGAGATGAGCTGGTCTGGGGAGAGTGGACAGTTTAAGGAGACAAAGCAGGTAGATACATGTAGCCTTTGGAAGGCCTCTGGCTTGACTTGGAGGGAGGTGAATTATGGGAATGACACACCTTAATATGATCTATGCTTCAAAGCCAATAGCTCCAAACCATGTAATTATTGATAGAGAATTATTCAAAAGGGGAAGATTAGGCCTGTTGGTGCAGACCTGTCATCCCAGCTATTTAGGAGGACAGCAAGTTCAAGACCCGAGCAATTTAACAAGACCTTATTTCAAAATAAATAATAATAATAATAATAATAATAATAATAATAATAATAATAATAAAGGCCGGAAGCGCAGCTCAGCAGTGAGGTGCATGTCTAGCGTCTGTGAGGCCCTGGGTTGGAGTGAGATACTCACTTTGTCTGCACCTGTGGCACAGACCACACCCATTGGGGGGTGGACAGGGCAGATGTTACCTGGAGGAGCTAAGTCTGAGGAAGGAGCTCCGGATGTTCTCCTGTCCCTGTGCTGCAAGAAAGAGAGCTCCCAGAGCCCCATCCTCCGACTTAGTTCCCCCAGGTAACATCTGCCCCGTCACCACCCCACAATGTGTGTGGTCAGTGCCACAGGTGTGGAAAAAGTGAATAGCTCACTACCCTGGGTTTGATCCCTATAATAACCACCAGCAGAAAACAACAGCAACAAAACAGTGAAAACAAAGAAGAAACTAGTCTACCATCCAAAACATCAATAGTTACTTTTCCCTTAGATATGAAGATGTGTCAATTAACTTTTTACAGTAATTAAAGAACATTTCATAGATAACCTTGATTTTAACATGAGTGAAAATACTCGGCATATATACTCTTAGGACAATACTTTCACCTCATCATTAACTTTCAGTTACTAAAATAAAGAAAAAGTAATGACCTTTCACAGTATGTCCAAACTAGAAATCAAGTATCTTATTACAATATGTTGTTAGAGTTGCTTTCACACACAGATCAGCGGGGTCTTTTTGGATAACCAGAATTTCGGATTTAACTGGAGAAAGGGAATCTCTTTGTGGAGCATATATTAGTAGTATCTGCTGCATGAGATAAGACATACAAAGAGTTTACTTATAAAAACCGGTGCTACAGCAGGAGCCCAGCCTCAGAGCAGCTGGGTCCAGATGGCCAGCAAATCCAGTTGCCATATCCAGAGGGCATGGGGGATTCTCTAACTAGGACAGCACTGATACCTAAGACAAGGAGGTTGAAGATAGCATTGCTGGCCTGGTTTTTCTGAGACCTACCTGCCATCACAACACAATTACCACCATGTGTGTTATAACAATGGAAACATATTTTTTCACATATCTATAGTCACGCAATTCAAGGGCAGGCTGTCGTCAGGTCTGCTTTCTTTGGAGATAGCTCATCTTGGCTTGGAAATAATTTCATTTTCTGTGTTCAGACATAATTCCTTCAGGTCTATACTGCACCTGTGTCTGTATCCTAAGCTCTTTTTAAGAGGACACAATTCATTCAGAATCAGGTCTTCCCACATGACTTCAATTACTTTAATTATATGCCTTAAAGGCTGTATCTCCAATACAATCACTACCTGAGGTTTCTACACAGAAACATTGAGTCTGTAACACCTACTTTCAATATCCAAATTATCTTACTGGTGAAACAAGCCTCTGGGTAGGAATATTCAGTTTTTGGGGTTTTGTTTTGTTTTGTTTTTTTAAGTTCTAGAAGCAACGGGACCAGAACATATCTTTGTTGGGGTAAGGGGGACTTGGTGTTTGCAGATGTTGAGATTTTAGAAATCATTAAAGCAAAATCATTGAGGGGAAAGTAAAACTTTCTTATATAGTCTTCATTTTCAACTGTCCTGTCAAATCTTCACATACATTCATTTACAGCCCATGGCTAAGAGCCAAGAAAGTTGCCCAGCCAAGTGGGTAGGTTTGGATGCCTGGGTAGCATGGGAATTGGAGTACATAACTGCACCATTTTAGAAATTTGAGAGACAAAGAGAGAGGCTTTCATTTTGGGTGGAGATGGGAATAACAGGCACTTACTTCACATCCATCAGATACAACACACCTGGAATATGAAGTTTGACTTGAATTCCTTTAGTGCCAGAGGGGGATAAACCAGAAAGTAATAGAAAGACATAAGCTCTAACACTACACACACAAACACATGTACAAATGCACAGTGATGGTGAATCAAAGAGAATATGAACAAACTTCTCTGGGTCTCAAGTCTATAAAAACCTTCATAAATACTGTTAGATTCATTTTGATTCAACAGCTGAGTGGGTTCAAAGGAGATAGTTGTGGAAAATTAGAAATTAATCTAGTGAAAACTACAGCAGAAATAAATTGGACCCAGAGTAACACAAAATTACATCTCCTGCAATGTCCAACACATCACAAGTAACAAGATTTGGTTCTTGGCATTGCAATAATATCTTATTAAAATAACATAGAAGTAAAGCATTTTCTTTCATTTCTAGCCAGTGATGAAATTGAGCCTGAACTCTCAGCAGTAGAGCAAGCTTAAACATTTGTTATTGCCATAGAAGCATGCTATTGACATGTCTGGTTGCTAGGCGCATCATATCCTTGAAAGCATATATAATAGCATTCTGTTGGCTCAAATGTGACTCTTTTTATTCAGCAGGATCCTGTTTTTACATGCTGTACCATATTAGAAAGGTTAGATCTACCATTTAAATTATACACAGAAAACCTAAATCCATTAAAGCAGAAAAACGTAAACACTAGTATTTAAAGACTTATGTACAAAAAAGTGTTTCTTATATGCAATATCATTAAGGAACAAAAGAAAAGAAAAGAAAAGAAAGAGAAAAAAAGAAAGAAAGAAAAGAAAATCAAAGCCCTGAGACAAAGATTCCATTGGTAGGGAAATGTCTGACTACAGTATGATAGTCACACCACAGGATGCAATGAAATCATTAAAAGGAGTAATATAAGTATACTAATTATAAGTAACATAAGTATAGCTATGTTAGTTAGCTTGAAAAAATTTCTACTATGTGCTGTCAAGTGAGAACAGAAAGTTATCTTGAACTATGTATGTGCAGCAATATTCATAGCCCATTATTTACAATAATCAAAAACCGGGAGCAACTAGTGTCCAGAATAGGTCATCCAAATGTATGCTCCCAAAGGCATGTTATTGCACTTTAAATAGGATGGAAATTCTGACAAATGTTATAAGATGAATGAACCATAAAGACATTGTGTCAAGGGAAATAAGCCCCCCACCAAAGATAAATAGTACATGATCCTATGTAGAAGAGGTAGTTAGAGTACCCAATTAGTAAAGACAGAGAGTAAAGTGTTATCTGTTTGGAACTGGAGGGAAGAGGAAAGTCGAGGTTTTACTTATAATACAGCTATATAGAATCGAATCGAATCGAATAGAATCGAATAGAATCGAATCGAATAGAATAGAATAGAATAGCTCTGCAGTTTCGTTGCACAATTTAAATGTATTTTATACTATTAAACCTTGCACTTAAAAACACTTAATATAAAGTGGGAATGCTGGTGTCTGTCCTAGCATCCAGGAATCAGAGGCAGGAGGTTCAGTAGTTCCAGGGCATCTTCAACTGCATAGGGAGTTCATCAAGGTCAGCCTAGGATCCTGTCTCAAGCAAAGACAAAAAGAACAATACAGAGAGAGAGAGAGAGAGAGAGGGGAGGAGAGGGAAAGGGACAGAGAGAGAGAGAGAGAGAGAGAGAGAGAGACAGAGACAGAGAGAGGGGGACAGAGAGAGAGACAGAGAGAGAGGGACAGAGAGACACACAGAGAGAGAGACAGAGAGAGGGGGGAGAGGGAGAAGGACAGAGAGAGAGAGAGACAGAGAGACAGAGAGACAGAGAGAGGGGGGAGAGGGAGAGGGACAGAGAGAGAGAGAGAGACTGAGAGAGGGGGGACAGAGAGACACAGAGAGACAGAGAGATGGGAGACAGAGAGAGACAGAGAGAGAGGGACAGAGAGACAGAGAGAGACAGAGAGGGACAGAGACACACACACACAGAGAGAGACAGAGAGAGACAGAGAGAGGGGGGGGAGAGGGAGAGGGACAGAGAGAGAGAGACAGAGAGAGACAGAGAAAGAGACAGAGAGAGAGACAGAGACAGAGAGACAGAGAGACAGAGGGGGGACAGAGAGAGACAGAGAGAGAGGGACAGGGAGACAGACAGAGACAGAGACAGAGAGACAGAGAGAAAGACAGAGAGAGAGAGAGAGGGAGAGAGAGAGAGGACATTAATGCTAAACTTTAAAAAGTGTAGATAGATACAGTGGTGCATGGCTGTAGGCCCAGCTAATTTAAGATAAGAGACTCAACTGAGCCCAAGAATCAAGGCAAGCCTGTAACCCTTGTCCCTTACAACCCCACAAGAAAAAAGCAACAAACATAAAAATATGTGTGAATGAAAATATCAATAAACCCATCATGTGTGTATGTGTGTGTGTGTAAACATATATATTCTCTGATGCAGAAGTGTCACTTGTGTAGAAAAGCTGGAAGGCTGCCACCAGGCTGTCAAATGAGTTCCCTTGTGTAAATGCTTTTACGTGGAGAAAATAAGAGATACACACCTTATATGGGAACAACGGGAGTTCATCAGAGTAAAGCTGCCATTCGCACCTGGTAAGATGTTAGACTGTATCCCTAACCACTAAGGGAGAGCTACAAAATCACCTGTGAGAAACTTTACAAGCCAGCACAAAATTCAGCTTCTTCTCTGAACTCGAGGTTCAAAGAGGAATCTGTTTCATTGCACATGTTTAGAGAACTTTGTCACATTTCCTCTCAGAAGAATTAACTCAACTAATTTAATATTTACAATGACAGGATCTTGTTGCTGTTGCGCCCAAAGGGCTAGAGTTAGGGGGAAGTTTGGCCGTTCCTCCACAATCTCACATGGTAGGGGATGTTACCAGGAACACAATCTCAGTCGGAATTCTTCCACATGTACACAGTTGAGTCATCCAGAGGGCACAAAAGGTCATTTACCCGACTGGAGAGATGGCTCAGTGGTTGAGAGCACTGGTTGCTTTTCCAGAGGACCAGGTTCAATTCCCAGCACCCACATGGCAGCTCACAACTGTCTGTAACTCACGTTCCAGGAGATCTGACATCCTCACACCAATGCACATAAAGTAAAATTAAGTAAATTATTTAATTTATTTAAATTAAAATAAATTATTAAAAAAATAAAATAAATTATTAAAATTTAAAAAAAGTCATTTACCTGTTGCCTAGAAGACATTACAGTCACTAAAGATGGCCATTACCTTCCAGGCAAAAGTCGGCTGGCAAAACAGCACCTTGGCCCTCCATAGTGGTTTGAAAGAGATCGTCTGCTGTCGGGTGTTTGAATACTTAGTCCCCAGCTGGTGGTGTTCTTTGAGTAAGTTTAGAAGGTGTGGCCTTGCTAGAGGAAGCATGTCAAGAAGAGGCAGGCTCTGAGCTTTCAAAGTGTTGCACGATTCACACTGTGCACTCTTCATGCCTGCAGTTCAAGATGTAAGTGCTCAGTTTCAACTCCAGCTGCCACGCACTCTGTCCTCATGGACTCCTATCCCTCTAGAACTGTGAACTCAAGCATCCTCTACTCGGTAAGTTGTATCTCATCACAGCAACAGAGAAGGGATGAATACGTCTTCAGATGCTGGAAAGCTGAGTCTCAGCCAAGATTTAGAATTCTAAACTACCAAAGCCACATTAAAACAATCAATACATTGGTTAATAAAATTTAAAAATGTATTAAGAAATAAATGGGTACCTCTTACCACTTGGGATCCAACATTTAATATTAATGACCTGGGACACTCTGTACCACTCCAGCAATGGAGAACTCCAGGAAAATGCTTGAGTTTCAAATGCCCTGGATACAGCTTCCAGGCTGTGCAGTCTGTAGATGACAGACACAGAAGAGGCTTCAGCATAAGGAAATGATTCACTTGTACAAATATGATGGAATTTGATTATAGTCCCAAACCATTGAGTTTAAAATATCAATTCTATGTGGGTAATTTTACATTAAAATTTAAAGTCATTAATTTAGCTTATATTTAGTTTAAAATTTTACAACTCTAAAATTTTATAATCTAAATACATGAACATGATATCTTCATACTTTCTCAGTGTTCAATATTTAGTTTTATGGTTTAGAAAGAAAAGCTTATTCTTTTAGGCTTTGAATAGAACTTCATTTTGAATATTTTGATCAATACTGCCTCAAAACACAAATTGTATGATAATTTTAATAAGGACAAACCAATCAATGGCTTTACAGAAGTAAATATTTTTAACAATAATTGTATTCAGTGACCATAAAACAATAATGATATAATTGTAATTTATAATTATCTAATTTAAATTATATGGTTAATAATCATAAAAATCACAGACAGGTATGGTCCAGTGTGCCTATAAGCCCACAGGCAAAAACCACAGGTTCAAGCCCAATCTGTTCAACATATCGAGTTCCAGGCCAACCAGAGCTGCATAGAAAAACCTTGTCTCAAAAAACTAAAATAAAATAATTACATGTCTTTATGCTATTAATAATTTAAAAACCACTCTCTCACCATAAAACATCAGACAATAATACCTGAGGCTGAGAATCAGCCAAGTGCTCTGTCACTGAACCACATTCCCACTTTCTACACCAATCTTAGAAAATCTGTGTGGCTCTAACCTTCTTTTAATCTGTCGTTACGAACATGCATTCAACGAGGTAAAGAAAAGAACACATTTTATTGAACAATTGTTAATTTGGTTCACAGGCTTTAAGTACTCTAAGAATGGTGTGTATTTATGTATGTATTTATTTTTACATTGGCCTCAGGCCACTCGACTCTTTCAGTAGAACTTATGAGAACCCAAAGATATGGGTATCTTCACTAGGCTAGTAAGTCACTAGTAAGTAGTGACTCCCAATTGGGCCAACAGTTAAAGAGAAAACACTGGTTTTGGTTGATAAAAATACTCAAAGCTTTATTTGCACTACCAAAAAAGTAAATATTCATTTTTTCATCACTCATCATAACTAATACAACTCATGATGTTCTCTTTAAAAAGAAGTAAAATTAAGATAAGCTGTCATATGGTAGGCATTTGGTAAATCCTTCTAATGCCACTTTAACTATCAGAAAAGTATTCACCATTACAATATTTCAAGTGTTAACCTACCCTAGAGTACAGATTACAATGACAACATCTAATTCCGATTTGGAAGGCCACCATTATCCCAGCGAACATATCTTGAGCCTTTTCTTGATCTCAATGGTATCGCAACACACTATGAATGAATAGAATAGAAAGGAAATTTTTCTTGTTGTATCTGTTGCATGGGCATTGTTTATATTGGTTAAACAGCAAAGAAGTATTTTCATCAACCCTACACCTCTCAGATCATGACATACTCATAATAGTGGTTGCATCTTTCAGAAGCCAATATCTACATTTTAATATAGTATTCAAATTAAGAATATACATATGAGGTCATTCCATATACAACGCATTTGATATTTGAGGTGGCTCAAATATCTCCATTGTTAAGTGATTGGAATAATTATTTAGAAAGGTGAACTGCAAACTCTTTTATCTTTACCACCACCTTCAATTGGAATGAGAACGGAAATTGTAACCTTAATATGATTCTATTTCTTTGATTGAAAGTCACTTACCAACTAACTCCATTTTTCTGCTGCTTCCAGACTTTTCAATTGTCTAGACCTGTTTCTTTTCTAATCAGCAAACTTCTATCAGGGCTGTGAGTAGGGCACAGAGTGCATCCATTTATCAGCTATCCGCTGGAGTGCCTGTCAAAGAAAAACTCCACTCTGTTTCCAAAAAGGGCTGAAGCCTGCGTTCCAGTCACACTTCTGTCGCTGAGATAAGCACTATGACCCAAGGCAATGCAGGCTGGAAAGCGTTTATTTAGATGACAGGTTGCAGTCCACCATCAAAGGAAGCCTGGAGGCAGGGACTGAAGCAGAAACCACACAGGGATGCAGCTGATTGGCTGGCCTTGCTCAGTTGACTTCCCTACAGAACCCAGGGCTGCCTACCCAGGGACATCAAGTAGTAATCAAGAAAATGCCTGACCACAGGCCAATCTGAGGGAAGCAGTTCCTCGGTCCAAGTTCCGTCTTCCCAGGGAAGTTGACTTCATGTCTAGTTGACAGAAGCTACCTGGTACAACCGGTCTTAAAGTGTTTCAATCACTTATCTGCCTGAACTCGCCAAGCTTTGCTTGGCAGCATCAAGGACTGGAGGAGACCAGAGCAGACTAGAGCTCAGATGACTGAGCATCTTGCCATGTTTGGGTCAAAGGACTTTCAATACTTAAGATATACCCTGCACAGACCCAGAGTACATCATTGCCTTAATCAGGTCAGTTGGATTCTTACAAATTCCACACAACATGGCATTTTAAGCCATACCTGCTGCAAATCACATTCCCCACCTTACCTACATGCCTGTCCCATACAAGTGTAGCCCTAGGAAGAAGGATGTTGTGCAGCTGTCCTAGTTAGTTTTTTTGTCACCTTGACACTAGTTATCTGAGAAGGACTTCAGTCAATGCCACCATCATATTGCCTATAGCGTATGTTCTTGATTAATAATTATGAGGAAGGGCCTAGCTTACTGTGTTCAGTGCCACCCCCAGGCTAGGCTGTGTAAGAAAACTGGCTGGGCAAGAGAAGCAAACCAGTAAGCAACACTTCTCCACGGCCCTCACTTCAGTTCCTGTCTCCTTGTTCTTGCTTTGAAATCCTACCCTGACTTCCCTTCACCATGAAGCAACTGGAAATCCAAATAAACCCTTTCCTTTGGAAGTTGCTTTTGGTCATGTTTAACCAGAGCAATAGAATCTAGTAAACCAACACAGAAATCGGTACTGAGGGGAGTGCGTGCGTGCGTGCGTGCGTGCGTGCGTGCGTGCGTGCGTGCGTGCGTGCGTGCGTGCGTGCGTGCGTGCGTGCGTGCGTGCGTGCGTGCGTGCGTGCGTGTGTGTGTGTGTGATGTACCAAATCTGACTATGTTATTTAGGGGAGGATTGTGGAAGGAGTTCGACACGTTGGGCTGGGAAACATAACAATGAGTATTGAGGAATTAAAGAGCTGTGTGAAACCTGGAAGGTGACTGAGAACGGTGCATTGACTTGGAGAAAATGGAGGCCTGGCTTGTGACACTTCAGAGGGAAAGCGATGTGTTGTTTGTATTAAGAATCTGTTGTATCAATCTGGTCAAGAATTAGCTGTGGTTAAGCAGAGACCAATGCCACGGAAGTGAAACTTTCACAGGAACAGATGACTCTGGTTAGCTGGAGTTAAGTCAGCTATGATTACGAAGACGCCAGGGGTTGCGTGTATGAAGGAGTGATGGAGAGTAGCTGAGGTTTGGCACCAAGAGAGGCCACTGATAAAAATGCAGCCTCCATTGCAGTGACAACGCCAGGATTTATGGGGTCAGGGATAGGAGCTGAGGTTTGGTACTGTGCAGGAGGGTCAGAATCCCTGAAGAGGGCTTAAGAGAGGTGTTTGTGAAGGTGCAGCCCGGTTGCAGTGCAGACCCCAACATATTGGAGATGGCTGACCCATGGATGACTGCCAAGAACGGAGATGGCTGACCCATGGATGACTGCCAAGAACAGTGGTTAAGAGTAGAATGGTGTTGGCCTAAACCTACAAGAGAAGCTGCTTGTTTGTGAATAGCAGCCCTAAGAGGCCGAGCTGCCTAAGCTCTTTGGAGTCTCGAATGTCATGAGTAAACTTCAGGTGCAAAACTTTGGGCTACAAGATTTGATTTACACTGTTGGAGCTTGGTTTTGCTTTGTGACTGCGCCCTGATTCTTCCCTCTTGAAATAAGAAGATATTTAACTTCTTTTTCATTTACAGATGTCCACAAGTTGTAGACTTTGGATATTTTAAAAAGACTGAACTTTTAAAATGTTTGAATTTTTAAACACTGCCAGACTTCTAAAAGTTGGAATGGTTTACATTGTCATGTTGAAATTGATAAACAAGTAAGGGTTACTATTTAATAGTGTTGTATTGATATGCAAACTGACACAGAGGTCAATCATCCTGGTTAGTTTTTTTTTTTTTTTTTTGTTAACTTCACACAAGCTAGAATTACCAGGGAAGAGGAACCTCAGCTGAGATAACACCTCCATCAGATTGCCTGTAGGCATGTCTGTAGGGTATTTCTTGATTAGTGATTGATGTGGGAGGGCCCAGCTCACTGGGTACTGAGACACCTCTGCACAGGTGGTCCTGGTTTTGGGGAACAAGCCAGTAAGCAGCACCCCTCCATGGCCTCCACTTCTGTTTTTGCCTCCAAGTTCCTCCTTGAGCTCCCGCCCTGACTTCACTTCATGACAGACTACAACTATAAACATAAATAAACGTTTCTCTCATAATTGCCTTTGGTCATAGTGTTTTTAATCACAGAAGTAAAAAGCAACATAAGATATCATCCTTCTTGAACAAACATTTTTGTAAACTGTCAGTCTTCTTGCAAATTCTCACCAGTAGAAATACCCACCCAAAGAGCAAGCGCTTAAGCATTTTGTCACTGCAATTTGTTTTCACACCACAAATTACTTCAAAGGTAGGATTCAATGACATTCCATTGTTATCTGGCCTTTTCAAGATTTGTATATTTTCTCAATGCTAATAGCTCCTCAGCTATATGCTGCTAATTTGAGTTAGTCTTACCCCACCCCACAACCACCATTTTCTTCTTTGGTAAACAGAAAGGTTTTCATTGAGTGGCAGTGAATTGAGATGGCCTTCCTGATTATTAGGGAGAGCACATTTTATCCACATGATGTTTTTTAAAGCTGAAAGTATTCATGTAATAAATATTTATTGAGTAGTCCCTATGTTATTAACGCTGTGTTTAGTGCTGAATCTACAGGGTACATAGGCTAAGCAGTCTGCCCGAGTAATGATGGTGTTGGGAGGTAAATGAGCAACTGTGGTATGATAAACATTTCTGATGCAAATTACATAAGCTATGGGAGCACAGAGGAGGAACAATTAATCCAGGGCTGGTGGGCATGAAGACTAAGCAGATGGTTAGCTTTTATCTGTTTATGTATTCATTGATATTAGATAGGCAAATGTACATAAGGCACTATGTTCACTATGTTTCTATTAAATATTTTCATAATCTAGTATGAATCTAATAAATTATAAACCTAGAATAAAAGGTATGTAAATAAAAATATATACTTTTATGTTAAATAGGATAATACAAGATTATTAATGAAGACTTTACAAAGACAGATGTATTCTGTATTAGGGTTTTTAAAGAAACAGATCTGACAAAATGGATATATAATTCATTTAATATACTATATGCACTTTGTTATTTAAACTATGTGTGATTTATAATATATACCATATATACACACATGTGTATGTGCGTGTGTGTGCGCGCGCGCGTGTGTGTGTGTGCGTGTGAGTGTGTGTGTGTGATTGGAGTGGCTTTTAGGTCCTGATAGTCTAACAATGGCTATCCTCCAATGGGAAGCCCAAGAATCCAGTAGTTGTTCAGTCTACAAGGTTGGATGTCTCAGCTGTCCCTCATTATATGCCAGAGTCCTGAAGAAGTAGGCTCTAACGCCTGTGAAGGTTTGAAGTTGCCAGAGAGACAAGCAGAGAAAGCAGCCAAGGCTTCCTTCTTCCATGCTCTTTTGTACAAGCTGCCAGCAAAAGTTGTGGCCAGACTTAAGGTGGATCTCCCCACTTCAAAAACTCTGGATTTAGGTGGGTCTTCCCATCTCACATCATTGAATCAAGAAAAATCCCACATGGGTGTACCCAGCCACTCAGGTTTTATGTAATTCCAGATGTAGTAAAGTTGACAACCAAAAACAGACATCATAAGCTCTGTGTGGAATTCTGCTTGACCTCCACGGGTTAAGAAGGAACATGGCAGAATCAACAGCATTCCAGAACTGTATAGAAAAATTAAAGAATGTGAACAGTTGTCTGTGGTACAGCTGTCATGTGACCAAGACATGAAGAGTGACTGACAGTGAACGCAGGGATGACATGGGATATTGATGGACTTCTGTTCCATTTTAAAGGGGCAGGACTTATTTTGGAAGGTATGCAAAGACATTGGCTGGTTTGGAGTCTGGAAATGGCTGTTCAGATTCCTGTTTCAAATATATATTTTTAAGCTTGCAGAGACAGACTGGAAGAAGAAACAAGTTATTTGATTCTTATCTTGTGAAGTGACTATAGCAGGATTTTTACTAGCATTTTATCTTTGGGACTGGAAAATATTCCCAAACTAAGGGAAATCAACACACTGTCTCAATGGAGTGTAGTTAGAAACTTCTATACAAACCACTTCAGGAATCTGATTACAGGTTGGTTCCCATTTGTTTTGTATAACTGGTTGAATAAAATTTATACCAACCTAAATCAGACCCTTTGAAGCGTCTTTGGGTTGCCGTGAAGATTAAATAAGTCAATACATGTAAAGCCCTTGTCAAATAAGGCCTCATCAAATATTAATCATATTAAATTATTAAACCATGTTCAGTGTATGCTTACTAAAAGTTATACATATATGTATATATTCATATAGATATAATATATGCTTACTTTTTGAGAGAGAATGAGAGAGGATCTTGCCATTGTAGCCCAGGATGACCTGGAGCTCATATTTAACCCAGGCTGGCCTCCACTGTCAATTTACAGGTCTGAAACACCATGCTCAGTTATGTTTTTAATGTATTATTGTACATATGCCCAAAAAGTAAACCAACTTTGTATTGAATTGTATGGAGTGTTAATTATTGTCTGTTTTCAATTCATTTTTTCATGGTGGTTTTTTTTTTTTTTTTTTGGTAAAACAAAATAAAACCTTTAAAAAAATCCTTTGTTTTCCAAGTACTTTCAGAGATCCACATTATTACAGCCCCCCCTTTTTTTTTTTTTGGTTTGTTTCTTATAACAGGGTTCCTCTGTGGCTTTGGAGACTGTCCTGGAACTAGCTCTTATAGACCAGGCAGGTCTCGAACTCACAGAGATCCTCCTACCTCTGCCTTCCGAGTGCTGGATCAAAGGCTTGTGCCACCACTGCCAGGCTTCACTCTTAATAGGTTAAAAAGTCTTATTCTGGATGAAAAAAATAGGAGTGGGGGAGAATTTTGCTAGTAGACCAAGGAGTTTTTCCAAATCGCACATTGCCAGAGCAAACCTCTGTAAGGTACATATAGAACAATTACAATAGCAAGTACTCAGTAAATAACGGAACTATTGTTTAAACTCCAGGTTTGATTAAAAGTGTCTCAAATGAACCATTTTCTCTCGATGGAAAACGTAAGACGAGGCTCATGATCTGCGAGACAGTTTCAACCAGGGGCCTAGCACATCTTGCTGGCGAGCAGCTCTCTGCCCCATGTGATTTATTTCTTCCTTTAGACCGGAGCAAACGACTCTGCGCCGGCCAGACTCAAGAGTCAAAGGCCCCTGGGCGTTTCTGCAGCCGGCCAGACACAGCGGGTGCACCCAAACGCTGCCCACGTGAACCCACCAAGCAAGATCTGCCCGGGCCCCACCTCCGCCTATTACAGAGGACCCTGCCCAAGAGGTAAGAGAAGGCGGAACCCCTCCCGCACCCATCACGGCGCCAGCCAATCGCTTTGCTCCGTGCTGCACCCGCGGCTTCGGATTGGACGCCAAGAGGCCCCGGGGGCGGGAGCCGAACGCATGGGTGGAGCGCCAGGCCCTGTCCATCACGTGCGGCCGGAGGGCTCGCCCCGCCTCCGCGCGCGCCCCGCGGCGCCGAAGGGGGCGGAGCCCGGGAGCCGCCGCGCCTGCGCGTTGTGCCGTCCCCGGGAGCAGCTGCTGCCGCCGCCGCCGCCGCCGCTGCCGCCACCGCCGCCGAAGCCGAAGCCGAAGCGACCTCCGCGTTCGGGAGTAGAATTCGGAATCGCTGCGCCTGCCTGGACAACAATGAAGCAGAGTTCCAACGTGCCGGCTTTCCTCAGCAAGCTGTGGACGCTCGTGGAGGAGACCCACACCAATGAGTTCATCACCTGGAGCCAGGTACGCCCGGGGCTCGGGGCTCGGGGGCCCCGGGGGCGCCGTCCCTGCGGCCGGGCCGGGCCGGGCCGGGCTGGCGGGGCTCGGCGGCCCCGCGGCCTGCGCTGCGGCCTGCGGCCTCCCCTGCCCGCCCCTCGCGCCGACCCCCGGCTTTGTGTGAGCCGCGAGCCGGGCCCGGCCGGCCGGCCGGCCGGCTGCGCTCGCCGCGGGGGTGGGGGAGGGGCGCCCCGGTAACGGTCCCGGCGCTCGGAGCCGGCGCCGCGGCCGCCGTTGTGCACACTCATCCCCCGCCGTCCGTCCGCTCGCTGCGCCGCGGGCGCCGAGGTCGCGGGGCCGCGGGCGGGGACCTCTCAGGATGGTTGGGGTAAAGGGCATCGGCCTTAGCCAGTCATTGTTTGCGGAGCCGGCCGCTTGTGTAGTTGGGCTCTTTGAAAATGAAATGGTCGCGGTGGGGAGAGTGGCGGCGGGAGCGTGCTTGGTAACTTAGCGGGCACTTAAAAACGACTCGTTGGATTTCGCTGCTGGCCGACTGGTGCGTGGTGGCCTTGGTCGTTTTGATCCAGCCTCGGCTCATAAATAAAGATGACCTTCATCGAGCCCGGTATCTCGCCTGGTCTAAGTTATGCGTGAGACGGATGCGTTGCCTAGGTGACCCAGGGACACCCCCCTCCTCCTCCCCAGTTCCACACAAAGATTCTTTGCGGCGTGATTATTGACATCACCAGTGCCTTTCTTTACTGGGCGCCGATCTTAGATCTCTATGAAGAGGATGGGCGACTCACCCCGTAGTGGAGCGCCTTTTCGTGGGTATTTTCATGTGTACCGTTTTTGAGTAAGTGGAAACAGTTTAATGTGTAGCACTTGTCATGTGTGAAATAAATGATACCTCTTTGTTTCTGTGGGATTGTTGTTGTTGTTGTTTTCTGTTTAAACTAGCTTTCAGTTTTACTTGCTTTTAACAGCGAATACCTGATATTTTGACAACCATGTCACTGAATTTTGCCCAATATTAGTGTCATTTGTTTTTTTTAAACTAATTGTTAGAATTTACTTTTCTTGTGTAAGTATTGTCACCAAGGTGTCCCACTCCACCCCCTGCAGATTGTGTAGATTAAGTATTTGATGAATTTGGTACATTTGCACAAAGAAGTGAAAATAAGAAAGGCAGCTACCAGTGTGTCCTTAAAATAAACAGATGTCTCATGCTTTTCATCAGTCGGAAGGATTAAAGGTTGACAAGGCTGGATCGGTACAGACTGTTACCCAGCTGTGTTTTAGCATTAGAAATTGGACTGAAATACTTTCCCCAGCAAAGCTGAGTTTATTGAACTTTTTTAGCTTGCGCAAGGCTGTTTATCTGGACAGTCTAAAAGAACTACCCAAATATATTGATAATTTGTGATAATTAAGGAAGGTTGTCTAAGTGGTAAGTCTAATAAATTTACATCAGCCAGGATATTTTAATAATTTTCTTTTGATCGGTTTGAAATGTGAATTTAAACCACTGCTTAAGTATGAAGTCTTACTGCTTCTCAATGAAACAAGCTACTTAATTATTTTTTATTCATCTCATTATTAAGTCTCCGTTAATATTTTAACTATCCATTTCTAATACACTAATAGGACAGTCACAATGTAAACTCAATAGGTATTTGTTCAAGAGACAAAATTGGTGCTTAATGTTTAATGAATCACTGAAACAGCTACAAAATGTAATAGGCTTGGTTGGAATCATATCACAGGTGACCTGGGATAGCAATGAATGTGACCATAACACGTTTGTAGGTGACAGAGTCATACTGTAAGGCCAAAGGTTGGACACCCTGGTGGAATAATGTTTGAAAAGTGTCTTAGCAGCGATCAATCAGCCCAGTTCTTTTGTCGTTATTTCCAGGCCTAGGGGACTACAGTGCTTATGTGTGTACAGGTAGATGAGACTCATAACGAGATTCTCAGCCCCAAACTCTCACTATCTGCACTATATTTTTATTTAATACAAGCTGGCACTATCTTTAGTTTTATGTCAAAGTTTTGCCCTCTGCAACTAATAGGAAGTTCTGGATAAATGTTATCTAGAGCTAATCTAGTTTCTTAAGAGAGAGTTCTCTCATTTTTGCTGTTACAGATATTTTTTTGTAAAACTTTAAGCTGATGTTAGATGGAAAACTGAAATAAGTTATTTTCTCCTTTTTAAAGGATCCATCCATCCATCCATCCATCCATCCATCCATCCATCCATCCATCATCTGTATTTTGAGACAGGTTTTCTCTGTGTACCAATCAGTCCTGGCTGTCCAGAAACTCACTTTGTAGACCAGGCTGGCATCAAAGTCACAGAAATGTGCATCCCAAGTGTTGGTTTTATTTTTAATCGTGTGTTTGTATAGTGAATGAAGGTACCTGTCAGATTTTCTAATGCTGGAGTTATGGGCTCTCATGAGCCTACCAATCGGTGGTGGGAGCCAACTCGGGGCTCTCTGAGAGCAGCATGTGCTCTTGATACTGCTTTCTCTCCAGGCCTCCTGTGATCTGACCGGCTTTCCCTCTTGTTAACTGTGCATGAGGCCTTCTTCAGAAAGAGTATTACCATATTTAGAGGGTTCCAGTGTGAATAGATGGAAAATATTTCCTTAGAGAGGCTTTGTGGTCATTTATATTTCTGTTAGTAATTAGTGAGTTCTAAAGTTTTCTTCTGTTTATTGGCCACTTAGTTTTCCTGTTCTGTAGGAAATTTGGATTGTAAGTTTTTATCAGTATTTTTATTATTTATAGGAGTTCCTTATTAATAAGTATATAATTACCTACTACTTGTGATAATTGCATTTCTTCATCTTTAAAAGCCTTTTGAAAATTAAGATGACAAAGTTGAGACAGTTAAATGGTTGGATTAAAGGAGAATTAGCAGCTTTACAATGCTGTATTTGTTTTCCTTGGATTCTTTTTATGTTAATATTTAATTAAAGGTCCCATGTGTTTTGATAATTTATTATTGGGATATTTTAATCCTATTGTACTTTCAGATTGTCTTTCATGTTTTATGGAGAGAAATGTGCTTTTTCTTTTCTGTGTCTTAAAGTTTATGTAGAATAAACTTTTGTGGATGATTTGAAGGGTTCATCTCACTGTTTTGTTTTTTATTTATTTTGTTGCCCAGCGTCTCTTATTAAATAATGCTTTGCTGCATGATTTATGCTACCACCTTTGTGTTGGCCTTTCTTTTTTTTAATAAAATAACATGGCATAAAAGCAACCATTTTAGCTGTGTTTAAGTATACACTTTAATTACATTGCTTTTTTTTTTAACATAACCATTATTACTGTCTAGCTCTAGAATAATTTTATCCTTCCAAACTGAAATTATGGCTACAATTTCTGTTGCTTTGATGAGATACCATGACCAAGGCAACTCACAGCAGAGTCCATTTGTGACATACAGTTCAGAAAGTGAGTCCATGACCATCAGGATGAGGGGCATATGCAGGTACACAGGATGGCACTGGAATAATAGCTAGGAGTTTACATCTGACCCACAAGCAAGGGGTAGGCAGCAAGAGCTAGCTGGAAATAAATAGTGTGGGCTTTTGAAGCCTCAAAAGCTGCCCCCTCACACACACACCCTCTCCAACAAGGCCACACCTCTCAGTCCTTCCCGAACAGTTCTACCAACTGGGGACCAATCATTCAAATATGTAAGCCTATGGTGGCCACTTTTATTCAAACCACTACAAAATACCTGCTCTTAGACAGTAACTGTCACCTCTCAATCCTGAATAACCCATACCCCCATTCTACACCTAACCTTTAAGAAAATGGCTTTTTAAAATGCCTTCTGTTAGTTGCATCATATAGTATTCATTACTCTAGGACCCTCTTAGTTCACATTGCATAATGTCCTTAGGGTTCATCTATTTTGTAACACATGTCAAATTCTATTTGAAAAAATGAGTAATATTTCTTTGTGTTTCTATACCACATTTTGTTCATCCATTGATCAGATAATGGACATTTAAGTTACTTTTACCTTTTGGCTTTTGTGACAGGGATATGTGGTACTGATATCTCTTCAGACTTTTTTAGTTTTGGGGTGTTTATATAGACTAGGAATTATTGGCTCTTAGTAATTCTGTCTTTAGTTTTTGTGTTTTGTTTGTTTTTGAGCAACTGCTGTACTATATTCTACAACACTGCACTGTAGTCTGTCCACCAGCAATTCATAATGATTCAGATTCCTCCATACCTTTAGCACATTTTAGGGTTGATGAAAACCATTCTGAGTTCTGAGAAATAATCTTATTGCTTCTCTTTCGTTTTCCTAATAATTTGCAAATATTGAGCATCTTTCGTGTGCTTATTGGCAATTAAGCACCGTTGGAAAAAATGGTAATCAGATTTTTTATTTTTAATCGACTTTATTCTTAGTTTTTGGTATATGTCACATGTCTGATTTACAGATCTGTTTTACCATTCTGTGTGAGGACTTTTTACTCTTGTTAGTCAATATGCAATTTTTTTTTAACTTAATATGGTCCCATTTTTCTGATTTTGCTTATGTTATCTGTATTTCAATATTGCATTCAGGAAATCATTTCCAAATCCAAAGTCATGAAATTTTGTGTGTGTGCGTGCGTGCTTGTATGTGTGTGTATCTATGTCCCAGAACTCACAGATCAGCTTGCCTCTGCCTCCTGAGTGCTGGAATTAATGGTGTGCACTATTACCGCCTGACAAGATTGGGATCTTTGATGCTAATGTGCTTAGGTTTTTTTTTTTTTTTTCTATTTTGAGTTGAATTTTGTACATGGTATCAGGAAAGAGTTCATCTGTATTGTTTTAATATGAGTATCTTGTTTTCTCAATACTAATCCAGAAGCGAGCCCTTTCTGATCGTGACAGTGGTGCAGCCTGTTGTAGCTCCTCATAGGCTGAGTCAGGAAGATGACAGAATTGAGGCCTGCCTGGGCTGCAGATGAATTGTAAGCCAGCCTGAGCAACTAATGAGCCTCTGTCTCAGAAACCAGGCTGGCGAGACGGCTTGCTCAGTAATTAAGAGCACTTGTCCTTGCACAGGACTTAGGTTTGGGTCCCAGTACTCACATGCTGGTGCACTGTCACCCACTCACTCACTTCCAGGCGGTCTGAAGCATTCTTTCCATCCCCATGGACATCAGGCAGATTTGTGGTACAGGTACAGGCAAAACATACCATTAAATGTCTCTTTTTAGAAAGTACAAAGGGGTCTGAAGCTATAGTTCAGTGTTTTAAGTGCTTGCCTAGCTCTAAATTCAGGCCCCAGTATCACACCCTATTCAATTAGTTAATATTGTAACCAGAAATCTTTCTAAAATCTTGTATAGTTTTTCAGTGTAATATACTAAAATGTAGTTACATATGTTATGAATGGTGACAAAGTGGTGATTTCTTAATTTTTGTCTGTTTACATTAACTTTAACTTAGTAGTACTGTCTACATATTAGGTTTTTTGCTTACTTAGTAGAAATTATTTCATCACAGAGTATGATGCAGCTTTTGGTTTGATGGTGACACCTAAAATGTTCTTGTAGTTTGACTTGTAATTGTAGGATTTTTTTTCTCCATTGTCAGAAATACAATGTTGCTCTGAAGGTCTCTAGAAAGGTTTACCAGAGCTGATTGAGATTGACATGCACAATAACTTTGTGAGAGGACCTTAACTAATTGACAGTTCTGAGCTTTTTTTGTTTTGTCTTTTAGAATGGGCAAAGTTTTCTGGTCTTGGATGAGCAGAGATTTGCTAAAGAAATTCTTCCCAAGTACTTCAAACACAATAACATGGCCAGCTTTGTGAGACAACTAAATATGTGTGAGTATGACCAGTGGTTTGCTTGTAGTTATTAACAACCACTGACTAAGCCAGTTTTGTCATTAAAATAATCAAGGGTATGCTTCCATATAAGCTTTAATTTTTGAGTTGTTTAATTTTAGTCATGTAAATTTGAATCTTTGTCAGATGGCTTCCGTAAAGTAGTGCATATCGACTCCGGAATTATAAAACAGGAAAGAGATGGCCCTGTTGAATTTCAGCATCCTTACTTCAAACAAGGCCAGGATGACTTGTTGGAGAACATTAAACGGAAGGTGAGCTGCTGTTGATACATTTACTAGGTTATAGACAGGAGGCACAGCTGTTTAGTTAAGCTACTGGATTGAAGCGTGTACAGAATAGGCTGGGTGTGGTCATATACAACTGTAATCCCAGCACTCGGGAGGCAGAGGCAGGAGAATTCCTGTAATTTGAGTCCAGCTTGGACTAAATAATCAGTTCCAGGCCAGCCTGGATTATAGAGTGAGACCCTGTCTCAGTAACCCCCAATAATAACAAACATATAAATAATGAAAATGAATGCAGAAATACAGGGAGATTCCATATATAGATGAACTAGACTAATACATCTTTGATTAATAGTTCATCTGTTTCCACCACTATTCAGAGCTCAACTGTGCTGAGTACAGTCTTCAGTTTACAAAGGAAGGAAGATTCTCACCAAGTTCTGATAGCGGGTAGAGTTACCCAGTGTAGTGGGAAGGCTTACCCTTAAATTTGCAAAGCACACAACAACAAAACAAAACTGTCTTCTGCTAAAATGAGCTGTCTTTACTAAATCCATAAAAGGTATGTAGAAAAGAAAGAGTGGGGATGTAGATGGTCCAGTGGTAGAACACTTCTAACCTTAAGTGCCTGGCTTCAATTCCTGTCAGTCAAAGGTGGGAGGTTGTGGTTAAAGGGGCAGGGGAACATCTGTAGTCCAATGGCTACAATACGGGGTGTAATTACTCTAACATTATAAGGCCTTGAAGTTCAGTCCTAAGTACTAAGAATAAAAGGTAAAGGGATATAAGAAAATTATTTACCATGCAGCTACTACATAATGTTAATTAATGTGAAATATGACAGTAAAGAGGCTTGAAAATGAAAGGAAATTTGGCAGAGGAAATAAAAAAGATCCTCATATTCCTGCTCATCCTTTTATGAGATGTTTCCCTAAGTAGGTTAGGGAAAGGGGGGGGGGGGATAGTGATTGTTCCTTGATTTCTATTGTACTATGACATTTATTCTTGCTCTAGAATTTATTTAGAAATTTGTAACCACATCTCACTTCTTTAATAAGATACAGAGACTTCTCATGATAGAAAGTTATGAATTACAATCAAGGGGGCTTAGTATGTATTTAATTTTCTAAATTTGTGTTTTGGAAGGTGTCATCTTCAAAACCAGAGGAAAATAAAATTCGTCAGGAAGATTTAACAAAAATTATAAATAGTGCTCAGAAGGTTCAGATAAAACAAGAAACTATTGAATCCAGGCTTTCAGAGTTAAAAAGGTAAAATATTATTTTCAAATTATAACACTAATATTATGGTGGTTGGTCTGTGTGTGTTGGGGTTAGGGGAGTGTCTGGTGTTTTACTTTAAGTAATTCTCAATAGTCAAGATCAAAGATCTTTTTGTTTCCTCTCAGTTCCCTTTACTTTTAGTTTGTAGCTGTAGTCTTTATCCTAATAACAGGTTTTAGTTAAGGTTGTCAGAAGAATGTATAATGTTGCCATACAGCTGGTTTTGTCTATGAAATGGTAGATCTTTAAGATAATATAGTGAATACAGTTTTACATAGATAGGTTTTATGTGGCTTTAAGACATAAATGAGGACATACATTAGGAATCATATAACTGGTTGATAATGTAGTAAAACACAGTTTTACATAGTTTTTATATGGTCTTTATACATAAATGACTTGCTTAAGATGTATGTCTCATTGTAGCCTTCCTATTAGGAAAAAGTAGGTCATGGGAAATACAAACACACACACACACACACAGTTGCCCACTTGATATTGCACATAGATCCAGGAGAGGGTTACATAAACTTCTTATCATCAAAACATGGCTTATCTTGTTTCCTGACATTATTTAGTGGCTTTTTTCTTATCTCCCACACTATTAGCTTGTATGTAGAGTAACCGTGTTTTATTCTTACATATCTGAGGTATTCCCATAATACCAAGAGCCTGAGAGTATAACTACACATTCTCTCTTACATTTTTGCTGGTAGTTGTTCCTAATTCAAATGTTTCCCTGATGAGTGACTTTGGACTTTGATTCCTTGTTTGAATAAGCCTTAATCTTTCCAATTTTGCTTATATTATCTAACTAGTTATGCTGTTGCCCTATTTGTCTTTTGCTAGTAGCATCCTTTAAGCCATTCAAGAATTTGATCATTTAATCATGCATTAACTCACAGCAGATTCTTAAAATTTGATTTTGAAAACATACATTGCTAATTTAGTAAGTATTAAAAAAATTTCATTTTCTGATACCTCTATGTGAATCTGTCCTTTTTGTTATAATAGTACAGATAACTTGAGGAAAATAACTTTTGGGAGATTATAGAAGTAATGATAGTTGGATTATCATTTATACTTTATTAGCTTAGCAATATTTAATAACTACAGTTTCAGTTTTACAAAGTCAAGTAAGAAGGGAAAGGAATTATAGCTATTGGTGAGGTTGTTGGACTCCTTTTTTAAAAACACCTTAGGGGTGTTCCTTGCTTCTTTAGAGGGTTTGAGACAGATCTTTGGCTATCTTTAGGGCCTAACAGACTTTAAATTTACTTTAATAGTTGCAGAATTATCTCTATGCTGTTGGGCAAAGTTCCTTCATCTATACAGCAAGATCCTGATTCTTCTCTTGGCAGTGTTATGAAAGTTTAAGTGATTCATACATGTAAGATACTAAGCATAATACCTGGAGCACATCACGTGCTGGTCAGTGTCCCTTTCCTTTGTTTTGAAGCAATTACAAAGAATCTGAATATATTTCTATCCTGCCTAAACTCAGTTTATTTTTAAGAAAAAAGTACCAAGTCCAGTTATCAAAAGGAATAAATTACCTGGTACTATATACATGCAAGTATGTACCTTAAGGCTTTTAACAAGTATTGCCGTGACTAGTAGATAATGCAGTTGAAAAGAAATAATTATAGCATAGGAGAAGCATAGTTACCTAGTATTTGTTGCTTTGATAAGGTCTCATTGTATAGCTTAAGCTAGTCTTGAATCTGTAGTTCTCCTACCGCTGGCCTGCCTACTCTCACCCCTGAGTTGTGAAGTTTTCTAGCTCTTATGATTAAAAGGTATTGTGGCTTGATCTTCTGACCAGATTTTTCTTGTTTGGTTTTTAACTACATTGTCATACAGTGAGAATGAGTCCCTTTGGAAAGAGGTGTCAGAATTAAGAGCGAAGCACGCCCAGCAGCAGCAAGTCATTAGGAAGGTAAGAAGCCTGCTGGCCCTGGCTGTGCCTTGCATTTGCTTGATGGGTAGACAATTTTATTGTTGTGGACAATGTTGTTGTTGTTGTTGCTGCTGTTTACTCCTGATTGGCATAGTTAATTTTTAAGTCACTTTGCCAAATTGGGAGTGCAGCTGTGTTTTTCCAGGGTGTGCTATATTTGGGTTTAGTATAAAAGTAATTTAAAAAGTTATAAAATAAATTCAAAATACGGAGCTGAAAGTTAATGGAAGAATTAGAATCTGTCCATAATATTGTATGCCCTTGTCATTTAATCTTTACATTACAACTTCCATTTGCTATTAAGGAAAGAAACATGAGAGTAATTAAGGTTTCTATTTTTTGCTTATGAGTAAACTGGACTCATGGCAACAGGTTCTTTTGAGGCGAGGGGAGGGGAGAGATGAATCTTGTTCTTGCTTGAAAAGGCACTTGAGCTAAAAATAAGCTTCTGAGTGACAGGATTTGGATCTAATGAACCAGGCTTACAGGGATGATGAATAGCAGTTGTCACATTTGGCCTATGATCAAAATAGTGCACTACTTTTGTAAAATAAAATAGCATATTAAGGTTAAACATAATTGAATTGAATTCTCGGTGTTTCAAATATATAGTTTTAAAACTTCTGTAGTTCTATTGCATAGCCCTGTTAAGGGTGGCTGAGTTAACAATAACAGGTGTTTTTAATTTTGTACTTGATGAAAAGATGTTACTCTTTTTCACAAAATAGCATTTCGGTTAAATATTAGCTATTTAATTGGCATTTTTTTTCATAAGCAAAGATAATTGGTGAAATAGTTCACAGCACTTCAGTTTTTACTTTTTCTGATCAACTTTGAAGTTTGAATATGCTATATAATAATAGATTTAGTTGCTAAAGCCTCTTTTAATCATGTTAAGTTTTTACAGTCTGAAACAGTCCTCCAACCACTTTGGCCTTTATTCCAACACTGTACTACTTCATTTCATTGTACCTAGTCTTTACTTGGCATCTTTAGGTAGGAAGACAATAAAATTTCAAGTCATACCCTAAGCCAAACTGGTCAAATGTTACCTAGAAGGCTAAACACTTAGTTAATGCATTCATTGCTAGACCTCATCTGAATTCAGATTGAATATTTTTGTAGTGAGGTTGAAAACTTAAATGTCTGAGAAGATAATAGTACTGCTGGCCCATGTCTTAATTGAAGAAACAAGCTTATAAAATAAGGTTTGCTTATGTCTATCCATTTGATAGTTTTTTCTCTAAATTTAATCAGATAATTTAAAATTTACTGTGTCTGTTAATTAGGAAAGCTTAGATGGATGTATCACAATAGTAATATTTATAAAACAGACAAGTACTCTCTTTCCAACCTTAAAGTTTTTGATCTATTGAGTTGGTACTTCCTTTTGCCTCTAATTATATTAACCTTTGTTGGGAAAATGTTATCTATCCAGCATCAGTTTGCTTTCTTTGCATCATACTTCAGTCTTCCTGAAAAATAGCAAATCTCAAATGTTAATTTGTGAGACAATACAATGACGTGGCATTAGTTGGTATGTGTTTAAAGTCATTTATTGAGAAGGCTGCATGAGGGCAGAAGGCTGATTTGATTTAATGTGAACAGAATCTGACAAAAGAATTTTATTTACGTTTTCCTCTTAGATTGTCCAGTTTATTGTTACATTGGTTCAGAATAATCAGCTTGTGAGTTTAAAACGTAAAAGGTAAGTTTGAGGTATATTTTGAGTTTCGATTTAAAAGCTTTGTAGTGTTTGATCATGAATACCCGTGCTTGCTGAGTATATGTCTGGTACCAAAGCACAGCTCCTCCTTGTTAAATTATGTTAGTGCTTCAGCTTCAAGTGCAATCTTGTCAGGGTGAGGACCCTAACCACAGTGCTTAGAAGAGTAGAAATGAGTGAGGTTGTAATTTTTTTCACAGTTTAGAATGTTTACATATATTTGAAGTAACTGATAACATTTATGTCTGAACTCAATTTATTTATGTATTAGGCATAATTCATACATGCATGTAGTCGGAAAGTAATATCTTTAATAATGTTGTAAATGAGGTAGATTATGTGGCAAGCAGCTAAAAGGACTGGGAAGACTTTTATATTGATGCCCTTGATTGACCATGGCCCATCACATAAATAGAAGTGACTTTTCCATTTATGCCATATTAATGCTCAAAAGTTTATTTATTGAGGAGATATGTAGCCTATTCATCATACATGACCAGATTCATTTTTTTTTTTTTTTTTTTTTTTTTTTTTGAGAAGGATAGGCGAGGTGGTCACTTTGTAGACTCCAGGGTGTTACTAATACTTGTTTTTTCGTTCATATTAACAGTTTAAAGCAGCATTGGGAGTCACCCAAATGAGTGAGGAGAATTCTTTAAAAATAGGTCATTTGTTGTGAAGAAGGGAAAGAATCAAATATTTGGTTTCTTTTGACTGTAGTTGACCCAGTCTTTTAAAATCTTAATAATGTACTACTTATACTACTTATAATGTACTACTTATAAATAATGCCATTGTTACACCTAAACAAGAATAATTGACAAAAGGCATAGATAGAAGGAGAAAAAGATGACATATAAGGCAAAGATTTTGGCAGTTCATAATTGTCTGTGACTTTAATTCTACTGCCTGTTAATCTGTGATACCACTTTTTAAAAAACTAAGTAGATATTGTAAGGAATTCAGTAGTTATTCAAGAATTATTTCCATTGAAGGTTTCTATTCACTACTGAAGTATGCATGGGGTGTTGTGAGTAAATTATTAGAAACGTTTATTAGACTATTTTTTCTCCTTTGGAAACACAAACATTGTTCTTACTTACAGGCCTCTACTTCTAAACACTAATGGCGCTCAAAAGAAGAATCTATTTCAGCACATAAAAGAGCCAAGTGATAATCACCACCATAAAGTAAATTTTAATGTATTTTATGTTTATTGTGTCAAACTAAATTTTATTATGGCAGTGTTTCATGCAGTCAAAGACGTTTAGTGAATGAGAATGTAAGTGCTCACTCCCCAGCTCTATTAAATCATGACATTTTCATTATTTGCTTTAGAGTATTTTAAGAAATACGTCATTACAAATAGTTATTTTCAAGCTTGTATTTTTCCAGTATTTGTTATTGCCATGGGTATTTGTGTGTCTGTGTGTGTGTGTGTGTGTGTGTGTGTGTGTGTGTGTGAATGTGAATTCAGGAATGCTGTTATTTTGCATATATCCAGATTTCATATAGATGACGTTATTTAGATACACATTCAGCAGTGTGACTTCCACTTTGGTCCGAGGGATTGATTGAGCATAGGCCTCTTACCTTCTAAGCTTGCAGTGTACCAGTAACCAGTTTCTCACCAGTGTGGCCTCTGTTACTTTTGGAGTTGATAAAACAAATGCAGTTTGTTGTGAAGCTATATAAATTGAGCAGTGTGATGATGTCATCATGGTGTAATATGATTGTGGGATTTCCTGCGGCTTATTTTCTTTTCATCTTCTATGATAAGCATGTACTCAACTAGGTGCTTTTCTCTAGCAATTTCAATATTTTTGTGTACTTCTGTTTTTTTCTATAGACATATCTAATTAGAGATTATAAACAAGTCTTAGGTTCTTTGTGATACTGCTTTCTTCCTGGTGGTCTCTTTTTCTTTTTTCATAGTGTTAGAGAACAAAGCTCTAGTGTGGTAAGGCAGATGCTGTACCACTGAGTTACTGTTGTTAATTTGAATGCTAGAATATTTAAATACTACATCAGAGTTATTATTGAAATGTTGAAGTTTTATTTATTTATTTATCTTTTATTTTGGCTGCTCTGGAACAAAGCACAGTTAACTTAATATCAGAGTGTTCATTCCACTTCTCTTGCTAAACCGAGTAGATGTAGTTTGGTGTTTGGATTGAATGCTTATATAATAGATGAGTGTTTGTTTTTGTTTGGTTGTTTGTTTTAGTTTAATTGAAATTTATGTATTTTTAAAGTGTTTCAATATATATATATATATATATATATATATATATATATATATATATATATATTGGATTTTTAAACGAGAATTTATATATTTTAAAGCTCTTTATATCTTTTGCCTCTGTCATCTAGTGTTAAAACTTTAAAAATTTTTACATTGTAATAATGGTTTGTTTACTTTTAGAGAATGAATTTCTTAATGTAACTGACTCGAATGAACCTACACAGTTTTTTGTTTTTTTTTTCTTTTGGTGGTACTAGGGGTTGAGCCTAGGGACCTATTCTTGTTAGGCAAGTATTGTACTACTGAGGTATATCCCCAGCCACTCTTTTTTCATTTTGTTATAGGATCTCTCCAAGCTGTCTAGGCTGCCGTTGAACTCTGTAGCTCAAGCAGGTCTCAGCCACCTGAGTAACTAGTTGGGATAATAGGCCTGGGCTATCACACTACCTGTGTACCTGCATCTTAACATTAAAAAGAACAAGGTGCTGGTAAAACGGCCAAAGTGACCTTTAACTATGGAATTGTTGCAAGCTCTGTGTGTGTATCTCTTAGTGAAGCTATTTAACAAGTAAGAAATAAAGCCTCTGTAGACACAGGAGGTCCAGATAGAGCAGTCACTGGCAAACAAATCACACACACGCAGTGGCTGTGTGATTCTGCTTGAAATTTCTGAAGGTCTAGAACTTGTTCACTGTGTATGAGTCCTTTAGAATTTAAAGCTCTCCATAGAAACATGCTTTGGGCATGTCATCTTCAGAGTCTGACAATAAAGTAATTTATTCAGTAGAATTTGGGAATATTCTTCATAGCTCTATAAAATGGTATTATAACTCATTACTGCTTGCCTCTCAGAAGGGCAGAGGACAGAGCTGACTTGTTCACTGTCCTCAACATTTAGCAAATAGGATGTGTCCAGTTTATTTATTTAAGCATATCCTTTGTGTAGTAGTCCATACGTTTTTATTTTCTCCTCGTTCTTTAGGTTCCACATAGTAGAACGGAAGGTTTAAAGTCAAGAGAGCGGATTTCAGATGACATAATTATTTATGATGTTACTGATGATAATGCAGATGAAGAAAATATTCCAGTTATTCCAGAAACTAATGATGATGTGTCTGATCCCAAGTAAGGAATCGTGAAATAGTATTTGGGGAAATTTTTATCATTGTTTTTACCAAATAATTAAATTAAAAACCCTGGTTCTTTGAAAAACTAAGTGCTGATCTTTTTCTCATATTTGGAGTATTGAACCAGAAAACCCCCACCACCAAACAAAAAACAAGAAACAATGAAAATAGGTGATTTTTATTTGAAGTTAAACCTTTTCCCTTGATATTGTGTTGTTTCTAGTTGTCAAAATTTGGCTTAAGCCCCTTATTCCAGAAAAGGGAGCCTTTTGTGAATTCCATTAGAGAATGGAGATAAATTTGCCCTATCTAAAATTTTCATTTTTCTCTCACATTGTTGCTATAGCTGCAGCCAGTACCCTGACATTGTAATTGTTGAAGATGACAACGAAGATGAGTATGCTCCTGTCATTCAGAGTGGAGATCAGAATGAACTAGCCAGAGAGTCACTAAGTTTGGGAAGTGCTGGTGGCAACCCCCTCACGTCTAATGCTGTTAGGCTAAATGGCCCATCCACCCTGACCTCTGAGGACCCTGTGACCATGATGGATTCCATTTTGAATGACAACATTAACCTCTTGGGAAAGTGAGTGTTTATCTAGATGTTTTTAATTACTTTATTGAAGTGAATATTGAATTTCTATAAATTCAAAGTAATAATGATAGCTAATACTGACCCTGTCTTGTCTCTTTTTCTGTTGATCTAAGTTGAACTCTAGTCAAAGGGTTTTAATTGTCCCGTGAGTAGTTTTGAAACTTTATTGAGCAATTCTTTAGATTTTTATTTTAAATTAAATAATGGTTGTAACTGTAAGGTATTCGTGCTTTTAACTGTACCCATTCAGTATGCTAGTGTAGTTTCTAGTAAGGGACACATTTTGTTAAAAGTATAGTAATTTATAGTATAGAAGTAATCAATTTAAATTTTGGGAGTATTAGAGTAATAAGAAAATAGAGAAGGGGAAAGCACATCTGTGTGGCAGCATATCTTTTCAGAACATTCTAAATTTGGGTAAAAGGTCTGAGTTTTTCAGTTTTCAGAAATTCCAGACCTTAAATGTGATGTCTTCAGAACTACCCTAATTCTATAGTGCTAGATCACCAGCAGTGATTTGAAATGTAAGAATGAGAATATTTAATAAATATGGAATTGTTCTATTTTTTTCTTTAGAGTTGAGCTGTTGGATTATCTTGATAGCATTGATTGCAGTTTAGAGGACTTCCAAGCCATGCTCTCAGGAAGACAATTTAGCATAGACCCAGATCTTCTTGTTGATGTAGGTATTTTGGATAATCTTTACTATACTGGTAGCTTCTGTGTGTGTGTGTGCGTGCGTGCGTGCGTGCGTGCGTGCGTGCGTGCGTGCGTGCGTGCATACATAGGTACATATATATCTTAAAATCAATACTTTTTTGTATTCTACACTTTGTGCATTTTACTTTATTAAGATTTTATTAGGAATTGTAAACGGCAGATTCAGGACAATGATGTGTGATTACTGTCTGCCTCTGAGGAGCAATTGCTGTCTGTAATAACATACCATTCTTTTCAACATTGCCACCTCTAAATGCAGCTTTTGTCTGGACTTGTTGCTGTGTGTTACTGTGTGTATATTTTATTCTAGAATAAATTGTCACTGAATAAAGATCTTTAAAAATTATTAATGAAGTACCTAATCAGGGAATGTCAAAGACATGTCTTAATACTTTGAATACTTGAGGAATTAACATGTTCTAGTAAAATTCCTTTCATTATATTTGCTATATTTGTAAGTCTTGACTCTGATGCCCTAGTCCAGTCCTTGTCACATCTGTGTGAATTTAACTTCAATACTGTCTGGACTGATCATTTTCTCTGATTTCGGGCCCTCAGCACCTTTTTCACCCATTTTGCTTTCGTGTGCTGCATTCTTCTTACCCTGTCCAAAGCTTTCTAGATTCCTCTCATTTGTCCTACTTGCATCAGTCTTGTTCTTTCCCCTCTTTCCAAGATCTGTTTATTCTGAGAAGTGTTTCGCCTTACAGTGAACCTTCAGTCACATCAAAGAATGTCATAGTATTATCACTTTATGCACCTCTTAATGATCCCAGAAGTAATTAGTCCTTTCTTTTCAGTCTAATTTGTGGTTAATCAATCATTTGCATCTCTTCTCATGAAATTAGTCTGTCACATAGCTTAAACACCCTTCCCAAATCATTAGTACCATACAGGATTGCATTTTTATCTGCTGGGCTGGCAGAAGATGACTTGTTTTGAATTAGACAGGTCTGAGTTCTGATACTGTTTGATAATACTTACTGGCCTTAGAAAAGTTAACTTTTTTAAGACAGGGTCTCATGTGCACCCTAGGCTGGCCTTGAATTTGATGCATAGCTGAGTGATAGGATTACAGGCATGCACTATGAGTGTAAACTCCTCCAGTTTACACCATTGGGTGATTGACAAACATTTTCGTGTATGCTACACAGGCACTCCCAACTCAGCTCCATCCCCAACGTGGGAAAGTTGTCTTTCCCATTTTCATCTTTAAGTAGAACTAATTATTAACATGAAGGGCTATCGTAGGAATTACAGCTAATTAAACCTACTATTAATGTTGTACTATAGTCTACAAGAGAATTTGTTTTGCTTTTTGAGACAAGATCTCCTATAACACAAACCCACCTGCCTTTTATCTAAGGTTCTGCTTTCCACATGCTATAAGTTTAGATGTGTTCCACATGAGAGTCTCAGCATCTTTATTCTCTTGTCTTAAATGTTCTGTTTCCTGATGACTTCTACTTTGGGGCACTCAGTTTTTTGTCTTTTTCTTTTTCCTTTTTTTCTATTGTCTTTCTGTTATTCCTCTATGAAGACATTTTGACATCATCCTGTTCTGGAATGTGTAGATTAAAGTTTTTGTCCCGCTTGGTCCCACAGCTATTTAGCCCCAAATGAACACATAGAGGTGTTTACCTGTTGGCTGATGGCCTAAGCTTCTTACTGGCTAGCTGTCTCTTAATTATTAACCCGTATTTATTAATCTTAAGTATGTCCACATGGTCTTATCTTACCGGAGAAGGGTTCAGACCTGTTCCTGCCTCCTCAGCTACATGATGCTCTGCCTGCTTCTTCCAGTCTGCTAGCCCTGCCTATGCTTTCTGCCGGGCTACTGGCCAATCAATGTTTTATTCATCAGCCAATAAGAGAAATATATCTACAGAAGGACATCCCCCATCAGCCATGTATAAATCTGTTTCTTAATTCTTTAAAATGCAAACTTGGCTCAAATTCTACTCCAGGACTTTGAGATATTCTGCTTTATCTGCCTGTCTTTAGTTTTTTTTAAGTTCAATGTCAAAATTTTCTTTATTTTTGAAACTATACACGTTTACAACATTCTTAATTTTTACAGTAATATTACCTTTCCTGGGGTATATCACTGCCCTAATTTATATTTTAACTTATCTCATCCCAAACTTTTATCACCCATGAATTAGATTGTAGTGTCATAGATTTTAAAATCTTGCCTTGTTCTCTGAAATAGATGACTTCTTTTTACAAAGTTTTTTTTTTTCCCCTCCTTGTATCAGGGTAGACTCAGTAAGAGTCACTGGGCCTTAGAATTCCAGAAGTTGTGTTAGTTCTTTATATGTGAACTGGTTGCATATATTTTGTACTATTTTATCTTCTGAGAGAATCTATGAGACTCCTAAGTCAGTGAATAGGGTTTTGAGGTGAAAATGGAGACAGAAACTTAACATTGCTGACCTCACTTAGGTACCACCCCGTCTATAGGTACAACATTGGCTCAGCCTTCTCTAGAATAGCCACAGGCTGAATTGACATGCATATAAATAGTGGTCATCTGCCACCAAAGATTTGAGCCACAGGCTGAATTGACATGCAAATAAATAGTGGTCATCTGCCACCAAAGATTTGAGCTCTTCACCTCTTCAGCAGCCACTGGGTGATCTGAGAAGTGGGGGAAATAAAATGAAAAGAGGACAGATGATTCCCCCCTCCCCCTTTGGTGACAACTGAGGTTTGAAAGGAGTCTGTGTCTAAAGAAAATGGAAGAAGAAAAATAACTGTGACCTCTGCATTTCATTGATTGTGAAGCATTGGCTTTGGTCATTATCGTAAAATGTGAACCTAATGTCTGTTTCAGTACTCAGACTATTTTTAGGGGTCTTATTCTGGAAGGACGTGACACCGTCATCCTCTGAATAACTTTGCAGTGCTTCTTTTAAAGTCTTGTATATAACTGTTTAAGTCAGAACTTGTGTTATTTGCGTTGCTCTTAACCATTTCTAGAACATGTTGTACCTTTTTGGTGTTACTGTAGCTCAGTACTCTTGTGTCTCCCACATTCTTACCATTCTCTTAGGACTGATGATGCATGGCACCATCTTGTATACACCTGTGTCTGCTTTCCTCTCCTCCAGACTCCTTAGTGCTTGTAAGCTCTACTAATTGTTGTGAAACTGGGTTGTGTATAAGTTGGCTATTTACTGTCAGTATTGTCTTTTAGATTGTAAGCTCCTGGAGAGCAGAAATAATGTTTTCATGGTATCAGTGATTTCTTATTTCGAAGCTTATGACTTAAAAGTTGTATTTATGAATTTGCTGGACTGTGAGTACAGCTCATTGACATTATTTTGGCACTTATCAACTTCCTTTGCTGTGTGGAAAATGAGATGAAGTAGTTATGTCATTTTGTCAGAGAGCTGCACTTGATATGTATGCTAGGTTTCACTGTCAGAGTAGGTTCTATGAATTTGTCACCTAATTAGTAGGTATTCAATGAGTGCTTAGTTTCAAGACGTGGGACTTGGCATTTGGTGCTACATAGGGACAAGGAAGTTTAGGGAGAGGAAAATTAAGAACAAGAGTCGTGGGAGACTATCTCAAATGATTTATCCCCCTGCAAAGAAACCCTTACAACATAAAATCCCATCTAGTGCATGGCCGCTTGCTCTGCCTTAGTTTGTTTTCCTTTCTGCTTTCTTGCTTTTCCAAACTTACTGTGACCTGTGTTTCCAAACTTACTGTGACCTGTGGGAGCTTCCTAGTGTAGCAGTGACACCCTTCACTCAACATGGTGCCATAAAACTTTTAACACACAAAACTTTTTCAGTAGTTTTTAAACTTACCATCTTTCTTGTTTGGTCTTTCAGCTTTTCACTAGTTCTGTGCAGATGAATCCCACAGATTACATCAATAATACAAAAGTAAGTTTTAATTCATGTTGCTCAGGACCAATAGCTATCAAGATATGAAAAAGTCCTAGTAAACCTACTAGGAAAGCAGTATCTCAGTTACAGAAGACATTTTTATACTCTGACCTATTGTGTGGGATTGAGATAGTAAAGTAGTAGATGGAAAATTAGTGTTTGGTTGTGGGGTTATTTTTTTATTGCCCAATCTGCTGGCATATGTGGGATTCACTCTCTACATAAAATCGGCCTCTTAGTGCTAGGAAACCACCTGGCCTTGGCTTGTTCAGTGTTTCTTTGAAGTAACATGATTAAAATATGATTTCTGTATTTTATATTCTTTCCATATATAACGTCTCAGTTTTTTCAGTTGAAAATAAGTGGTTCATGTTTCTTCTGTAAGTTCCTTAATTAAAAACAGTAACTAAAGCAAAGGCAAATTTTACTAGGTAGAAGCTAGGAACTCCACTTGGACTTAGCAAATTGACAGGAGAGTCTTAAGGACAGTCTGTCATGGCAGATACTTAGAAATTTTGTTATTTTTGTATAGTTAATTGTCTAATTTACTCCCCATATCTAATATGTATACTTAATTGCTAATCTTTATTTTTTATTGATTATAAAACCAATCAAGTTCAAATTCTGAATTAGTGAAGTCAGTTACATTCCTGTCCTTTGTAATGTAAAGATGAGCCATCTCAAATAAATATGAATGATTATAGAGTTGATGAGTTGAAATTTTCTATTGTCATGTGTAAGGAGATCACCTGGCCAGTTTTCGTACATTTTTGAAGGTTCAGCTTGGCTGACATAGAGCTTCAAAATTTTATGAAATTATAGAGTAGAAAGTTCATCATGCACTGTTTGGGTTATTGACATACGGCATGCTGTTTCTGTAAACAGCAAAACCTACTAAATGTTTTTGAATTTACAGGTTGTATGTCACAGTGTGAATGCTGTAATTGTAGATTAAGCAGATATGGGTAATGCATATAAGAATGTGTGAATGTGTTTTGATAGACATTTTAAAAAGCAGGCAGTAAGCTGAATTTCACTGTTGTTTACCTATGCTTAAAGTATGAATATTTTGTCAGTACACTGTTATTAAGTCACATGGTATTTTAATTTAGTGACTATGCTTTGCTGTTTATTTTAAAACTGAGTCATTGTTCTTTGATTATCCTCTTTATTCTAAAAACCACTTACTTAGAAATTTTAGAAATATCAGTAACAGAAAATTGCATATTGCTTTCTGAACTTATGAAACATATTTAAGAATGATGTTTTATTGCAGTTCTGTGTTCAAAGTAATTGCAAATATTGGTATTTTTATCTGTTACTCTTGTTCATGACAACATGTAGCATAATATTTTCTTAGTCTGGATACCTTAGACTCCTTAGTGTAGCTGAGTGGCCACTACCAATGAATAAGAAAAAATAAATCCATAATCATGGCTCTCAAATTAAAATATCAACAGCCACATCCTTGGGAAGTACCTTTTTCAAGGAGTATAAAATGTATTAACATTTATGTATTATGACTTCTAACCTTGATGATCTGTTTTTAATTCAATTATTTGGAATGGTTTAGTTTTCATCTTAGGGTCATTGTCTTTCCTGAATCTTAGAAACTTTTATTGCTTCGTTTTATTGTAGCTATCAGAGGAATATAGGAATTATACAGGTGTCTGTTATGCCATACATACTAAAGCTACATTTAGAAATGTGATGCATAGGATTACCAGAAATGGTTGAGCCTCACCCATTTCAGCACTGCTGACAAGATGGCTGACATCTCAGCAGCGTTGTAGATTTAAGTCCCCTATGAACTAGAAGGGAAGACGACAACCAAAATGGAGTAAAAGAACCTAAGGAGTCGCAGAAAGCACAAGAAGAAACCATCACAGTTGAGGCTTCTAAGAGCAGGGATAGTTTCACAGATGTCACTATGTTGACCTTTGCGACTGAGTGCATTTATCTGTGCTAGCTCTTTTGGTCACATGAAGAATATTGTGCCATGCATTTCTAATCACAACTGTTTAAAATGTATATTTAATTATATCCTAGTATATAAAACCACCTGTCTGATTTGTTCCCATCCTTAGTCTTTGACAATTCTGTCTGTCCTATAACTAAATGCTTTTCTTCTCTCCTACTTCGGGTACTTTATTCTGACTCTTGAGACAAGTTTCTTAACCCAGTCTGGTTAATTCCAGTGAAAGTTTTCTCTTTAGTTCATCTTTCCTGCTGTTTCCCTTTCCAGTATATTTCAGATGTGTTCATGTTATTTTATCAGTTTTTAAATTGTGATATCCTTAAGGGCTGTAAAATGCAAAACAAGTACTTTTATATAATTTATTTCTTTTAGTCTGAGAATAAGGGATTAGAAGCTACCAAGAGCAATGTCATTCAGCAAGTTTCAGAAGAGGGAAGAAAATCCAAGTCTAAACCAGGTAGGTATGCAAGTAGTCTTAATTTCTGTAGTTTGTTTTTTTTTTTAAGAGTTTTAAGTATAGAATTTAACACAAACCATGGAAATATTGTCATACTAAACAGATGGATGGGCTGGGCTCATGGCATAGCACATGCAGAGCCTTGGGTTCAATACTACAAGTGTAGTGCAGCACTACAGAAATCAGAACCCATGAAACAAATGAAGATGCATTGCTGCCTTGCCTTCTGTAGGTGATGTCTTAAGTTTCTGGTACCATGAAATGTAAATGGTGAGGTAATGGTTTCTGTAATTTGAGCTTTTCCCCCTTATTTAACATTAAAAGACAAATCTTATAGCTAAGTTGAATCGATGCTAACTTTCCTAACTTACATGTTTTAAAACTTAGTGCTATAAAGTGTATAATTTCTCATTTGGGTATATAAAAGTATTTTCTGATCTTTATAGATAAACAACTTATCCAGTATACTGCCTTTCCACTTCTTGCATTCCTCGATGGGAACTCTGCTTCTGCTATTGAACAGGGGAGTACAATAGCATCATCAGAAGTTATACCCTCCATAGATAAACCCATAGAGGTTGATGAGCTTCTGGATAGCAACCTGGACTCAGAACCAACCCAAAGCAAGCTTGTTCGCCTGGAACCATTGACTGAAGCTGAAGCTAGTGAAGCCACACTGTTTTATTTATGTGAACTTGCTCCTGCACCTCTGGATAGTGAAATGCCACTTTTAGATAGTTAGACCCCCAAATGGACACTATCTGTATATATTCATCAAAATGATGAAGTATTTATTTTAAAGTATCATTTGGTACTTTGTTTTGTAAACTACTTTTTGTTTAATCAGATACTGTGGAATAAAAGCACCTTTGCTTTTCTCACCAACCACACTCTTGCAAAGCTTTCAGATGTTACTCGGCTGCTTAGGTATATAAATTTTAACGCACATTACTGGAATATCTTAAGTTGAATTCAAGTGGCCATTTTCTCCAGTTGTAGTAATTTGGATTTTTTTATATGCAATTATAACCATTTAATCCCAGTGAAACTTGTTTATTTTCAATTGACTTGAGTGTTTAGAACTAAAGGTAGAAAACTCTGGTTCTAGTTACTTTTATTAAGTATTTTTGACTTGGCTTGTTTTTAAAACTGGGAACATAAAGTGCCTGTATCTTGTAATATTTCATGTCTTTGTTCAGAGAAATTCGTTTATGTTCAAAGAGATGTATTCTCAACAGAAAAGGCAAGGTGTACACGAGTAATCACTCTGAAGGGATTTCAGCTCCACATATAGAAAGAGCGTGCAAACAGTTTGCAGTTAACCGTGTCCACTAGACTAGGTTAAGTATGTTTTCTGGTTTATTCCTTTTGAACCATGGTATTTAGTAAAATAAATATGATGGATGTTGAGTATTAGTATTGTTGTGTCGTCTTTGAAAGTGAAATGATTTTCCTTCATATAGGAAAGAGGTGGCTTTAAACTGTGTTGTCCATCTTTACCACACTGAGTCACATCAAGATCTTTGTGCTTTGTCTGAAAAAATAGACTGTTGCAGTAAGGAAGGAGTATGATGCTTCTAATCTTATGTACTTCAATGTTCTTTGTTTAAAAAGTATACTGACTTGCTTTTTATGTTTCTAATAAAGAACTGAGAGAAAAATCCCTCTCATTATTGCAAATAAGGTGGATGATACCAAATGCCTACAATTTTTTGCCCTGATACAAGATAAGAGAACCAAATCAACTTGTCCCTTTCAAGAATTAGAGATACCTTAAGGACAAGGGTACTTTAAAATTTCAAGAAGTCTAGACTCAGGTAGAGGGTTTACAAGCAATACAGTTAACAACTAAATATTACATATAATTATGCAGTATTTCAAGACTTTTCTGTTGGCCATATTGTACTTCAGGTATTGAATTTTTTTCTTCCATGTGGAAAATTAGAGATAGAAAAGAAGTGTAGCATATTTTGATCTTTTCTGACCTCCCTTGTTTAGTCCTCTAGACTGTACTCTTCACTGGCTTCATACAGAGTGCACAGCTTCTAAAAATAGCCATTCACAAAAGGAACAGACTTGGCTTCTCAAGTCAGTTTATAGGAGAGCCACCCAGCTCTCCTGCGTACTCACTTGAGACTAATCAGTCATCTTTGATTACCATGAGCTTTGGTTTGTGCAGGCTTTTACTGTTCAATGGTACAGAATAGTCCACAAATTTTGTGAGCTGTTAAAAGGGTAATTTTTTTCACAAATACATCCTTTACTAGAATAAACAGGATTCAAGCTTTAATAAAGGCTGTTGGCATCAGTTTTGGTTTTGTTTTTAATTGAGATAACAAATTTCATGTATTAATATGAAGCAAAATTTTGTTGTAATATATTTATAATTATAGATCTGAATTCAGCTAGTCATCAGGTTATGTTTATTTTTTCTAAAAGCAAAATGTCAAAGATTAGACAAATGTGAAAAAGTAACAGACAAGAAATGAAACTGACCTTAGGAGCCATCTGCCCAAGTTTGGGCCTGATCTGTTCAGAGGAATTCAGATCTTGCCTCCTGTGTAAAGGTCATACACCACTGAAGAGCGGAGCAAATACATTATGTAAAAGGAATGAGGTACAGGTTGGACAGTGTCCTTTCCAAGTGAGTCAGTTGATCTAAACCCCTTCTAGTCAGCCCAGCTGGTTTCGGCTGCTTCCAGGTAACTGGGACTTGTCTGAGTCTGCAACTTAGCTCTTTGCTGAGGGAAATTCAGAGCTTTTATTGCTTGTTCTGGCAGGAAGGGGCCTGCTGAATTGATTGGTTTCAGGAACTTCGTGAAGCTATTTTGAGTTTTCCTTAATTCAGAGCTGCTTACTATAGGATGCAGTGCTTTAATCTCAGAGGAAACTTATGTAGCAGGGGGAGTGTTCCTTTTGACCCTGGCTGTCCCCAGCAAATAGTCTTTGGTTTAGCTACCGTACAGTACATGTATGTATATATATGTACAGTAGGTACATCAGTCAGTTCCAAATACAGCAAGATTGATTATATTTTTTATTCAAAGTTATCTTAAACAGGCTTAATGAGTACATAGTTTTAAATGCTCTCAAAGATTATTAACTGTCACGGGTTAAAGATTGGTTTGTAAAGGCAACCTACAAGTAGTATTTCTTAAACATGACATTTATACATTTTGGGATTTGTCTTGCACTAACCAGATTTTGGGTTGTTATTTCCTTACTACTTATAGCCCATGTTTAATCATTCACATCGTGAAAGACATCTGTTGTCTAGTTTTGACCATTACAAACTGCTGTAGAGACCAGAGTTCAGTTCTCAGCACCAGCCAAACAGTTCACAACCACTTGCAACTAGACCCAAAGAATCCAATGCCCTCCTCTGGCCTCAAGTCTCTCTCTTACACATAGTTACAGTAAAGAATTCACAAATAAAATATACCAAAGTTTGGCAGCTGCTATAAATGATGTCAAATACTCCCATGTTGATGGGATACTTAGTATCCCAGGATACTAAGGAGTAGTGATAGAAACTAGAGTGGGTATCTCCTTGAAGATGATAATCCTGGCCCCTTTTGAGGGATGAAGAGTCCAGAATCTTGCTCTGGCATATGGTACCTTGACAAACTCTTTTTAAGTTCTCTCATATATTCCATTATAGTGACAGAAAGTTAATGTAATTCATAGATAGGGATATTTTATCAGTACAATTATATACTAGTTCATGTTTATGTCAACTACAGGGATATTTTATCAGTACAATTATGTACTAGTTCATGTTTATGTCAACTACAAACAGGCTAGAGTAATTTGGGAATAGGAAACCTCAATTAAGGAAATGCCCCCCAAATATTGGCCAGTAGGCAAGCCTGTTAGTCGCTGCACCCTAAGAGAGACATACATGTTCCCCCAGAGAAGGGGAAAGGGACAAGAGCTCCTGAACAAACTGAGAGCATGGGGGAGGAGAGAGGCAGGAAAAAGGAAGGGAGAAGAGAGGTGGACATGAGGGAGCAGAAAGATTGAGTTGGGGGCAGAATAGAGAGCAAGAGAAGAGATACCACAATATAGGGAGCCATTATAGGTTTAAAGAGAAATCTGGCACTAGGGAAATGTCCAGAGATCTACAAGGATGATTCCAACTAACAATCTAAGCAATAGTGGAGAGGCTGCCTTTAATGCCCTTCCCCAATGACTGCCTTATATACCATCCTAGAGCCTTCATCCAGTAGCTGATGGAAGCAGAAGACGACACAGCTAAACACTGAGCCGAATTCCTGGAATCCAGGTGCAGAGAGGGAGGAGTGATGAGCAAAGGGGTCAAGACCAGGCTGGGGAAACCCATAGAAACTGCTGACCTGAACAAGGGGGAGCTCATGCACCCCAGACTGTAGCTGGAAAACCAGCATAGGACTGACCCAGACCCCCTGAATGTGGGTGTCAGGAGGCCTGGGCAGTCAAAGGGGCCTCTGGTATTGGGCCAGTATTTATCCCTACTATACGAAAAGACTTTGGGAGCCCATTCCATATAGAGGCATACTCAGCCTAGCCACATGGGGGCGGGCCTGGGCCCTGCTCCAAATGATGTGACAATTTTTGAAGACTCCCCATGGAAGGCCTCACCCTCCTTGGGGAGCAGAAAGGGGATATGATAAGGAGTGGGGTGGGGGGAAGAGGAGGAAACTGGGATTGACATGTAAAACAATCTTGTTTCAAATTTAAATTAAAAACAAACAAAAAGGCCCAGCTCACCCCAGAATGGCTTAAAAGCAGGCAGACCAAAAGACAGGGAGCAAGCCAGTAAGTAAGCAGCACTCCCCCAGGCCCCTGCATGGTTCTCCCCGAGGGGTTTATGGTCATGGGTTTCATCACAGCAACAGGAAGAAACCCTGGGACCAATTATATTGTTCATCACACTGGCCACAGCTTTTAAAGACATGGCTGGTGAAGGACATGAGGTGTGCATTTTCAGAACTAAAATGCATTCTGCAGACTGGACTGGCTCACCTACTGAAGGCTCTTTAGAGGCAAGAACACCACTTTTGAGAACCAAGTTCAAGGTTCATTTACAGACACAAAAGGGGTAATACTACTTTCAAAATAATTCATGTATTTGTCAGGGCAGAAAGTGGGTATTTCCTCTGAAGAACCAGGTTCTTTTCACACAGGAAAAAAAAAATCTTGAGTTAAACTCACATTAATGCTAATAACTACCACCACACATTTTCTCTGAATTCATTTATTTAAGAGACAAAACAGCCATTCAAAACTGTGAAACATATTAACAGAGTAAGTTTGGAAAATTAAGAGTAATTATTATATTCCATGTGCAGAATAAATATTTTTGAAGAAGCAAATGTAAACTAAGCTTTACTAAATACTAATTTACACATAAATAAGCATTTTTATCTAAATTAAGTTGTCTATCAACTACATGGCAGTAAATACAAACATTTTAAGCAATGTTTAAATGTATAGTGTAATATAATGTAAGTGGCCTATTCTAACAGGTTCATTATACTCCTGGCCTTCATGTTTGGATAAAAGCATGCTGAACAGCAGCGCAATACATATCACACAAATTATCTACTATTAATGATTTATTAAGTGAATAATGCATTTTGGATACAAAAGTTTTTATGTCTGAATGTTGGCTAGTTTGGGTAAACATAGAATTTCTCCACTTTGCCACTAACTAGCTATTTGAGCTAGTTGAGCCTGTGCTTCAGCTTCATTTTTAAAGTAAGACCTGGACTAGATTTAAAGTACCTAACCCAGAGCCTAACACCTCATGTCCTGTGGGAGGTTTCCCAGTTTAGATTCGCAAATGTTTAGCTTCCAACTTTCCTAACACATGATTTTCCTTTTTAAAACCTTGAGTAAATGTTTCGGGGTTGCTAACATCTCTATGAAATCCGTAACTGTATGTTTGTAAAGGCCAAACGATGTCCATTTTATTGGAGAAGGCCACCCTTTCTTATGGAGAAAGTCATGATCTAAGATCTTAGATCTCATGACCTAAAAATATTTACTCTAAAACCCACTACCAGAGACGTCCTGTGACGGCTTTTCTCTGGTCCTTAGCCTCCCTGCACACCCTAGCTCTTTTCCATTGAACATGAACATCCTATACCTAGTAAGAGAAGCTCCTGAGAAACCTAAAGTGACTTGGGTTTTTCAGATCACTGGTTTGTGACTTATTTACATAATATTAGAACAGCTATTTGCTTTGCAGTCCTCTGTAAGGCAACACACCAAGTATTTCAGAAGGCAGCCATAGTTGTATTTCTAAAATAGCATAATTTTGAAACCAACTGTCAAGAAGTCTTGTCACTTTTAATTTTATATGTACAGAGTAGATGAGATGATATGCCTATCAGTGTCCATCTCTTCTAATTTATACCTTATTCAAAATTTTCCCTTTGCAATCCATATCATCAACATACTTAGCAAGAAAGTGGAAAAAAATGGCAGAGTAAATCTAATTCATGCAAGAGAAAAACAGTTATACAACAACACATACAACTTTACAAAAATTGGGAATACTGCTAATGTCAAATAAACAACGACCAAAGTGGGACTTTCATGCCAGAAGTCCAATTCAGTCAAAATCACGATTCGTCAGAACAAGTGGTGCCACCAATGTCCAAACGTACAGCACGATGCCAATCCAGCTGGAAGAGATTTTCACCCAGACTGCTGTCCACTGGCTCTTCATCTCACGGGAAGGCTCATACCTAAAATTTGAGCAAACAAGTGACTGCTTTGGTGCATGGACTGTGTTACTAAGCCATCAAGCCGGTAGGCCCCTTCTCTCAATCTTCCTTTGTGTGGAGTTTGTGATACCAATTTGTGTAGCTCATCCTGCTGCCAGGCATGCCTTCCATCAGAAAACTTACTATGAATACAGCACAAAAATCTGAGGCAGGTTTTTCACATAGTTCTGTGACATTGTATGTAATTCTACATTATTAAATAAGAGCATATGGAACCTGAGTAAATAATATATACCTATTATATACAAGACTGAAAGGTTTATGGGCCTCCCTTCTCAGCTAATGCCTGTCCTCAAATTTGACAGATAGGGAAGGAAATATATCCTTAAGTTGGCTGATTTTTGTATACAAACAGAAATATACATCTGTTCTATAAATGAACTTTTATTATCAGTTAATAGCAAATGTTAAAAAATTATCAATTACTGAGAGATACTTATATCTTAGCTTATTTAATAAGATGTAGTTTAATTATATGGTAAAATTTCTCATAATAAGTAAATACTAGTCTCAAAAACATCAGGGAAGGATAACATTTTTCTCCATCTTTTGCTGGTACAATAAATAATCTTATATACTATTGAAAGACATGCAGTAAAATTTATTGAAAACACACTTGACCAACCATATTGGTAAATGTCAATCTTGCACAAAATCTTTTGCACAAATCTAACTAATATGATTATATTAGTTAGTTTAAAAATAAAGTATAAATTGTTACTTTTATCAGGAAAGTATTGATGAATTAACTTTGAAGAAATAATAAACATAGTTAAGAGCATACTAAAAATCCAATCACATAATGTATTTGCATTCAAAATTTTTCAGATATCTTATATCTGAAACTTGCATCTGATATTTTATGTGTATGATTGTTTTACCTCTATGATTATCTCGCATATGGTGCCCATGTTTATACAAGGTTATATGAGATTCCCTGGAACTAGAGTTTACAAAACTTGTGAGTCTCATATGGGTGCTGGAAATTAAATCTGGGTCCTCTAGGAAAAGCAGCCAGTGATCTTAACCAGAGTCATCTATCTCACCAGCCCAACCTAATCATACAGTTTTAAAACAACCATTTTTACAGTTTTTAAAACTGTATACTATTACTATAGTGTGTTAGGAATAAATTTACAGCATTAAAAATTAAAACTAAACAGTATGTTAAATCAACTTTTAACATGCATTTCTGTTAAAACATGGCTATATACAGTTTTCTCTTTAAACGACCTCAAGATTTGGACAACCACATTTGTGTAATTGTTAAGCAAGTAAAGCCTGCATTTTTCTCTCTGAGAATTCATTTCAACTAAATATTGAAATACGTCAGAGTATTAAGTATTTTGGAGCTTGAGAAATGGCTTGCTTTGCAAACGTTAGATTGGATTCTGACCCCAGCACCCACATTTTTAGTAAGGCAGATATGGAGGTACCCACTTGCTTCTCATACCAGCGAGGTAAAGGTAGAAACAGGGTAGGTAACAGCGCTCTCTGACTAGCCAGCCTACTCTATAGCAGGGTTCTGCGTGAGTTCCATCTCTGGCCTTCACGCACCAGGTACAAAGGACTTATGGCATGTATTTTCACAAGAGTCATGAAAAGTCCACCAAAATTACCTGAAGTTAATGTGAAATGTAAGTACCTGTACCAGTTGGTGAGGGTCATCATGATATAAAGTGAAGCCAGGAAGAGCATGAAGTGGAAGAAGGAGTAACTGTAAGTGACGCCATCCCTCTCATTATCTACAGCTCGGTGAACATCATCTCCGTCTTCTAGGGACCCCTCACTTCTGGCATTCCCATCGTCTATCAGTGTTGACTCATCACTTGTTAGAGTCAGCTTATTAACCTGACTGTTGTTGGAAGTACGGATGCTGCATGAAAAAGTCAAGGAAAGAAACAACTTTTTAAAGTATTTCCTTAATCTACATAAATACACTTCCTGTAAAAATAGATTGAATACCCTTCCTTACCTTGAGTAAAACACACACAGTAGGAAGAGAACCAGTCCTATAATTCCTTGGGGATGCCACCACTGGACAGACTGCCCGTCCTTTGGGACAGGGCTTGTGGTATTGAAGCCAATGATACTTAGCAGACTTGGATTGCAATTTGTTTCTATAAAGGACATTAATGTCAAAATAAATGTTAGAGTAATATAAAAAATTAGGACATATTTAACCCTTGGAACCTCAAAAAGGGTTGATTAAAAGGGACACAAGCTAATAATATACTTGAACATAATTTGTATATATTAATGGAAAGAGTTATGGGGGTTTTTCTGCCTATTTTGAGAACTGTTTAGAAAACTTAAATTACTCTATTTCCAACTTTATGAGAGCCAAGTTATCTTGGTCACAAATGAATACAATTTAGAAAACTAAAGTTAGAACATTTAGAAATACAATGAAAACTGGTAGCCATTTTAATATCTAATAAGACAGACTACAAACCAAAAGTAATAGGGCTGAAATAAAGTTTTTAAAAAAGCAAAGGGAAAGAAGAATAAATCAAGATAGACAAACCCTTATCCAAACTAACTAAAAAGACACAGAATATCCAAATTAACAAAATCAGAATAGGGAGATATAACAAGACTCCAACAAAATCCAGAGAATTATAAAGACATACTAAAAACTTGTATTACACCAAGTTGGATAATCTAAAAGAAATGGATAATGTTCTCCATTGGTACCACTTACCAAGATTAAATCCAAGATCAGATAAACAAAATAAATAAACTTTAAACCTCTAAGGAAATAAAAAGCAGTCATTATAATTCTATCAAACAACAACAACAAAACCAATTTTTTTTAGTGCAGAACTGTACCAGACTGTCAAAGTAGAGGTAATGCCAATACTCCTCAAATTATTTGAGAAAATAGAAACAGAAGAAACACTGCCCAGTTCATTTTATGAGACCATTTTAGATATCAGTTACCCTGATATCTAAACTACAAAGAGTCAACAAAGAACTTCTACAATTATACATCATTTCCCCTTATGAACATATGTACAAAAATATTCAATAAAATACTTGGAAACTGAATCCAAGAACACATCAAAAATATCATTCACAAGTAGGCATTATCCCAGAGATGCAGGGATGGTTCAATACGTGAAAACCTGTCAATGTAATCCACCACAAACTGAAAGAAAAAAATCACGCCAGCATCTCATTAAATGCACAAGAGGCCTTTCAAAAAATCCAACACCAAGCTAATAGTCAACACATATTAAATGAGGAGAAACACAAAATAAATTTCACTAAAATCAGAAACAAGACAAGTCTATCCACTCTTTTCACATCTACATGAAGTTCTAGCTAGAGCAATAAGACAACTGAAGGAGGTCAAGAGGATACAAATTGAAAAGAAAGAAGTCAAATATCATTATTTGCAGATGATATAATACACATAAATAACCCTAAAAATTCTACCAGGGAACTCCTAGAGCTGATAAACACCTTCAGCAAAGTGGCTGGATACAAGATCAACTCAAAAAAGAAAAAGAAAAAGAGGGAGGGGAGGGAGGAAAGGAAGGAAGGAAAGGAAGGAAAGAAGGAAGGAAGGAAGGAAGAAAGGAAGGAAGAAAGGAAAGAAGGAAGGAAAGAAATCAGTAGCTTTCCTACAATACCACTAACAAACAGGCTGAGAAAGAAATCACGGAAATAGTACCATTCACAATAACTTCAAATAATATAAAATGTCTTGGGGTAACGCTAAGCAACAAGCAAAAGGTAGATATACGACAAAAAAAATCAAGTCTCTGAAGACAGAAACTGAAGAAGACATCAGAAGATCAAAAGCTCCCACAGTAAAAATGGTCATCAAAGCAAAAGTAATCTACAGATTCAATGCAATCACCATCAAAATTCCAACACAATTCTTATCAGACCTTGACAGGACAATTCTCAACCTACTATGGAAAAACCAACAACAACAAAAAACCAACAACACACAAAAAAAAAACAAGGATAAGCCTGAACAATAATAGAACTGGTTTTTATTTAAATAAATAAATAAATGCCAGAAATACACACTGGAAAAAAAGACAGCATCTTCACAAATGGTGCTGATCAAGCTAGATGCTTGCATATCAAAGAATATAAATAGTTCCATATTTATTACTCTTCATAAAACTCAAGTCCAAGTGGATCAAAGATCTGGATACAAAACTAGTCAAGTGGACAAAGTAGCAGGCTACAGAATGAGAAAAAAGTTTTTGCCAACTCCATCCACATCCAATAAAGGACTAATATCCAAAACATACAAAAACTTAACACAAAACCAAATAATCCAATTTTAAAAAAAAAATGGAGTACAGAATTAAACAGAATTCTTAAAAGAGGAATCTCAAATGGCTGAGAAACAGTTAAAGAAATCCAACAGAGAAATATAAATCAAAACTACCTCGAGAGTCTATCTTATACCTGTCAGAATGTCTAAAATCAGTAACACAATAGACAGCTCATGCTGGTGAGAATATGGAGCAAGAGGAACACTCTTCCACTGCTGGTGGGAGTACAAACTTGTACAGTCATTATGGAATTCAATATGGTGGTTTCTCAGAAAGTTGGGAATCAATCCATTTACCTCATGATCCAGCTATATTACCCCTGGGCATAAAACCAAAAGATGCTCCATTCTACCACAAGAACACTTGCTCAACAATGTTCACTGAGGCTTTATTCATAATAGGCAGAAACTGCAAACAACCTAGATGTCACCCAATAGAAGAATGGATAAAGAAGAGGAGGTGCATTTACACAACAGAGTATTACTCAGCTATTTAAAAAATGACAACACAAAATTTGCAGATAAATAAATGGAACTAGAAAAAATTCAACCCGTCTCCAATAACTCAAACCCAGAAAGATAAATATGGTGTATATTTTACACATGAGTGGATATGTCATTAAGTAAATGATAACCAAGCTATAATCCATAGACCCCCAAGAGGTTAGGTACAGAGAATGGAGTTGAGGGCGGGGGAGACACATAGTCTCTCTGGGAGGTAGAAATAATAGACTTTAGGGCAAAATGGTGCAGGTGAGGACAGGAGTGGAGGGGAATCAGGTAGGAGATGGGGTGGAGAGAGAAATGGCTGGAATTGGGAGGGTACTTCAGGGGTGGTGTAAAACATAATACAGAATAAATATCCTGGGATGTATGAAAGTGATCCTAATGAGGATTTCTAGTAATGGGGGATCTGAAGTTAAAACTGGCTATCTCTTGTTGCCAGAGGAGGCTTCCAGTGGTGGGACTGGGTTACATTCAATTGAGTTGACCAAGTGGATTCCATGGAAATCCCCTCACAACCTAGGATGTTGCTAAAAGGTTTGCTCTCTGCAAACTGTTATCAGGACCCCAAGGCTGAGGACAACACCCATACAACTCAGGGATCCCTATGTTCTAGTCTCTTTGATGTAGGATGGTACTCTGCAGGCTACCCAGCCAATAACTCTTGACCTACTACAAACTGTCCTGCCTGCAAAATATGCTAGGGCAATGGTAGCACAAATCAGCCAGTCTGGTTTGACCTAAGGCCCACTACATGAGAAGGAACTCCTATCTGACACTACTTGAGTAACCAAGAACAACAGATTTGATAGTCCAGAAATTTAGAGTAAAATCAAACACTATTAATTTAAAAAAATAGAAGGAGAAGGAAGAGGAGAAGAAAGAAGAAGAAGAAGAAGAAGAAGAAGAAGAAGAAGAAGAAGAAGAAGAAGAAGAAGAAGAAGAAGAAGAAGAAGAAGAAGAAGAAGAAGAAGAGAAGAAGAATCATCATCATCATCATCATCTCTCTAGATATGTGGAGAGTGTCTAAATGGAAGGTCTCCATCAAATCCGTCCCCTCAAAGCTCAAGGAATAATGCAAAAGCAGAGAAGGCAAGACTGTAGGAGTCAGAGAAGATGGAGGGCACCAGGAGGACAAGGCCCTCTGAATTAATCAAGGCACATACATGTTCACAGAGACTGAGGAAGCAAGCACTGGGGATACAAGGAGTCTGTACCCGGTCCTTTCCATGTGTATTGTAACTATTAGCTTAGTGTTTTTATGGGACTTTTGACCGTGACTCTTATGCCTGCCCTTGGGACTCTTCCTCCTGTTGGGTTGCTTCATCTTATATTTTGTTTTGTTATGTTTGGCTGTTATCTCTTAGAACACTATTCTTTTCTAATGAGAGTCAGAAAGAGTGGATCCAGAAAGGAGGGGGGGGGGGGAAAGCTGGGAAAAGTAGAGGCAAGGAAACTATAATCAGGATACATTGTATGAGAAAAGAAATCTATGACCTTCAGGTGATACAGGCGACAACTTGGTGGGTTGCAGGAGTTAGGTCTGCAGGTTGTGCTTGTTATTTATTCAACAGAAAAAAGGCTAATCAAAAATTACTGTTGGTCCCACTCACAAAGCACAACTCCTATTCTTCCCACAGAGAGTGAACAAAGAGATTTTTCTTTCAGTGAACTCCACTGCATTTACTCTTGTTAAGTCAGAGAAGAAGGATGTTGTGCTGAAATACAACCCCTCAAAAACTGTGCCCTAAGCATTACTGCTTTCAACAAAACAGCTTCAGTTATAGCCTTAAAGCATTGGTCTTACCTATAACTTAAGTCCACATTTATAACCAATTACCCGCATAACATTCAAGGAAATGAAATCCATCTTGGAAAAAGAAAAGAAATACAATACAGACTTTTTAACTGCTATTCCTGCCAATTTCTTTGCCATTTTGAAAGGATAAGCATACACTTAAGTGACCAATATATATTCACTTCTAATTCCAACAATTCCAAATCTTCAGTCTCCACTTTATTGATGAAAACTACATAAGGCTAAATTCTCAAGCAAATCATTAGTGATATTTTAAAACTACTTATTTTGTGGTGAAGAAGAGGATTCTCTATACACTAAGATCCCTGTCTCTATAACAACTAAAAAAATATTTAATGAGTTTGTAAACAGTTTGATGAGTCAGAGAACTTATGTTGTAACAAATATGATTTTACAAGAAAAAAATATTTTCTAAAAATTGTTATTTCTTTGTCTCTTAAAAACATACAGGTTTTATTTCCCAGGATTTTCACTATAACTCAAGTACAAAGATTCATTACAAAGCCAGTTATCTATTGCAAGATAGTTACAAAAAGAATGTGAAAATGTTACAATTAAATTTACAACTAAAAAAAGCACTTAATGGTTCATACCCAGCATTTTGGAAGCTGAGGCATGAGGGTTGCCAAGAAGACATGTTTAGCCTTACCTACAAAGTGAATCTCTGTCTCAAACAAAATACAAAAAAATGGAATAGTTTATTTCTTCCTACATACAACTATCTTAGATTAAAACTGTTGAGTATATATGTACTCATGATTTTGTTACTGAAGGAAGAAACTAAATGAAAACCAGCAATAGCTTAAAGATGAAGTAGTGCTACTTACGTGCTCTACTCCTCTACCAGCCTAATTAAGTAACTTCCTCCCTTAAGATCAACAGCTTTGAATAGAAATCACTAACGCAAGACTCATAATAAATAAAACATACCTGGTTCATTGGTCATAGCAGACCATGTCAAATACATTGTGTAGACTGTAATTACTGAAGACTGCAACAAGCCAGATCTTGGTTGTGATTCCTACAGACAGAATATTAAGTAATGCAAATAAATATGTGACATTCCGATTGATGAAAAGTTAGACCCTGAGTACTAGGAAGCACGCACCTGGATCTTGGGCAGTATAGACATTACAGAAGCACCAATGCAGAGGAGCATGTTGACACTGATGAATGCCTTATTCTCTGAGCAACCGGCTGGGTGAGTGTAGTAGACAAAGAATAAGATGATGGCAACTAGAGACAGCAAATAATTCAAAGCCGTAGCAGATAACAGGGCTGGGAAAGAAGTATAATTTTATTATTAGATTTTTTTAATAAAAGTATTAGAAATTCATCATGGCACTTGTTTTTAAATATTTTTTTTATTTTACATAACTAAACAACTCAAGCTTGCTATTATAATTATACTACCACAGAAATCCCCTTAGGCACTAGGTATCCTTTATACTTCTTTATACTTTTATAAAGCATTCCAAAGTTTTTGTTTTTTTGTTTTTTTCCTGTTTATTGCTGCTGATGAATTAACACAATTATATATTTATTTCTAGTAGTTTTTCCTTTAAAATTTTTACTTTTAATGTACTGGAAAATTTGGCTGCAAAAATATATGCTTTAATCAATGGTCCCTGAACACCATTCTGGCTATTTCCTACTAGTCCCCAGATATAGTGCTAATTAGTAAGTTATAAAATTTTCAACATGTTGGTACAGTACTCATAAATTAAAACCTCTTTATAGGAAATAAAGACACAAAAATCCTAAGATTTCCCTGCAACCCATCTGTTCTTATCAATGTTTACTATTGAGGACACTCTATGAAATAAAAGCTTACCTGCATACCAACACCTTGAGTTCCCTTCTTCCATTTTTTCAACCCACGATTCATTCCAAGAATGGGCAAAATCAATAAGCAAGACCAGTTGTATGAGGATGAAACAAAAGGCACCCGCCATGCCTACATAAAACCACACTGAAAGGAAAAATAATGTCTATGAAGCAACGGGACGACTGCTTTAGTTTTTATTATTATTTTTCAATCATCTTGATACAAAAAGGGAAAATAAAAGTATATGGAAACTGGTTTTGCAACTGGGGAAAAAAAAACAAACAGTGAAAGAATGACAACTCCAGGTAGCAGTTACTGTGGCATCCTATATAATAAGCAAACAACCCAAAATATCATCATAGAATTTAAAAAAAAATCCTTACCAGTTGTAAAAGTGCCTTCTGGAATGAAGAAAGCTCCAACAATAATTGCGACTGCTGTAGCAAATTTAAAGAACCAGAATCTAAGACAGAAAGAAATGAAAATTACCCAATGAATAACTCCAATGGTAAATCTTTTCAGAACCACTTAAAGAACAGTTACAATATATATAAAATACATGCTTATATAACACATATATACTATTAAAAAAAACCCCACCACCACATAGGCTATTGTAAAGAGTAAAGATGATCTTAAGAAAAATGTGTCACCAATTCCTTTGAGAATAATGGCTTCATTCCAAAGGACTGAGCTGGATAATATGTGAATATATAAAGTAAATGAATAGGTTTAATAAATTATGACAAATGCCTATATCCTGAACCATAATTTAAGATAGTCAATAACTACAATTATAAAAACCTGTTACAAAATGTTTTTGTTAATGTAATATTACATTTTTATTCAATCTTTGATATAGTATATTGACAAATAAGCAAAAAAAATTAAGAAAAAATTAGTTTATAGGAAGAAATAGACAAAATTCAAAAATTCAAATTAACTACAAGATGAGGTATTTTATATTAAAGGAGACTGATTAGCACTTTTTTTCCTTTCTGGGTTGTGAAAACAATCATTTAGAAAACCAGTGTCTGTTCAGGAATAAAGTTCTTTCCATTTGGCTGCTCTGTATATCTAGGGAATTGAGAGTTCTATGAAATAGGACCAGGTCACCAAAAGCTAAAAGAAGGGGCAACGGTACCTCTTCCTTCAATCGGGTATATATATCCTCCTTTGAAATTAAAATACATCATCAGAGGTGATGATCCAAACAAGACTCTCTAGTAAAATCAACCAGAGTTCTTAAAAACTTTTTCATGGTCAAGATGATTCTGCTCTGAAATTCTTTGGATAAATTCAAAACTGCCAGAAGGGAAAAAGGCCCTCTAGACTCTGCTGTCACGTGACTCAAGGCTTACCCATTGTGGACAGAGGCTCTAGGATCACTGCTGCTTTTCACTTTGATCATTAGTAAAGACAGGAGAAGGTAGAACATGGCCAAGCCAAAGCATAAGCGATACACAGCTTTGTAGCCAACCAGAATATTACAAGGAACAACACCTTTCTCATTCTCACAGAACCCAGGAATCTAGGAAAACAAAATGGGTGTAATCAGTACTTTCATAAACTCAAAGTTCCATGTAAACTGTAATCTGCTTTACAAGCCACAAAAATATATATAACCAAAATAGCCCTGCTGCATTTTAATGGGGAGGGGGCATTTAGAGTCAGGCATGGCGGGACAAGCATTTACTTCCAGCACTATGGGAAGCAAAAGTAGGTAGAGCTCCATGACCAGGTAGGCTAAAAAACAAATAAAATAAAATTCAAACTTCCAAATGAGCAAATAATAAATAATAAACTAACAATGGCCACATCTAAGCTGGATGACAATTTTGAGCAGACAATGTATTTTAATTCTTTAAATATGTATCTGAATGTTACATAAAAAAACAAAATGCACATATTTACAGAATACCGTAATTCTAAATTTTAGAAGACTTGCATTCTACTGTAAGGTACATATCACATATGGAAAGTAAGTGGTAAGAAATTAACAAAACCTTAAATTACATAAAACAGTCATTTCTAAGGCTATAGAGAATAAAAAAGGCTTTTTAAAATCAATGCTATTTAAATCCATTTTGAGTATAAGACCTTTAAGAGCTATTTCTGATCATAAGTAGGTTACTGACTTTCTAAATATTTTCTATTTTTTTTCACTTTTTAAAATTAATTTGTTTTCTACATTCTAATCCCAATTCCCCTTTCTTCCTTTCCTCCTCTCCTCCCACTCACCCCCCCCCCCATTTAGTCCACAGAGAGAGTAAGGCTTCTCCTAGGAAGTCTAAATCTGTACCATCATCTAGTTGAGGCAGGACCAAGGCACCTCTCCACCCCTACATCCCTGTGTCTAGGCTGGGCAAGGTTAGATTACTGGCTTAACTTGAACTGACAACGTATTCATATCTTACTTGAGAATCTTGAGAAATAGCAGTGACCTTTTCAGAAAGGTAACTGGGTAGGGGAGGAGAGGTATAGTAATAGAACCCTTCTCATGCAACACAGGTAAGGACCTGGGTTTGATCTCCACCAACATACACTCAGACACAAAGTCACAGTGAAATCAGAATGCAAACAAGGAACTTTTGTGAGTTGAGTGTCAGTATTATTTAACACTACATATATTATTATGTATAAGAATAAACTATTTCTCCCACACCTAGTCCCAGTATCCCAAATCTATTGAATTTTAGGTTATCAGTTTTTTTTATCAGTCACATCCAACAGCTGTTGAGTCCTTACCTTCGTTAATCCTTGGTACACTGACAGTCTTCCTGCCAATTCTGTCTGAATCCTGTATGTTTGTGGTTTTCCTCACTGCTTCTCCTGGTGCTGTGCCTCCTCTCTGTCAGCTCCCTGAAGAGCTGCTGAGGGAGCTCCGCAAAGCTAACCCTGACGGGGTTTCCACAGCACAAACTGCCAGGATCTCCAGCTCTCAAAACGTGCTCACTCTGATCTCAACTAATGTGTTCTATTTCCTCATAGACGTACATACAGGGTTCGGACTCCATAACATCTGCCCGAAATTCATACATGTAAAGTGTATTTATTATAGATGTACATACGCCACAGTATACTTTTGGGAGATCAGCTGAAATTCAAGAGAGTTAGCTGGTTTTCTGTTTCCATTATGTGGGTTCCTAGGATGGAACTCAGTTCACTGAACTTGCTAGCAAGTACATTTAGCCATACCCACCAAGTCATCTAAGTGGCCCCAATATTCCTATCTTGTAACTCTGATCCTTAATAGAACAAGGTTAGGAAGGGAAAAGAATTAGATCATCAAGTTCACCCTTCATTAACAGATTTGTACCTTTATATGAAAAGGTGTGACACAGCATGCTACTTCTCTCCTTACAGCATGGAAATGCAAGATGGCCAAATGCAAACAAAAGATCCTCCCTGGAAGCCAACTTCTCGGCATCCTTATTTCAATATCCCACAACCAAACACATAAGACAGTATGATTCAGTAACCTCAAGTCATCATGTTACAAACTATATATTTCCTTCTGCTCCCATTAGACAACTCACTGAAGGGGGGTAGGCTGAAAATGACTTTATTTTCATTTTCTCAAAGAATGATTTTTGATTATGTATCTGTGTTTGCATATATGCACATGACTACATGTACCTCCAGAGGCCAGAAGAGGGCCATCAGATCTCTGGGAGCTGAAGTTCAGGCAGCCGTAAGCCACCCAACACTGGATGCTAGGAAACAAATTCTGGTCCTCTGAAGAGCAGCAAGCACGGAATCGCCTCCCTCCAGCCCTTGTTTCTGGGTTAAGACCCGCACCTCCCCCTAGTTTCCAAGAACTAGAACCTGGATGATGAAATTCTAGAACTACCAATATTTGAATGCCATCCAGACTCAGTCACTACGACATTGATAAAAATTTACTTGATGCCTATTTCCTCATTGCAATAGCCTCTATATTTAAGCACTTGACTTCTGTCTGTATAAAGTTATCTTCAGACATAATCTACTCAAGATCTTTCCTAGTCATTATTGCTTCCTCATTTTCAGGCACTGTACTTAAGTTTTACATATATGTACATGTTATATACAATAGCTTTCAGCAGGACATTTTCATACATACTATGTATTTAATCATATTCACCCCCATCACACTCTTGTCTCCCTCCCTTTCCTGATGGTTCCTGTCCTATTTGCACCTTTTTACTTTCCTATCTTTTTTTTCTTTGACCCAATGAATTTCATTACAATTGCTTCCAGAAGCATTGGAGGGTTCTTTACAGGATGAGCATCTTAACACTGGCTACATCACTGAAGAAAATACCTCTCCCTGCCCCAGAAACTACTAACTGCATGTGAATTCCAAGAAAAGGCAGAATCTTGTGAGCACCTCCCTTCTCTATCACTGGATGTTAGTGGGTCCAATTTTGCACATATTCTGTGCACACCCAGATGCTGTGAGCTTGCAACTAGAATGGTTATGTTATGCCTGAAAGTTGGGATTCGATGCCACTCTTCATTTTCCTCTGGCTCTTACATTCTTTCTGTCCCTACTTAAGCAATGTTCACTGAACCTTGGAAACAGCGACATAGATAACCCATTTATGGCTGAGCATTCAATCTCCAGGTATTTTCAACACTAACCAGTTTATGGGACTCTGTAAGTACTGCAGACACTCTGTAGGCATCCATGTAAAAAACAAGCCTCCCTGACCAAAGTTGACAATATCACTCATCAGTTACTTAGAAGGAAATCTGATAGGTAGTCTATTTAGTAAAACAAGAGCAGTAGAATCCCCAATAGGCCTGATACTATAGTCACATGCTTTCAATGAGGCGTACAGTAAAAGAGTTTACAATACCAGATGTCAATTCCTTCCAGTGCAGTGGAATCATAAAGCAACTGGTCATCTCTAACAGGCTTGGCACTGGAAGAAGGGAAGACCATTCTTCCCCAGAGGCCCCCATAGCACCTTCTGGTATGGATGAGGGCTTTTCAGCAGGAAGGAGGCATTCAGACCACTGCCAGACTCATTTCTTTATGCCCTGAGACTATAGCATGCAGTGTCTTCAGTAATGGAATCTATCATCGAGTTCTGGTGGGAAACCAAAAACTATACAAACTGCCAAAGAGCATTTTCTGTGCTACCATCATAGAACTGAACAAGCTACTTCATAATGTCTTTCCTAAGAGCTACTAAAACTAGGATTACATAATACTGTATTTTTGTATTACTTTCTTTTCAGTGCCCAAAAGTAACTTAGGTCTATTGTAAAATTCCAGCTCATCAATAGTAAACAGAAGACTGACCTTATTCAGTTGTTCTTCCATCCCTGGTATTAACATCACACAAGCTACAAATACTCCAACAAGCAAGAAAAGTGCGTAGATCAGCCTGGTCACAGTGGAGTTGTTTCCACTAGGGCAGCATCGGCACAGCAAGCACGGGGCGCTGCCACACAAACATGGTATCTGGGGAAAAATATGAAAGATCAGCACAGTTCAAAATGGTTCAATAAAAATGTACATGCTATTTGCTGAAAAGGAGAGAAACAATGACATTGATTAAAAAGATTAAAAGCATGTGGTTCACATACATTATCTATATGATCTAAAACCTAAGGGCAAAGATGGAACAAGGTCAAACAATAAACAGTCTTTGACCTCTACACCAAGTAAAATTATTTAAAAACTAGGGAAATAACAAACAGCAACCAAGATTTACCTAAGAAATGAGCATAAACAGCATAGCTACTAAGCTCACTTCTAGCCCCTGCCTCCCAGATAAGAGCACAGCCATAAAATTCTGGGAATTTGCAACCTAAGATGGAGGGAACAGAACTGGGTGGGGGAAATAACAGCCACCAGACAGCAAAGTAAATCCGTGCTGTGTTCTTATTTTTTCCTCTTCCACCTTCTGTTTATAGCAATAAAACAAGAACAGGTTTTTTGTTTTGTTTTGTTTTAAGGCTAAGTAAACAAATGCTCAACAATTAGCTAACTAGCTAACTTTCTCTAGTCATTCTACACTAAACTAGGAAGTAAATAGGCTCTTGACCAGAAGAGCTTAATGTGTACAGGCATTAATAAGTAATATCTCAAAAAGGCAAAGCTTAGGTAGTCTCACAAGGGTTGGCCATAACCTGGACTGGATTCTGTAAGTCAGACTTCAGACCAAGTGCTTACTAGTGACCTAACTAGGGGGTGTCACATTTACAAAGGTCTTTTAATGTGACTGTCATGCATAGTTCACACACTCAACTCAACGCAGTAGAGGGAAACTTCATCGCGGAAAGGCTCAGTATGGAAGATAATTTAAAAGAACCCCATTAAATATTGGGAGATTTGAAAAAGATACACCAACCAATAAAACAGAAGACTAATGAATGCGAAGCCATGGCAACAGAAATGATCCAACATGAAAAGGATGTTTAAAAAGGGGGATCAGTGCTTTGGGACACAACTTCAAGAAGTTGATGTGAGTGAAATTAAGAGTCCCTGAAGGGCAGAAGAAAAAGGAGGAATCCTGAAAAAATAATTACCAAATTTCCCTCAATTTAATAAAAACTACACATTCACATATCAAAGTTGAATGAAACCTCAGCAAAATAAACACAATAAAAAATTATAGTAACACCATAACAGATTGTTTAAAAACAGCAATAACCAGAAAAATCTCCAAAGCAGACAAAAATAATACAAATAAGTAAGTAAATAAAGGCATATTATATAGAAAAACAAAGACAAAAAAAAGACAAAAAAAGAAAAAGAAAAAGAAAAGCATTGATATTTCCAGACAAAAGTCAGTACTGCAAGAGAAAGAACAAAAACTAAACTTAATTTTGTAGTTTTTGAAAATAGTATTCAAAAATTAAGGCAAAAGTGGGACATTTTTTGAACCAAAAAAAGCAAAGAAACTAAATCTAAAAGATGCAAACCATCAGAAATATTGAGTATATATTCTTACCTAACACATAGAAGACAGGAATTTCTAATACTAAATACTAAATCCAAAGATGCTATAAGAAATCAACAGATTAATATCATCCTGATAAACATAAAAATTATTAACTAAATTTTAGCACAAGCAGAAATAAAAGGAATAGAATATAATGACCAAGTTTTAGTCTGGGGCAAAAGTATAGCTCAACTTTTAAAACCAATTCAATTCACTGTATCAACAAACTAATGAAAAATGTCAACTTGATCATCTCAATAAATGTAGAAAAGCTACTGGATGAAATTCAATACCCTCAGCGAACAGAAGCTGGAATAAAATATTCTTGTCTTGAAAAAATGAATTTTACAATATACTTAATACTCTCATTTCTATTTTAATTGAATGCATTTTTTTTCTACTATCTAAAACAAAGCAAGCATGGGTTTTCACATTTACATTGAGGATCTTAGCCAACACTGGGAGACAGAAATAAAAGATGCAAAACTCAGAAAGACAAAACTGAAGAAAATAAGACAGATGAACACTAAGTGGAGCTGATAACATACTAACTACACAAAAGCAGACTTCATATGCAGAGTGTGGCACTTGAGCACTGAGCTCCCCAAATATAGGCATCCTATGCAGACAGGAGCTGCAAGTTTTCTCTGGGTATACCAACAACCTTACACGAGCTTTTTCCTGGAAATGGCAAAACTAGATCATTTCATTATAAAGTCAAAGCTGACAAGTCCCACAAAGCTATTCTGTCTCTTAGCAACCACAAAAAAATCATTGCACTACAAAATAAAAATGGATCAGAGGTTGGCATGAAATCTCCTTAATTATTTAACTACTATTTGGGTAAAGAAGTGACTGTGATTTTTTTTTTAACAATATCTAGTTTAAAAAAAAAAAAATTCTATTCAAAACACCAATGCTGACCTCAGGTTAGAGACAGGTGTATTAATGGCTGGTAATATTTGTCCAGAGATCTTTACATGTAATTTTTTTTATTTTAGTTCATTAACAATGCTCTGTAATTATTTTGTAAACAAGAAGGGAGCAGTTATTAAATTCTACTAAGTTAGCAAAAAAAAAAATCTGTTCAAAAAGCAAGTCTTTAAATTATGGGTTACTTGACATAATTTAATGATTTCAAGGACAGAAATATGTGAGTAAAATTTTACTTTATCAAAGCTCTCAGGTAAATGAGCATATTAGCTTGGGAATGTAAAAAAGATGGATTCATATGTCACAGGGCAGATTCTATTTAAGATATGCACTGAAATTCAGTAATTAAAATAGAGTGGATCGAATGGAACAAAAGCGATGATTCCAGTTACACACCATGAACCCTCAGACTGGTTGGTTAGGAAGCAGAACCACGATGAACAACTTGGCCACCTAGCTTCTGTCAGATTTAACCCTGCATACTGTTGCTACCTTTCCAGTGTGCTGCTGATGACGGCAAGGCAGTGTCCGTTTACCAAAGGCATTCTTTCAGTGAACAAAAGTGGCAATCTAAGTTGTAGAAGCAGTAATGTAATTCATCCCATGGTCTTCTCCAAAATTATTCTGACTTAAAATACAGACACATACACACATACTTAAAACTTAAAAGAAGGTAACAAATAAAACATTTACCTTGATACCAAAAATTGGTGCTCATAACTGAATTGGGAAATAATTAGAGAATTCATATCCCTCCAGCTCTATATCAACAGAACTACTTTATGCCCACGTACAATCAAACTAATTCTATTATTACAAATTAAACGTATCGAAAAGTAAAAATTTTATAACTACTTACAATTATTTGGGGGGGGGGAGTCGAAAAAGGGGTTTCTTTGTGTAACAGCCCTGGCTGGCTGTCCTAGAACTCAATTTCTATACCAAGCTGGTATAGAACTCAGAGCAGAGCCTGCCTCTGGTTCCCGAGTACAGGAATTAAAGGCATGCACCACCACTGCCCAGCAGTAACTACTTACAATTGTGTGTGTGTGTGTGTGTGTGTGTGTGTGTGTATGTATGGGTGTGTGTATGGGTATGGGTATGGGTATGGGTATGTGTATGTGTATATGGGTGGTAGCATGTTCCTAGGGAAGCCAAGGTCAGAACAGAGGAGATGGAGTTACAGGCAGCTGTGAACTGCTGGATGCGGGTGCTGAAAACCAAACTCCAGAAGCACCGAATTCTAGAAGAAGCAAGCCCTAGCCGAATCATTTTTTCCAGGCCCTTATTTATTAATTTTTATTGCACTAAATTTTGCCTTCTGTATAAAAGGGTCGACAGACTCCATTAGACTCTTAGTTTCTGCGGTCAAGTTTCCATAGCCAACTGCAAGTAGAGATACGAGAGAATAGCTTGTTGGAGCAAGAACTTGCACCCAGTACTTGATAAAAATTAAGCATCTACAACGCAAGCTATAGTTAAACCATTAAGAGACGAGGCATGTAAACTAGCCGGTACGGTGGTTAATGTTCATGCAATGGAATCATTTGGTTAGTCGGAAAATTGTATGGGTTAAACTTACAAATCAAAGGTTGAAGATTAAGATTTGAATCCAATTACCTCGCCCAAAGCAATGAAGGTCTTTATTATAAACTGCAGTGCCAACGTTCTGTCTATTGGGGAATGGGGTTTGTCTGTGCCATCGGGGTTACGAAATCCTGTCACTATACTAAAGATGGCCTTACTGTCTAACGAAAACGCAACATGCCCTTACTAAAGCATCTGCGTTCAGGTTGCACGCCCATGTTTTACGTCAAAAAAAAAAAAAAAAATTTAACACCACAGAGCCGAACAGCTTTTCTAGAAAATACCAATTTAGAAGTAGGAGAACTCGTGCCACTAAAAGCCGAAGACGGTACTAAGAAGAGTTTAGACTGCTTTATTTAAAAAAAAAAAAAACAAAAAACAAACAAACAAAAAAACCGAGATTACTGCGCCGACGCCGCTGTCAGGCTGTTGCAAATACCGGGCCCCATTTCCCGGAGGCTGCGCCGCGTCAGGACAAAGAGGCCTCCGGGCACGACAGTGCCGCGGCGCGAGGCGGCGGGGCACGCAGCGACAGGGAGGCCCGGGGACCCCGCAGGGAGGAGCTGGGGCCGCGGCGGCCGAGCCTGACTGCAGCGGCGACCCCCGAACGACGCAGGCTGCCCGGGCGGCTCCGCGTCCGCCCGGCCTCGCCCCCACCCGGCTGCGGCCGGCCCCGAAGCCGAGCCGCACAGACCGCAGAGGCGCCGGCCCGCGCCCAGCCCAGCCCGCCTTACCCAGCTCGCCACGGAGCACAGTCCCAGCACGGCCCCCATCGCCTCCGCCTCGCGCTCGCCGGCCCGGCGGCTGCAGACAAGATGGAGACAGCTTCCCCACCGCTCCGCTGGGCTTATTTACTGTCTGGCAGGCGCTTCCGGAACCCCGCCCCTCGGCCCTGCGTCACTTCCTCTCGGACTGGTGCGCAGTGGCGCACGCGCGTCGGGGGGGGGGGGTGGCGCTGTCGGTGAGACCCGGCCGCTCTCCTGCAGACAGGTTTGCGGCTTTGCAGACTGCACCCGCTTAACCGAGTAAAATTAGACCCTAGCTTAGCATCTACGGGAATTTGGACGATAGCAGGGTCAGAACTGTTCTCTTTTTCGCTTCTTGAAAGATTGGTTCCTCTCGGGATTTAGCCATCTCATCTCCACTTCCGTCCCCTTTCCTCTACTTTTGTGTTCCCCATTTATTTTCTATTTCCGTATGCATTTTATGCTTGCAGCCAGTACGTGGAACAAGATTTGCTGGTGTATAGATACCCAGATTTTATCCATACCCCCCTCAGTTTACTGTCCATGCACATTTTGACTTCTTTTTGTAGTAAGGTTTTCTTGGTTTGTACTTGGAAAATATTTTAATTAGTTAAGCCGTTTATTATAGTAAAGTGGGTTTTTTTTTTTTTTTTGACAGCTGCGGAGACGTAAGATTAACGTCCTCGTTTTGATGATCTATGCATGACTAATATGTGTGCTAGGAGAGTGTTGCTTCTTATTCTTAATAATTGGCTCTTGAAAATAGTCTATGAGAAAAGGTTTGACACACAGAAATAAATTCAGTGTGAAGACCCATTATTACAAATATTAAAAAACAAAATGTCTCATAAGATTGACCAAAAAAAAAAAAAATGCATAGGTGGAGTGTAACCCTCAGCAATCTGGCAGAGCCGCAACGCTTAACACAGACTCCCAAAGGGGATAGAATTGCAAACAAAAGAAAATCTGTGTTTGAGCATGTCAAACTTTTAAGTCTCTGAAATGAACCTGCTAGTACTGGGAAATTCAAGCTGTAAAAAAAAAAACAAAACAACAACAACAAAAAAAACAAAAACAAAAAAACAAAAATGTCTACATTTTGAGATTCCATCTGTAGTTGCAGATACATATGGAAGATGGCCGTCAATGGGGAGCATTGTAGTTAGCAGAGTTCTAAAGATAGAGCCCTCATTTGCAAGACAAATGGCTATCAGGCACAAACTATTACTTTCTACGTCCTTTGATTGATAATGTCATCTCTATACCCTCTTTTACCCTACGTTTAAACTCTTGTTTTTAGTATAAGTTGTAAAGACACCAGTTGTTGTGGTGAGTATTCTCAACCTGACAGAATCTAGAATCATCTCTGGTCAAGCCTATGGGAGATCGTCCTGATTATTCTTCCATGCCAATGGGTTGTGTTGATTTCTTAAGTGATTATCTCCAGGTTACTTTGTATTTTATTGTCTAACATAAACATACATTTTTCTTGTCTAGCATTAACATAAATTGTCTCTTGAGAGAAATTCAGGACTCCAAGCGGTATGTCACAATAGAGATGGACAGAAGTAGCCTGAGTCATAAGGTACTACAGAAAACATTCTTCGTCCCTCTCACTCAACTATAGAGAACTTAGCCACCAGGTGGTATGTGGATACAATCATTTGAGCCTGAGTACAATATAAAACAGAAAGAATCTGACTTGGTCATACTGCATCACAAAATTCATATAGTTATTAAAGTTTAATAAGATGTTCAAAGATATATAATTACTGTTTTCTAAAGGTTTCAATAGTAGATTTGTAAAGAACAATTTTAATATTTTAATATAGGAATGGCCTCCAGAAGCTCACAGAATTGAATTGAATGCTTGGTCATTAGGAGGTGTGCCCTTGCTGTGGTAGGTATGGCTTTGTTGGAGAAAGTCTGTGTGTGTGTGTGTGTGTGGGGGGGGTTTCAAATGTTCAAGCCACACTCAGTGTCTCTCTCCTGCAGCTCTGGATGTAGAACTCTTAGATACTCTCCAGCATCATGTCTGCCATATTAGTGAGGTACCATATTTTTCCCATATTAGTGAGGTACCATATTCAATTTCTATAGCTAATAATGTGCTCTGAAATGTGAACTTCTTGTGTGTCAGTTTTTAATGCTGGAGAAATATTTACCCCAATATTTCCTTGTCCATCCCCACACACACACACACACACAAAAAAAAACAGCTTTCTTTTACATCTTAACACATGCATTAATTCTTAATAAACTTTTCATCTTAATACAGAAGTCATTCTTCTTAGGTTTCACAATCCACCCTGCCTTTATATAACTCCCTCATAAGCTTTAAAGGAAAGTAATGGGAGATGTCATTCTATAAATATGTTTCTCGTATTTGTTAATGAATAAAGCCCTGTTGGCCAATAGGAAAGCAAGATAGGCAGGACTAGGAGACAAGGAGGATTCAGAGAGAGGTAAGAGAAGATTTAACATGTAAAGACCTGAGGGAGCAGAGGTGGAAACAGATTAATAGAAATGGGTTAATATTTAAGACAGAGCTAGCCAATAAGAAACACTAGTAACAGGCCAACAGCTTTATATTTAATATAACGTCTCTGTGTGTTCGTTGGGGCTGCTGTGGCTCTGGGACCAGGCTGGTGGGAAAACTGTTCATAACAGGAAAATTTTGAATGGATCAAGCACTCGTGTGATATAGGAAAAAAAAGAAAACATATCATTGGGGCTGGCTTACATTTCAGATGTTTAGTCCATTATCATCATAGTAGGAAGCATGGTGGCATTCAGGCAGACATGATGCTGGAGAGTATCTAAGAGTTCTACATCCAGAGCTGCAGGAGAGAGACACTGAGTGTGGCTTGAGCATTTGAACCCCCCCCCCCAACACACACACAGACTTTCTCCAACAAAGCCACACCTACCACAGCAAGGGCACACTTCCTAATGACCAAGCATTCAATTCAATTCTGTGAGCTTCTGGAGGCCATTCCTATTCAGTCCATCACACTGTCTACAAAATAAATAAATAAATAAATAAATAAATAAATAAATAAATAAATAAAGTGAAAGTAGAACAGAATTTGAGGAAAAAAAGGTCAAGTTCTATTTTATATGAAAAGTATAAATTATACTGCATGGTATAAAAAAAGTGCTAAAGCTAATAAAGTACAAAAACAATTCTTGGCTTCTAAAGAATAAATTGTCCATATTTGAATAAAATACCAGGATAGTTTCTGCTGAGATGGCTCGGTGGTTAAAAGCACTTGTTGCTCTTGCAGAGGACCCAGTTTCAATTCGCTGCTCCTACATGGTGTTTTGCAGCCATCGGTAAGTTCAGTTCCAGAGCATCTATCTAATGCTCTCTTCTGATCTCCACAGGCATCAAGCACTCATGTGATGGAGGTAAAATTATTCATACACATAAAAGAAAATGAACAAAATCATATATATATATATATATATATATATATATATATATATATAAAATCTAAGGATAGTTTTGGGTTGTATAATAAAAGGAAAGAAAGGACATGTGGGTATTTTATGGCATTCTTCCTAAAGTAATTCAATTCCAAATTTAAACATTTAAGTATTTAACCAAATATTTGAACAGTTAATCAAATTTGCTGTAAGAATAAACCAGAGTTTAGAATATAGTAACCCATAGGGGTCAGTATTAACTTAGAATTGGAAGATACCACATTGTGATTAAGAATATACTTCTTCAGTGAGTTTACACAATTTTGAAAACAAACTAAAAAATTAAATATAACTTCAAGGGCAAAAATTCTCCTTTTGAACCTTCTTTTTTATCTTAATGTTAAAAATAGCAAATGGACAGTATTCCTTTCACACAGGTTTTCTTTAGCTGAAGACTAAGCCAGTGTGTTCCATGACAACTAGATATTTTTTACACCAGTGAAGTAAATGTTACAAGAAAAATATACATACATTCAGGTACAGAGTGCATAGTCACAATGCAAATAATGACATAAGCAGAGATACAAACGTGTTTCTAATATGGAATATGCTAATGTGGAATTTTCTAAGCATTAAGAAGAAACAAAATGACTACTTAAACATGTTAAGGAAATTTTCAAAGCAGTTTACATCTTAGCAGCAGTTAGTAATGTCTTTATGGTTTCGTACCCATAAGGTGGTTCAGCAACCGAGGCTCTTGCCTCTCCACCTGACCTAGAAGATGCTGGGAGGAGAGAAGCAATTTCTGCAGGCTGCCTTTGAGTTCTAACATGTGTTAATGGGGCATGTACCCAGACACAGGCTCAAGAAAATGAGTAAATGTAATGACATTTTTAAAAGTTGTGTCGACTTTGCATAGAGTTCTGTAAAATATAAGAGAATCATGCTGAAAAACTTATATTGAAATAAAGTATGAATTGAACAAAAACTTTTTTTTTTTACAGGAAGGAACTACACTTTTACTATTCTTCAAATTTCTGAACTCCTAATAAGTATGATATTAAAAATGTCTAACTTGACACATTCTCATGTAAATGTGAACCACTTTCATAACTTGAAATGTCTAATATCCATATTTAAAAAATAAAAGGAACAGGTGAAATTATTTTTGGCAACATGTTAAGTAAACATATTTCTTATTCTCATGCACTTTTCCCCATAGCATGCTGCTACCTACAAATGGCAATATAACAAACTCCATGCATAAAGCTTCGTGATTTGTGGGTGCTCTTTTTTCAGTTTTCCCTACTACCTCTCCAAATAGAAAGTCTGATTAAACTTATTAGACAGGAAAGTCTCAAGCACATAAATAAGTCTGGAATAAGGCTGCTTTTGCTAAGTACTAGTCTACTCAAGACTCCTTAACAGCTTCTGTTTTCTGAGTTTCATTTCCATCAACTTTCAAATCAATTCATAGTACCTTATTTACATATTTCTGTGAAAAATTACTGGGAGCATGCACATACATTAGTGACTGGCCCAAGGTAAATGCTCTCTAAGGGATAGCTACTGCTTCTATTTATCAGGGACTCCCCTTTTTTAGTTCCCTATTCCTAAACCCCCCTTCATTTGTTTTTTATCTTTCAAACTATATATTCAGCATTCCACCAACTATTCATATGGATTTTCTTTTTGTAGATTAGTACATTGGTGTGGAATAGGCTAAGGATTTTGATGATTCTAAGATACCTAGCTACAAGATAATCCAATTTCTACTTTAATTTAAGAAAGTATAAGTCCAAAGTATTGTTTGTTAAATGAATCAACCTCCTTCCCTCTCTCCCCTTCCTTCCCTCCTTTGTTCCTTCCTTTCTTCTTTCCTTCTTTCCTCCTCTTACCTATCTCATCATATCTTACCACTTTTTCTTAGCAAAGGCCAGGGGAGAAAAGGAGATAAAACGATGTGCAGCTGAGCGTATCCCTTTGAGAGATAGTTGCACAATGGCTAACTGAAACATTGTAATTTTGAGAGACAGAAAACGGGAATATTTCTCCCTGTAACTTGCATTCACAATGAGGAGATCCTTGTCTAGGTGTAGCCTCGCCATCCTGTCCCTCAGCTGCCACATTCTTCTGTAGGCGCAGTGCCAAAATCATGTCACATGTTAGTGTTTAAACCAATGGCTGGGCATGGGAGATCCTGACAGCTTCCTTCCTTCCTTCCTTCCTTTTTTATTAATGATTTATTTCTTATGTATATAGTGTTCTGCCTACACACCAGTAGAGGGCACCAGATCTCATTATAGATGGTTGTGAGCCACCACCATATGGTTGGTAGGACCTGAACTCAGGACCTCTGGGAGAGGAACCAGTGCTCTGAACTGCATCTCTCCATTCCCCCTGATAGCTTTCTTATAAGCACACTCCCACAGGTCCCTGAAAGGCACAACCTTGGATAAGACCAGGGCCACATTCCAAGTTGCTGATACACCTACCTCTCTAATCTAGAAGCTACTCCTTCCTCAAACAAATTTTACAAATGTATTCTCTCCTCAACAATAAAAATTACTACGAAATACTATTCTATATAAACTATACAGATAAAACATGCTGAAAAGTAAGCCAGGTGGTGGTGGCGGCACTGGCCTTTAATCCCCCAGGAGAACAGAGACAGGTGGATCTCTGTGAGTTCAAGTCCCGTCTGTTCTACAAAGCAAATTCTAGGACAGCCAGGGCTGTTACACAGAGAAACCTTGACTCAAGAAGAAAAAGAGGAGAAGTCCACACACTGCCTCTGCTCATCTGCTCTATTGATTTGGCCAACAAGCTGTCACAACGGCAGAGAGGAAGGACTTCTGAGAACTCTAGCTCTGTGTAAATAGGCTGTTGACTTCTAACAACAGTCAACTTTACACAAGGTAGAGTATGTAAGAGGAGAGAAGCTCAATTGAGGAAATATCCCCATGTAAGATCTAGCTGTGGACAATCCTGTAAGGCATTTTCTTAATTAGTGATTGATGTGGGATTGGCCAGCCTATTGCAGTGGTGCTATCTATCCCTTAGCTGGTGGTATTAGGTGCTCTGAGAAATCAGGCTGAGAAAGCCATGAGAACAATCTAGTAAGCAGCACTCCTCCATGGTCTCTGCACCAGCTTCTGTCTCCAAGCTCCTGTTCTGATAGCTTTCAATGGTGAGGATATGTGTAAGGGAAACAAACCCTTTCTCCCCCAAGTTGCTTTTGGTCATGGACCACAACAATAGAAACCCTAACTAAGATACCATGTCAAGCAACACTCATTTACTCAGATATCCATCTGCTCTTTATGCATTCACTCAGAGCTTATTCAGTTCCCCACAATGCTGCGTGGAATATGTTTTCTGTTTGCTGCATCTGTTTTTTTTTTTTTTTTTTTTTTTAATTTGTCCTCAAGAGAAATGAACAAATGTCAATTTATCTCCTGGAAGGCTGCCACAGATGAAGGAAACATTTCAACCCACCTTGTGAACCAATGAGTGTTAGGTGAAGTTTACTTAGGGGAGCATTGGTGACTCAAGAGTAGCTACACCACTAACAAACCCACTACAGGGATGACGACTTCCAAGAGCTGCATCAGTGCAGTCCTCTGCACATCTTCTATGCTGACGCGTTAACAACAACTGTTGGCTGCTCATGTAACTAACCTTGAGGAAGAGCTTATGAGCCCAGGAAGTTTCCCCAATTACCTGAAACCAATGAACACCTCTTCTCCCTCAAGGAGAGAGCATTTCAACTTGAACAAATACCTACACAGTTCTGGATAAAATAATGTAACTGAATGTGTCATGTAGCTCATTTTTCAGTCATTCATCCCATAAATATTTTAAGGTTTTCATCTTTAAAAATATCGGTGCTGCATCGGGGAGGGCCTAGGCCCTGCTCCAAATGATATGACAGACTTTGAAGACTGCTCATGGAAGGCTTCATCCTTCCTGGGAAGCAGAAGGTGGATGGGATGGGAGTTGGTGGGGGGAACAGGGGAGGACAGGAGGGTGCAGGAACTGGGGTTGACATGTAAAACAAGCTTGTTTCAAATTTAAATTTAAAAATATCAAAAAAATACTGGTGCTGGGAATGGAAGACTGTGTATGTGTGGCAAGCATGTGCCCCGAGCTACACACTCAGCCCTAAAGTTCTTAATATGAACACAAACTTCCTTTATTATCATAATTATATTTTAGAAATGAAAACATTTATATAATAAGTCTTTCTCTGAATAGCCTTGCGGATGCAGCCATACAAGTTCTCCATTTTATTGTTTTCTATAAGAATTATGATCTCTTTGATTATCGTTGCTCAATATTTGTATGAATCAAAATATATTCTTACTAAGTATGTACCAATCTATATCAATCAAAATAGTTTTTATAGATCCTCTTCCTCTTTCTCCTCTTTATGTTGGTTACCAGGGTATATTATGTGAGGGGGAAATTCTATTTTCAATAAAGGGAAAAAAGAAAAACTATTCTTTGTTTACCTGGCATGTTTACAAGCGTGCATGGGTGGGCTGTGGGAGGAAATCTGGTTGCCATTTGTACTCTATCCCTTCTGAGCTAATGAGCAGTGTTATTATCCATATTGTCTACTACTGCACCAAAGTTCCCCTGCTTTCTTGCCTCCTTTGTCGTTCCTTGTTCCCTTCACATGGAACTTCTTTTCACGGCCCCTCAGCTATGCCCTCTCCTCTTTTTCAGGTACAATCCAGGATGAGAGAGGCAGGGTGACCATGGCCTCCATTAGGTTCACTGTGGCAACGAAGGAACTTGGCTTTCTACTCTAGCCTGTGCTGTTCCTCTTGTGAAGTGGATCTTGCTGGGATCTGTGATATAAACACCTTCTCCTCCCTCCTTCATGCAACTCTGCCCCCTCTTTTCTGCTTCTGATTTCACTGGGAAAGAGGTTGTGGTGTCAAAGGAGGCTTACTCATAGTATCTGGAATTTACAAGGATAGAATGGGAGAAGTAACAATTCCTGTTTCCGTCTTAGAAAGCTATGTGACCTGGATTTCATTTCATTTTTCCTTTTCTTTCTTTCTTTTTTTCTTTCTTTCTTTCTTTCTTTCTTTTTTTTTCATTTTGTTTCTTACTCACCCCACATTGCTTGCTGCATGAAAATGCCATGAACTTTTTAAAAACGTCTTGTCTTTGCTTAGGCCCTCATTTTGACCATAAAGGTTATCTAATTGACACCTATTGACTCATCTTCTATAACTAATCTTAATTTCTTCTTCAAGAGCTACCAACTTGCTTTGGGGCTTGTCTCTTCCCCAATATTTATATTAAGTTTCAGAACTTATGCTTTAGAATATGTGTGTGGTTTATTGTGGCTCATCTTCATTGCTGTGCTGTTGTTTTGTAATCATTTATCACAAACTAGACTAGACTTGGAGTTCCTGCTCTGACTTCCTTCCCTTTATGATGGACTATATACTGAAAGCTGAAATAAATCCTTTCCTCCCCTAAGCTCCTTTTTATCATGGCAATAGAAAACAAGCTAAGACAGAAATAATATGTATTGTTGAGATTGTATAGTATCTTCTAAGTTCATATAAGCACCTAAGCTTGATCTCCAACACTCTTGTGAGAGCCAAGTATGTGGATACATGTCTATAACCTCTTCAGTGCTGGGGTGAAGAGATGGAATGATTCCTGGAGTTCAGTTTCCAGCAGCCTAGCCAAATCAACGAGCCACAAGTTCAATACAAGATTTTTGTTTCAAAGAATAAAATGGAGAGTGATTGCAGAAGATTTCCCATGACAGTCTGTGGCCTCCAGGAACATGTAAACAGACATCTGCACACACATGTGCATAAACCCATATTAGCACATACACACAAACACATCACATACACATGTAAGCATGGTCATTGGATGATTTTAAAAAATGCTTTACTTTGAAACAGCACTCAAAAATCTTATTCTGGCCCAGCAGTGGTGGTGCCCACCTTTAATTCCAGCATCCAGAAGGCAGAGGCAAGTTGGTCTCTGTGAGTTCAAGTCCAGCCTGGTCTACAAAGTGAGTTTCAAGACAGCCAGGGCTGTAACATAGAGAAACCCTGTCTTGCAACCCCCCCAATACATATATATATGTGTGTGTGTGTGTGTGTGTGTGTGTGTGTGTATGTGTGTATGTATGTGTATATATATACATATATATTTGTTGCAAAGAAAATTTGATAAATAATTATACAGATATGCTTATAAAATACCAGTTCAACTCAGAAAATATAGATTGGTGTGATTAAGATCATACAGATTAAAATTGTCATATATCTCAAAGGTTTTTATAGCACATTTGTTTTCCTTCAAGTATAAATGTGATTTTCACTGCTTCCGGAAGCCAGTGCACCACCTGTGAGCTGTCAACAAGCAGAACTATTTCTGTCTTTTGCACTCTCATCAGTAACAATTATTCCAATTGCATCTTAGTTGACAATTCTCACTCTGCAGCATGAGATAAATAAGCTATTCTTTTTTTGCAGTAAACAGCTAGAAAAGCTAGCTTGAAAAAGAAAAACAAGAAAGCAAGGGGTATTTTTATATTAACTAGAATTCAGATATCAAGGGTAAATGCAAGTGTATAGTGATTAACATTCAGCCCTTTGAAGAAATAGCTCAATATAAACTAAAATATACCTAGTTTTTTGTGCATAAATGAAAATGCACTGAATATCATAATTTAGTTAATGTACAAACCTCTTAGAAATAAAGGCACATTTAAAAAGAGCCTCATAGATACATCTTTCTCTACTTGAGGAAGAATGAAGAACTAAGTAAATTTCATGTCATGAATAGTAAAAATAAAAACAAATCTCATGGTTTAGCCACATAAAACATACAATAAAAGTAATTAAATACATAGTTATTGAAGAGCTAATAAAAGACCATATTGCATGATAATTGTAATTTGTAATTTTTTCAAAATGCATATTTACTATATTTATATTTAAATTTTTATTATAATTTTTTAGTTTTGAAGATTACCCTAGATCACATATATATGTCCACACATTTACATCACATCATTTTACCCTTTCTCTTTCCTCCCTTCAACCCCTTCCATGTACTTTCATGTACTCCTTTTCAAATTCATGGTCTCCTTTTCTTTAATGGCTCAGTTAATATAATGTTACCTGTTACATCTCTTTTCGGGCTAACTATTTGCTATTGGGTAAACAACCAGGGCAGGAGGGCTCTTCCCTGAAGAAGGCTGTCTCTTACAGGTGCTTTTGGGGCAAGCAGAAGATAAATATGCAGGTGTTTTATATTTTGTTTTACTAAGTATACAGTATCCAAATATATGTATAAGTATAGAGCTTGCAAAAATATTTATATACGTTTTGTATTTGGCATTTTAAATGATGATGTCCCTCACATCCTCAGATGTGAAACCTTGGCCTCTACTTGGTGGCATTATTTGAGGAAGTTTAGTAGATGAAGCCTTGCTGGAGGAAGTATGTCACTTTGAGACTTCATAACCTTGGTCCACTCCCAGCTTGCTCTCTGGTTTGGGTCTGCAGTTAAAGATATGGCCTTGAAGCTTTCTGCTCTGGATGCCTTCTATGATGCTTCCCTTACCATAAGGGACTCCCCTCTGAAACCATAAGCCAAAATAAACTACTTCTCCCTTAAGTTGCTTTTGCTCTTGATGTTTTATCATAGCATAGAGATCTACATATATTTGTGTATATGTGTGGAAGCCAGAAGCCAACCTTGGCTGTCACTTTTCCAAGGTCCTTTCACCCTGGTTTTATTGAAAAAGGGTTTCTCATGGACTGTCGCTTGATGAGTAGTTAGGCTGACTGGTCACTGAACCCCAGAGATCTGCTTGTCTCTCCATCTCCTCGGTACCAACACAATTACAGTGTGTGCCACCATAATTGGATTTTTTTAACATAGGTTCTAGGAACTAAATTTAGGTTCTCATGCTGTGTTTCAAGTCTTTTATATCGACTTGGCCAGAAAGATTAAGTTTTTAAGAAAGAATCCAATTAAGACTTACTGTAACATAAAACTGTTATGTACAGTCCACTCCAATGATTGTGTTATTTTTAAAGAGTACCCGTACTCCTACCTCTTAAGTAGCTTTGGCAAAACAAAGCAGCTAATTTGAAGTTATTTAAATACTATTTGCATATAGCAGTTGACAGAGCTTATTGGTTGGCTAGAGTATCTGCTCAGCAAGACCCAGGGATGCTCTTGTCTCTGCCTCCCCAGCTCTGGGCTGCAGCACTGGCTGCACTGCACTGCACTGGCTTTTTATGTGTACTGCAAATCAAAGTCAGGTCCTTATGCTTGCAGGCTGAGCACCCTGCTGACTTGGCCATCTCTCCAGACCCCTGTCAAGCTTTAGTAATCAATAGTGAAACCAATCCTAAAATTCCAACCTTGTCTATGGAAAACAATGTTTTAATGCTTAATGACTTTGACTTTTAATTATATGTTTAATGCCATAGAGCAGAAATTATTTGCTTTTCGGTGACATATTTAAAAAGTAGCTTAAAATAATTAAGTAAAGCATGTAAAAAATGATAGTACAAAAGAAACGAGAGTATTAAAGAGGAATGAAGTGTTCTTGTGCAAATTTTACGTTATGGACATGCGTGTTTTGCCTTGTGCATGTATATGGACTTGTATGTATGCATATGTACTATTTGCATGCCTGGTGCTTGTAGAGGTCAGAAGAGGGTTCAAATCTGGAACTGGAGGTACAGGTGGTTGTGAGCCACCACGTGGATTCTGGGAACCAAACCTGAATCCTATGCAAGAACAAATGCTCTTAACCACTAAGCCGTCTCTCCAGCTCATCCTACTTTTGTAAAGGGAGGAAGGATTTATTGTATTCTCACAGCTTGAGGATACAGCCTATCATGGCAGGAAGACATGGCAGTGGATGTGTGAGGCAATTGTTCACATGTGTCCACACTGAGTAATAAGAGAGAGCTGGCTGCTGTGTCACTCCATTTTCTTCCTGTTCAGTCCTGGATGCAGCCATGGAGTGGTGTCACCTGTGTTCAAGGTGGTTCTTCCCTCTTCAGGTAAAGCTTTTTGGAAACAACCTTATTGCCATGCCTACAAGTGGGTGCCCATGGCAATTCCTAATCCTGTCATCTTAATAATGAAATTAATTACATACTCTTTTGAGATTAAAATACAAGTGTAAAAATAAGTCAAAATGAGAGTTACCCCAATGATTAAAATAATTCCATTTGAAAGATATTTCAGTATCTCTGCACAATTCAGGAATAATCAGTGACTTTAAAGTAAGTTTACCTTTCAGGTAGCACAATAATGTGGAATTTTATTTTCTATTATCACAGGCTTAGAAACAAAAAGGTTACCAAAAAATATCGACCTGTTGTTCCAGGAGGGCTACATGATTTTCTGCAAATTCCCTACAAGGTTGGTTAAAGTTCTCATCTGGTTTTGTTGGGGCTGAATCCCATAAAATAGGCCTTAGAGTCACTAAGGGACATCAGTGGTCAAGAGGGAAGGAAGAGAAGTACAGTATTGAGACATCACAACAGCTGACTGCAAGTTTGGTTTCCAAGGACATGTCAAAACAAAACCCCAACATCACTTGAAATCAAAAGATGACATTCCTTGATGTTTTCCCTTTTTCTACATCAATGCTTCCACTCTTTCTACATTAGAAGAGTTTGTACAATGTGTCATGACGCTATGAAATACCATGTGACCAGGGTGCTGTTGGGACTTCAGCCTCTCTCACTGACTACTTGCCACTCCGAGCCCCAAGAAAGTGAACAACGTATCTCCTGGCTGTAGATGTATTTTCTCACCAGTTTGCTGCTGAGTTTGCTCACTAAAATATGCAGAGATAAGCTCCACTTTGATTTCTGAGAAATCTACAGCAATGACATATAATTCAATGAGACATGAAAACCACGGACTAAGAGGGCTTGAGCACGTGAAGCCCTTCTTCAGACGGTTCAACTAAGAGAAGAGAGTGGGAGCGCTGGGGTCAGTAAGGACAAAGCTGTAGGTTGGACCTTGGCCCTCAGGTCTGAAATTAGTAGCAAAGCCAGAAAAGAACATGAAATTCTCACCCTTAGAAGAGAGGATGCACTAGATAACAGTGGGATGTTACCCTGACACATGTTCCTCCTGGTGAGGCTCAGCTCAACTCAACTCAACTCAACTCAACTCAACTCAACTCAACTCAACTCAGGCTGCCTGGCACAGTGGGGACACCTAGGTGTCCAGGAAGCCTTGATCAGATAATTTTGGTTCTCTAAGTTACAAAGAGATCTAGCATACTGATAGGTCCTGGCACCTTAGTAATTATTGTCTTTTTTATTTTTTTTCATTCACAGTGGCCCCATAACATTTCCTTTCCTCAAGCCAGATATAGCCTCTATTCACCCACCATAGGGGTCATACAGGCAGTGAGAGTCCAGGTTCTTGATCTACATGTCAGTCTGTAGTTAGAGTGGGATAACTTGAACCTGGTGGATTCTACTCTACAAAACAACAACCATCAGTGAGGAAGGGGTGGCAAAGAGAGGACTCCATGAAAGGGAGAGTAGACTGTGGCATGTGAGAAGGAAGGATAGGTGTTACGAGCACATTTTTCGCCACCGCCAGTCTGGTCTCGCAGCCCCACTACCACGCCAGCCCCCATAATACTCAGAGACTCTGTATTTGATACAATCCTGTTGGCCAATTACTATTATTGTTTATGGGCTAGCTCTGTCTTAATTATTAACCCATTTCTACTTATCTAAGTATTTCCACGTGGTCATCTTATCTGAGCGCTGCAGGCTGGCATCTTGCTTTCTCCACGCTCTACATGCTGACTCCTCCTCACTACTTCCTCTTTCCTCCTTGTCTCCTAGCCCTGCCTATCTTGCTTTCCCATTGGCCAAACAGTGCTTTATTCATTAACCAGTATGAGAAACATGTTTACAGAATAACATCTCCCATCAGATAGGAAGTGCCATAAGGCCTTCCTAGCTTCCTGCAGGATTAATTCCAGCATGGGGCTCATAGTCAGCCCTGGAGGATGCTGGCATGGAGGTGGGAAGAAGTCATCTTTTCAGTGATCAGAGTGGTCACAAGGTATACTTCTGGTCAATTCCTGCCTCTTAATGTACCCGTGAAAGAAAGGGTATGAGTCCTTCAAAGTACAAGACCTGCTTTCTGAATACATGAGATAATAAAGCAATCCCATAGAAAAGAACATCATTTGGGAACTGTAGGATCAACACATGGCCTTTCCCTGTGCTAGCCTGCTTTCGATTATTAGTCAGAGCTCTCTACAGTTCTGAGAGTTGCAATGTGAACAACTGGAACATTCTGAAAAAGACTTCTACTCTTACATCATAGAACACACACACACACACACACACACACACACACACACACAAAAAAAAAAATAGGTATTACCAAGATTCTTGTTGTTATTCACTCTGAAAATCTCTTGACCATGGTATGGATGACAAAAAACAGAGATTGTATTAATTAGAAAAGCCTTTGCAGTGATTCTGCAGTTGCAAATGAGAGCTGAAATCAAGCACAAGGCCTTGCAGCCCAGGCCCCACCCCTCTATCCTCCATCTCATTGATCGCTTTGGAGAACTAACACGGCTATTTAAGGTGACTATCTTAGTCATCTGATGAACCCCCCCCCCATATATGGCTGTACCCAAAGTGAGTTACTTAAATACAGAAATTGTTTCCTTTTAAGGACAGCTTCTTCTTTAAAGCCTAGGCATCTTGACAGTCGATTGTCAAACCACGCTATGCCTATGGAGGAAGAGGAAAAGGACCTCTAATCAGCACACTGTTAGTAACCAGAGGAAGTGATTGGAAGCAAGAAATACCAATCAGTAACCAGAGGGAGCAATTGGAAGCAAGCAATACCAAGGGCTGTTTAGGAAAATATTTAGGTCAGAGCAATCTGTGACACCACCAGAACCTGGTGCCATGTATCAGTACCAGTCGTAAACAGGCTGAACTAACTGGCCACCCTGTCTCCTCATGAAAGCAGAAATTAATCCACATGAACAGCATAAAACAAAAATACAATCTACTAAAAACAGAACAAATCCTAACCCTGGAAGCTTTTTCTGGCTTTCAGCTCCTGGAAAAAAAAAATTGTGCCAAATCCAAATTTTCTGCTGGAATGTGAGTTCCAGGGATGTGATCCGGAGTCCTGACTTGGCTGGCTAGTTCAGACAGCACACTGAACTACACCACAGCTATTTGCTACCTTTTTCTACTGTGAACTCATGTAGCAATCGTAACCAGGCTGTAGACTTTCTCAAAAGACAAACGTGAGGTTAGAAAGCGAAACCATTTCCTCATTCGAGAAAGGGGGGTGTACGTGTAAGGGGTGGCAAGGGGAGATGTCTACAGGTCTCCACCACCCTCACGCTAACGTTCAGAATAGGAGTAAGAGAATAGAGAAACTATTCACACTTTGAACTTTATATTACTCTCGTAAACTATGGAAGAGACATGCCATTTGTCACTAAAGATATAAAAATGGGGTTGGATTAATCACTACCAGAGGTCTATAATGGGCTTCCAGAAGCACATGGAGGTGTGGGAGGAGTGACTGACCATTTATTAAACAAACATTTGACCTCTTCAGTAGCATACGCTGAAGCCATTCCAGGTGTGCTGGTGACTAGGGAAAGCTCTCTTACAAACTCATCTTTATTTCAGTTACAGTCTCACCTCTTGGTTCCTGTCAAACTGGCTTCAATGTCACTGCAAATCAAGATGCCACGTCACTGGATTCTGGGATCCAAATGTGTCTGTGAGTGACCTGGGCTGTGCTGATGATGCTTCTGATGAATTTCTCCAAGGTCTTTGGAATAGGGTGTGCACTCCAATCACACTTGTGCTAGACCTTGTGCCTGATATATAGCAAACTATACAGAGCTTTTTAATTAGATGACTGTAAAAATGAGTTTGATGGTATGGAGAAATAAAAAGGAGGACTTGAGTGGTGTTAAATGGCTACCTAGTTTCCCTTTTTTGCCTTTTAATCTTAAAATGAAAACACGTTTGCAACCCACAATTTCTGTTGTCTTTCAAAGCTGGGTTTTGGTTTTCTGGAAACTTCATAAAGCATAAAAGTCAGAAAATCATGTTTATTTTTCTTAGATTACTTACTATTTCTATGAAAAAAATCCTAAGCAATCATGTTAGTGTTTCTGAATGAATCCTCATTGCTAAGCTTTATAGTACTTAGTAATATTAGAGAAAAGCTATCTCTGGCATCTATTGAGAAAAGTCTGGATTTCTTTTCTGCCTCCTACTCCACCCCCAGATTTCCAGAAAATAGAAAGCCTTATATAAAACAATAGTCAACTGAATTGTGAAGCACAAGTCAAAGTTTTATATTCTAAAATATTCTTCTTCCTCAGCAAGGGTAATAAATGTGCCACATTGTCATGAAATAAACAACAATAAACTGAAAGCAATAACCCTAACTTATCTATTGAAGAGCACCTGAAAACATTTATTATGCATGAACATACAGAACATACAGATGTTCTGGGAACAAAACTTGAACCTATGTCATGTTTTAGACTTTAATTTTAAGAAGTAGAAATATGGGTTGCCACAAATTGTTGCTAATTGAATTTTTTTCTTTACATTACAAATACCTGTGAAACTTTTTTTAAAGGTTCATAGCATTAAATGATAGAGTTAAATAATCAAAATGTATGCCCTTTTTAATTGTTTGTTTTGAGAGGAAAACTTTACTGAAGCTCAGGCTGACTGACCTGGAACTCATTAGAGAGCTTCAGCTAGCCTTGAACTGACATCAACACTACTTACAGCTTTAGTCTCCTCAGTGTTGGGATTATAACTGTGAGCAACTATCAGTTAACAAGTTGGGACTAAAGAGATGGAGAAGGTAGGTTTTAGGGGGAAAGATGACTATTTTTAACATGAGATACTTTCATGCAACTGGGGGAAAGTGATAAGTTAATTGAAACACCTTACCCATTGTCTTACGGTTTCTATTGTTGTGAAGAGACACCATGACCACAGCAACGCTTATAAAGGAAACATTTAATTGGGGCTGGCTTATAGTTTCAGAGGCGTAGTCAATTGTCACCATGGCAATAAGTATGACAGCGAGCAGGCAGACGTGGTGCTGAAGAAGGAGCTGAGTTCTACATCTTGATCCACAAGCAGCAGCAGGAGACTGTGTGTCACCCTAGGTTTAGCTTCAGCATATGAGACCCCAAAGCCTGCTTCCACAGTGACACACTTTCTCCAACAAGGCCACAACTCCTAATAGTGCCATTCCCTATGGACCAAGCATTCAAACACGAGTCTATGGGGGCCATTCCTATCCAAACCATGATACCAATCATGTGATTACAAATAATACTGAAGGCAAACTTTTTCATTTGTGTCTCAAATTCTGAGGGGACTTTTAGAGTTTAGTTTGGAGTAAAAAGAAAGATTAACTTGGTGCATCTGTGTCCTCCAAAAATGGCCACAGCCAGTTATGCCCGCAGCCAGCTTAGCTGCCCACGGATTGATTTTGATTCTTTGAGCTCTACAATGCTTCTTCAATAATACTGTCTTTTGCAGGTCCCTGTCATGTGACAATATAACTGTTTTCATTTTCACAGCTTGATCTTTCTGTTGCATTTAAAAGCAGAATATAGGCTTCCTGAAATGCAAGCATTCTAAGGCTTGAGAGATTTGTGTAGGTATTATTCCTGCCAACCAATGACTGTGGGCAATTTTGTGCAAATAAAGCCAGTGTTTTGTTTGAGAAAATAGAGCAGCTGAACAGAGCAGTAGAATAGCTCTTTTAAAAAATAGACTGTGAATATGTGTGTATTTATCTCTGCATTAGTAGTTCTGCTCCAGATAAGGACCTTAATCTATATAGATGCTCAAATTTCCTCTGGAAACCACATCTTCTAACAGGTAGAATTTAAAGTAGATGATCCACGTTTAAGAAAGTGGATTTGTTTGATAAAGTTTTTATTTCGTGTGCGGCATTCAATCTGTAGCCTTCAATTTAAAAGTGATGCTGTACTCTGAGAACTTGATGTGGGTGATCTTTGACTTTAAAAAGTCCAGAGAAGCATGTATTTGTTCACTTTATTCAGTCTTTGACATTTTGAGACAGTGTTGCATTCAGTAGCTCAGGCTGGCCTCGGATTTGCTGTGATGCACATCTTCTGTAGAGCTGGTTTTGTTGTTGATCAATGGCTGATCTCTTTGTGAACAATACTTGTTCACAAAATCTAATGCTTAAGCCTCAAGTGGCCCGGCACATGGAACATTGCATATTGTTAATGGAGAGTCTATGCTAACTTAATATAATGTTTTCTCCAAAGAACTGAATAGCCTTTCTACACATCAACTTGCTGTCTCCCTCAAAGGCAAGTGGATAGTAAGGATTATTCAAAATCTCTTAAAAACAAGCATTGTAATTACAACCAAAGAGGAATTCCTGGTTTAGTGCTGTATTGGGGCCACTGGTTATTACAGTTTCAGCAGTTTTGCAAGCCATTTGAGATGTTGGTAGATTAAAACATGCAAAAGCAAAAAAAAAATCTAATGCTTAATTTGCATATCAAGTTAAGAGAGCAGACATTACTAGAAGCTGTTCCATTTCAACTGTAAAAGCCAACAAGTTTTTGTTGGGGGTGGTTTTTTGTGCCTCCTGAATATTAGAGAAGCATTTTTGCCACTGAATTATGTCCCCCACTCTGACAAGAATATTTAAATTATTTTCCAAGGCAGTACCTGTGTTTTACACTTAAATTGTAGGTGCAGACACTTTTTTTTTTCCCCAGAGCAAGGAAAGCAGACACTTGGCTCTTCTTCTCCATTGCATTCAGTAATGCTCACGTGACCCGTTATCTGCTACTGTACATATTGATGCATAACATAACTCTCACCCCAGAGGGAATGGAACGGTTTACTTTTGAGTCAAATATGCGTGACTACAGCTGGCGAACATGGATCCATGTGTTCTCAAACAATATTCCAAGGTGGAAAGTCGTAAATTGGACATTTTCAAATTTGTATTGAGAGCATCAGCTACTTGGGTTAGAGCGAGATGAGGGAATTTCTGCCACAGGCCTCAGATGCTATCTGGTGACATCTTAGCTTTTGGTTTGATGGAATGGCCTGTTTACTTCATATAATGGAAAATGCTTTGATAGTCACAAAGATGTCTACAAGTTTGAGGCCAACCTGGGCTACATGAAGCCCTGTCTCAAAAAAATAAATATGAAATTTAATTTAAATGATTATGCAGCTCATTTATTCTTAAATCCTATTCAGGAAACAGAGTTTCACTGAAGTCTAGAGAGACTTATGTCTTAGGGAAGATGCTGCTCGCTTGGGACTTCTGATGGATTAGGAAACTACAAGGGCAAGGATGTTTTCCAGCCCATACTTGAATTGACTGGGAAAAAACAGGTAGGCTATAGCTGTGTGGCTTAACTCATATCAACTCTAGGCCCTTAGTACAGTCACCACAGAGGTGAGAAAAACACACAATGTTCAGCACACTTAGGCATAACAAATATCTCATTCCCCTTCCCTCTCACCGGGGATTTTATATAATGCTAAAATCAATTTTACATGTTGACTCAATTGATTTCTCTCTGTCCTTGATTTATTTAAGAATTTCCTTCTCTGCCTGGGGAGATGGCTTGATTGGTAGAGATCAGAATTAGAATCCTCATAAAGGCCAAGCAGGTTAGTCTGTGTCTGTGACTATGGTGTTGGGAGAATGGTGGAGGACAACAGAGGGCTGGACCAGAGCTCTGTGGCTGGGGAATCAGCCAACCAGGGAGTCCTGAGTTCACCGAGAAACCCTGTCAGGAGACAAGTGGGGAGTTAAAGGAAGGCATCCCATGTTAATCTCTTGTCTCTATACATAAATGTTCATACACAGACAAACACATACATACAAACAAATACACACACACACACAGAGAGAGAGAGAGAGAGAGAGAGAGAGAGAGAGAGAGAGTGTGTGTGTGTGTGTGTGTGTGTGTGTGTGTGAGAGAGGAGAGAGAGAGAGAGAGAGAGAGAGAGAGAGAGAGAGAGAGAGAGAGAGAGAGAGAGAGTTCCTATGGTTTTGTTGTTGCTGCTGTTCTTTTGTCTTGTTCTGTTTTTTGCTTTCTTGCAAAAATCATTCAATATGAATTGAATCAGCACACATCAGAGAAACTCAAGATAAAGACCAATCTACAATATAGAGGCTTGTGTGCTTTTACAAGATGAAGTCTACAGAAGATCAAGAAACTGCCCATAGGAAGAACAAGAAGATGAGAGATGGAAGTGTGTGATATACATGTATGGAAGAATCATAATTAAACCCTTATTTTGTATAATTAATGTAAATGACTTTGTAAAAATAAGGAAATTAAGGTCTAACTTAAATGACAAAAATCTTAAAAACTAGGCAAGAAAAAAAAAGAAGAAGTGTCCCGATTAAAAGAGATAAAATACTTATGTACAACACACGATCTTCCAGTAAAAACAAAAATAACTAACAACATTGCTGTTGCCTTACAGGGCATTATTGAGATGTTACAAAACTTGAATAGGCCTATGAATTAGGGAAACATTGACCTTTTGACTTGAGTTGTTGTAAGGGGACTCATTGTGTATGAGTCATATGTATGCAAATATAAATGATGTATAATGCAAGCAAAATAAAATACTGATGTTTGGAAAATAAAAACACAATACATAAATGTTTGTTTGATACTTAAAATTTTCCTGAATTCTTTAATTAATTCAAAAGAAAACATTAGAAATTGCATTGACTTTATTGTAGCTGGGATTAGGTAGTTTCAAAACTCCACAATTAAGTGAATTTATTGAGAATCTCAATAAATCAAAGCTTGGATATTACAAAATCAGTGTTTGTTAATTACAGGTTAAATATTTTGATGATTTATTAATTTTTATTTCACATGCATTGGTATTGTGCCTGCGTGTATCTGGAGTTACAGACAGTTGCGATCTGCCATGTGGGTTCTGGGAATTGAACCCAGGTCCAGTGGAAGAGCAGCCACTGTTCTTAACCACCGAGTCATCTCTCCAGATCCCACAAAGAATTTTAAAGAATCTTTGATGACTATTAATGGAAAGTAACTAGACAACTACAACTTTATATCTAATTTCTTAATTAGAACTAAGAGAAAAATAGTCCTTAGTTATAAATTGAACTTCTCCTGGCCATGTCTAAATGAATACAGATGAAAACAGAAAAATAATTTAGAGTATCTGCTAGATACCCCAATGCTTAAGAAAAGTCTGAGGTATTCAGTGAAGGGGTAAGAAATCCCTTCTTCATGCTGTGTGGATGTTCTGGCAGATGTCCTCATAAACTGAACTGGCAAGAGGCAGGCCAGCAAGAGAAATACAAAGAAGTTCATTAGCACATACACTGCACATAAGAATACCCAGATGTGGGCAATTCAAAAGTCTGATCAGATTCATAACCTTTAGTAAGTCATAGTAAATTTTAGAAAAAAATAACATGATGGGGGAGGGGTGTGCAGTGATGAGAAGGCTCAGCTATGATAAACCAGTGCTAGCCATGGGCTCATAATAAAGCTTGCTGTGCAGAGTCACCCAGTGCAGTATGTAGGCTGCTAGAATCTAAAGTGCTTTTGACAATTGTATTTTGTCCTTTCTGGTGGGGATAAGACAGGGCATCTTTGTAGATCTCTGTTCTGTTAGACAACCCGGTAGGGTAGAAAGGTTTTCTTGTATCCCCTTCTTGTCAGCTATTTCAAGTCAAAAGAATCCACGTGCTTTGTGCCATTTTAGGACTGTGTGTTCTGCTGCTTTACAACAATCCATGTAAAATACATTTATGTGTCTTCCTGCAGGCTAGATACACACACACACACACACACACACACCACACACCACATGCACACATAGCATAGCTACCACACCTCTCCCCATGCACCCATACATACACACACACACACCACACACACTGCACATAGACACACACCACAGACACTGCACATACACACACACACACACACACACACACCACATGCACACATAGCACAGCCACCACACCTCTCCCCATGCACCCATACATACACCACACACACTGCACATAGACACACACCACACACACTGCACACTCTCTCTCTCACACACACACACACACACACACACAGAGGAACACTCACACATGCATACAGATATGTATACACAGAACATTAATATTTTCATCATCTAGCTAGTAATCTTGAAGTTGCAGTTAGCAACTGTTGATGGAATTAATGCACTTAACTACATCATTAGTATTTCATATGGGATATTTCTGAAGGAAACATTAGATATAATTTTCAAAAAAACATAAACATTAAATATAAAGGTCAACCTTATCAACATGTAAAGTTCCCTATGAAGAAATCCCTGTAAACACAAAGTAAATCATATGAGATGAATGGGCATATTTGGATTCTGCATTTGTCAAAGGATGTGAATTGGGGTCTGGGAGTGTGGCTGCATGGAAGTGAGATGCCTCGCTTTTGCGTGAGTGTCTGGGTTGGATCTCCAACCCTAATGTTTTTAAGCGGTGTCTTCTCTGGAAAGCAGAGCCCACTTTATATCTTAACTGACAATTGGTCTCATCAATTCCTGAAATGTGGACAGTTATAGAGAATAATTCATTTACTTTGGGAATGGCATATTCTCTGAGGAACTATTTCAGGAAGTGAAGTAATATTTATTGTTTATCTTTGTTAAAGGAGAATCCTGACATAAAAGAACAGTCCTGGGTAGGGGTGCGGGATTAAATCCTGTAACTTATCAGGATGGGTGGAAATGAGTGATGCTGTTCAGTGAAATCATCCAGAAGGAGGAAGACAATATCCAGACCTCAATGATGTACGGAATATGAGAACACCGCCCTTGCCGAAGTTGAGAGTGGAACAGTGGCCCCAGGGACTGGGGAATAGGAGGGCACGGGAACTGGGAAAAGCTGATCATTGACTTAGAGTGAAGGTAGGAAAAAGATTTCTGATACACGGTTGTTGCACAGCAGAGTGAGAATACATTAAACACAAGGGACTGTATTTGTGAGTGTGGTACACGAAAGTGAGGCTGTGTGCACAGACGTGTGCGTGTCGAGGCTACAGCGGTGTCACCCAGCTCCTCTTCACCTTATTCTTCAGGACAAGGACTCTCCCTCACTTGGAGCTCATTCTTTTGACTTGTTGGTATTCCAGTGAGCTTCAGGGACCCTCCTATCTCTGCCACACTGCATTTTCATGGGGGCAGGGATCTGATCTTAAATTCCCTTGCTTGTGCAGCCAGCAGTTTACTGAGTAGAGCATCTCCCCAGCTGATATTGTACATGTTTTTAAAGGCAAAAGAGAATGCTTTTAGCCTCTTTATCATAAAATGATAAATATTTGAGATGATAGATATATGTACTTTGATTTGAACATCACACAGTTTATACCTGTATTGAAGCATCATATGGGACTCAATAGACATGTATCTTTGTTTTTCTGCTGAAAAGATATTTAACTTAAAAAATAAAATATGAATTAAAGACAGAAAAGAGTAAGGACAGTCTCAAATTCATCTTTCTCAACGGGATTGGTAATGTCCTATTAGTAATTCATAGCACAGAGTAAAGACTTTGAAAAACTCTACCAGGAATAAGCCTGCTTAGCACTGTTTAATCTAATGTTTCCAAAATGTATATGAATTCAACACTTTCTGTTCCCTGAAATAAAACAAACACATGCTCCATTCTATGAGTCATGAATTTGGAAGACACTCTTAAAATATATGATTTCTCAAAATATGGTATCTAGGTCATCTGTGTTTCTATAGATAATGAAATGAGACATTATGGAAAATGAATTAACTCATTCAATAAACTATAAGAGGTCTAAGTAATAGTTTACACACTATTTCGTAAAGTAAAATTAGATTTGCTTGCAGCTCAGTGGTAGAGCTTTTGACTGCTTTCTTGAGGACTTACGTTTGATCCTCAGCATCGCCAAAATGATGACATCGACGATGACGACCATAATAAATAGGAAAGAAAAGAGAGCTAGAATCTCGTTTAAAACAGAACAGAAAAATTACATGCATTTTTTGTTCATTTTTTTGGATCCAGGTTAGAATATTGAAACAAACTTCTTTATGATCTCAAATTAGTGATTCTCCTGCCTCATCCTCCTGTGTGCTGGGATTACAGGCAGGTGCTACCACGTGTGGTGTAGTGCAATAGTTTGGGTTAACAAGGAATGGATTGGCAATACAAACAATACATGCTTGGAATAATACAGCATCATGAAAAATATCAATACTTTGGAACTGGGATATAGAAATTAGCATGCACAGGAAGCACACGTAGCAAACAAACAAACAAGCAGAACAAGTAACACAGGAGACTGGTTAGGATGTCTTCCTGTTGCAGCTAGACAACAAAAGAGTTTGGTAAGGATGGTTCAGCAGCAGTGTTAGGGAAGATGTTCAGGGTTAAGGCCTGCTCATAGTGATATGTACCAGCCAGCTTTTCTCTTTTGAGCCACCAACCAGGTCTCAAATCATGACTTACTAGTTGTCAAATGACTTAGAGATATCTCATTAGTTCTGAACGCTCAGCTGTATCTTATGCTCGTCTACTAGCTCTTATGACTTAACCTGTCTGTCTTCATATGTGTTTTGCCTCAGGTCTTCTTACCTTTTCTTTCTACATGCCCTACATGCTGCCTGGCTGGCTGGCTCCGGGTGACTCCATCATTCTCTCCTCCTTCTCTTCTCTCTCTTCCTGCCACTCCTGCCTATCCCTCTTCTGCCTAGCTACTGGCAATTTTACTTTTTATTAGACCTATCAGATGCCTTGGGCAGGTAAGCTGAAACAGGGACACATCTTTACATAATTAAACAAATGCAGCATAAGCACAATGCAACACATCTTTACATAGTGAAGTCATCCACAACAGGGATAGATAGGAATCAATAGCAGCTGAAGAGTGCCTGAGGGTTGACCATTGCTGCTGCTGCATCCTATATCAGGAAGCAGTCACAAGCCTTAGAGCAGCATGAGTTTAGAGCAGTGATTCTCAACTTGTGAGCAGAGATCCCTTTAGGGGGTTGAATGGCCCTTTCATAGGGCTCACCACTGGAAAACACAGATATTTGTGATTCAGAATCTCGGCAAAATTATAGTTCTGAGTAGCAACAAAAACAAGTTTATGGTTGGGGTCACCACAGCATTAGGAATCTACTAACGGGCAGCAGCATTCGGAAGGGTGAGAAGCGCTGGCTTAGAGTCTGAGGTTTGGATGACCTGCCTTTTGAGGTCTTTTTATATGGTTGTCACTATTATTGGTGATTGTTGGTATTATCTGGTCACGAAACTGATGGGAGATGTTATTCTGTAAATATGTTTCTCATAATGGTTAATTAATAAAGCCTGTGGCCAATAGGAAACAAGATAGGTGGGGCTAGGAGACCAGGAGGAGGAAAGAGAAAGTGGTAAGAAGGAGGAGTCAAGATGTAGAGCATGGAGGAAGCAAGACGCCAGCAGCAGCTCCCAGATAAGAGGAGCCACGTGGAAATAATTAGATAAGTAGAAATGGGTTAATAATTAAGACAGAGCTAGCCCATAAACAATAATGGTAACTGGCCAACAGGATTGTATCAAATACAGAGTCTCTGAGTGTTATTTGGGGCTGGTGCAGCTGTGGGCCCAGACTGATGGCAGGAAGGATGGTGCTGGCGGGGGAAAAACCTGCCCTGTAACACAAAACATTGTCTTTCTTCAACTTTTTGAAAGACCCACTGTATCCTTGGACCCCTTTCTCCGAGAGACGAAACAGTGACCACTGGATGCAAGTGCAAGAGGATATTTATTGCTCACACAGGTACCTGTGGGCGCTTCAATCTTTCGGGAGACTGAGCGCACCCAGGCCAAAACTTCAGAGAATTATATATGGCTTGGACAGCAAAAAGCAGGCTTACAGAAGCAAATGCAATGCATGATTACAGGGATTTCATTGGTTCACTCAAATAAAGTGGTTGGGGTCAGTCTGGGGCAGAGTTGTTTGTTCAGATTGGGTACAAGGAATTCAATTATGACTATTTTAGCACTCTGGTTTTAAAATAAGACACTTCAAGGATTTTCTGTTCCCAGATAGCCCTGCTACTTGTAGATATTTCAAGGATTTTCTGTTCTCAGATAGCCCTGCTACTTGTAGACATTTCAAGGATCCTTTGTTCCCTCTTGTACTTGTCCCCACCTTGACCCTTTGCAAAAGCAGCTCAAGCAGGAGAAATGCATAGTGGGGGTCTTTCATTTTGTCTTCCAAATTCGTTTCTCCAGGAGCAACTTTTGGTATGAGTCTCCTGTCGCCATGATAGGATGGACACTTATAAGCCCACATAACATGTCAGTGATAAATGGAGCAGCTAAATAAAATAACAAGAGCTTTTTATCTACATGTTTGTGTTTTGTGTAAATGTATATAACAGATTTTTGTGAGTGTCTGAGGCCAGGAGAAGGGATTGGATCCCTTGGAGCTGGAGTTACAGGGGATTGTGAGCCACCTGCTGTAGGTGTTTGGCATCCAAACTCAGGTCATCTGGCAGCGCAGGAAGTGTTCTAAATAACTCTTAGCCCAAGTGAAATAGTTTTAGCCCAAGTGAAATATTTTCTGCCGCTGTCCCTGTGACCTTGTGAGCAGTTTTATAGGGTTACATTCACAGCTGCCACACATTGGGCTCCCAAAAGACTGGGAGGTAAAAACTAGTATGAGGATGGTGGCAAAAGAGAACTTTTGGATGGATACCCAATGAGGAAGGAAGCAGAGGGTACAGGGAAAAGCAGCCCGGCTGCAGCCTCACCTGACCGCCTGAAATAATAAAGAACTGTATCTGTCCTTGAGAGTTGCCTCTGTGAACCAAAATGGCCAGGCCCTCACACACAGGCACTGAATCATTACAGACGTAGGCTTCTAGAAGGTTCATACTTGCCGAGAGACCACTATCTGGTCTTTCTGAAGACAGCATTCACGTCATTGGGGCCATTCAGTCCTTTCTTGAAGATGGATCCAGAAGCTCAAGACAGTAGATGCCCTCTGCACATGTACACTTCAGTTTTATAGTACCTCACAATTGTTTCTGAATCAGAAATGCCACAAGCTGCTGAACTGGGACAGTTCAGTAAGTCACACACTATTTTTTTTTTAGGAAACCAAAGTTCATCTAGAAAATACTGAACTGAATAGAGATTACTCTAACAACACAGTAAAAAGGTACATGCTGCTTTTACAGTGGGACAGTTTCATTTACCTGTATGTGAGGATAAGGAACACTCAAGTACTTGGCCATTTTATTGCCCTACTAAAAGCTAAGACACGGCCTTAAAAGCATGTCCCAGTGTCTGAAAAATATACTGACCAGAACCAAGAGGGGGCAGCAGAGAGCCACAGTGTAGTAGCTATGTGTGATCACTGCAGGATTTGGATTCTTGCTGCGTCTTAGATAAGCAGATCAATAAATAGATTTACTTGTTTGTGCTAACTAAGAAGCAGACTCTTGGATTTCAAATTTAATAAGCACTGGATGAATCACTAATCGCTTATGGGCAGTGTTCATGAGACAAAAACTAAATAGGATGAAAACAAGCAGAGTCCAGGCTACAGGTACATGAGCTTGCTAGGAAGAATGAGCCTCTACGAGGCAGTTACTTCAGGACCACTCAGCATTCACATGGAGTACTCGGTGAACAATGTGTGACAAAGGTGGCGTTGGCAAAATTTACATAGTCTGTATTTCCTCCTACTAATTCCTAAACCATCATAAAAGAAGAGCTGATATCCTTTGAAAGAAAAAATTTAAAACTGCATTTGTTAATAAAGCTGCATTTCTTTACAGTTTATAGTTTTATTTGTATTGTTTTGTTGTTCTAACATTTTGTTTTACTTTTTAAAGTGTTTGTTATTTTTATTTATTTTCTCTATCAAATAGTTTAAATATAAGAATATGTGTTTGCCTCATAGAATTTTGTCACATCTTACACACATTAATTTAAATTTTTTTCTAAATATTCATTTGAATACTTACCTTTCTCTAATTCAATTATTGTTTAGAACATGCTTTTAATTTTCCACAAAGGTAACCTTTCTATTCAACATTATCATTTTGTTTTTCTACTTTTTATCAGAGAATATTACATTTATTATTCTTACCCTGACATTATTGAAGATTTATGTCTTAGCATATGATTAATTTTTGCTTCATGAATTACTGGAAATTATATATCCTATTATAAATTTCCCATTACCTATCTTCCTAAGACCATCATTAATTGGGCTTATTTTGAGTTTTCTAAGGTTTTAAATGTTTTTAAAGAAATCATTTTGAGTTGAGCAGGTGTGATACTACAATAACACCCCAAACTTCCTATGTTTAAACTTAGTCTCTAGTGTGTGGTCCCCTGGCAGTGAAGATGCTGGGGAGTGGGAACACGAGGAGAATGTGCTTGGTTGGAACCTGGGCTCTCACAGTCCCAAGAGAACCTCCTTGTGAGAACACAGTAAGAAGACAGCATCCCAAGGACAGAAGATGGACCTGTTCAGATGGAATCTGCTGGCCCTTTGGCCTTGGGTTTCCCAGATTTCAGAAATACGAGATCTGCCTTTCTGTTATAAAGACCTGCCAGGTTGATGCTCATTTGTTACCTTGGCCTGAGTAGACCAAGACATGTAAGTATTGTGAACGTCATCCATAAAACACACAGGAGGGCTCTTCTCAGTTCTTCATTTCTTCCTGGCTACTTACTTGTCTTGATGCTGTGTTCTTTTCATGAGCGTGACATCGCCACATTTTCTAAAAGCTTTTTCTGCCTCAGTGTGATGCAGAATCCCTATGGATGCCCCTTTTCAGACTCTTCAAGCTTGTGTTTCCTTCCTCTTGTCTTTTCAGATCTTTCCTGGGCCCTACATTTTCTTAATCCTCTTTCCGAAATGGATGGCTGGCCATTCTAACAGTCCCCACCCTGGCCCAGCTTGCCTCCCCACTGTAGGCAAATGGAGTTCTCTTTCAGAGTTGAGAGCAACACAGCAGGTTGTTCCTGCAAAACTCCTCTAGTGTCCCTGCTGGCAATGGGATCTCCCATCTCCACTGGTTGCTTCAACACCATTTCAGTATATGGTTGTTAAAGCAATGAGACCTATGTGCACATTCATAGAGAAGGAATTTTATTCAACTCCATGTCTTTCCAATTCCACACTGGCTTTGTACTTCTTTGTTTGAAAAGTATTTTATTAATTCACATTTAGTCTAAACACAAAATTTTCTGAAAATTGAGTTCTACAGAATTAAAAAGAAATCTTGAATTTTTAAGATATCCAATAAGGAAAGCCTGCCTACTTGTAACAACATCCCAGACCTTAGCAGGGCCCTCAGACTTTAGCAAGACTGACTATGACAGAAGAACCATTAAGTCTGTAAAACTCAGCATGTAGACAGAACCACTTGCTGAAACTAAAACCAAGGCCTAATCCATCAAAGTCCATATAGTTCTGGGCAAGTCTCTAAATGTACTACTATTGTTTTTAGCTTCTGTAGCTCCACTTCTGGCTAACTGCTCCTGTTAACTGAAGTGTGTCAACCCAGACCATGGTATATTGTACTGAAAAGCTCACCCTGGGAGAGGCTTAGTGCTGTACTGGGTTTGGAACACCCAGTGTAGTTGCTGGTCATCTAAAAAAAGACTTTCCAGTGGCTTAAACCCATGTGCAAGCAGTCTTCTCTGATGAGTGCCTCCCAACATGCCCATTTGAGTTCTATTAGCTTTGTGATTTCACTCAAGCCACTTAATCTGGACTTTTGTTCCCTTTGTTGCAGATTGGGATTGGGCCAGGCAGTCACACCAGATGGTGTCTCCTTTCAATGAGCATTCGAAAACACATGGGTCTATTTTTGTTATCATAATAAAAAAATATGGGGCTAGAATGTTAATTATTCTCAAATGCTACAGTGTGCTGAAACAAGAGGACCATCTAAGCCATGCTTTTACAATTCTGTCGGAAGCGTGGCAAATAATGGACAAACTCCTTGAAGATAGTTTTTGTTCTTATAGTTTAAAGACATATTGAAAAGGAGTAGAGAAGATTTGTCTTAAAAAAGTCTCATTTCTATTTTGGTCTGAAGAAAATACCTACCACATAGGATATTAGCATTTGATGTTGCTTTTAAATGTCCTAAAATATTTAGATCACTGATTAATAATTCTGTCAAAACATTTTGAAAATATCTTCAATGAAAGTTTATTTTCCAACATTCACTTTTCTTTAGATAAATTTCAAGACTTTTAGAATAGTTATGTTGGTTATTATAAGTTCTTCAAAGATAGTACATGAAATTCATGTATCCCCTGCTTTCAATCTCTAGCTATTTTTTAATGCCTTTATCAAAGTGGTAGTAAAAATGTGTGAGTAGTATGAAATACCACAGCTTAAGGAATAGAACTCAGCATCAGTCTCAAGACACATGGATACATACAACCAATCCACCCAATCATGTGCCCACCAGCGAATCTGAGTTATCATGAATTTACTGAGAAGATTCCTGGATTGGTCCCTGTGAGGATCATTTCCTCAATGATCTATTTTATACTGAGTGATTGGCTGTCCAATTATATGATTAGAATAATAAATTCCTAGTAGAGAGAGAGAATAAATTATCTTCCATTTTATTGTTAATATACAGTGTAAGGTAGGGGCTTAATAAATACTAGTAAAAACGAACTGTTCCCTTAGTAGATTGCCTATTAAACATGACCCTACAGGTACATTTTTTTTTTTTAGTGCAGCCCATTCACACAGTTAGCACAAGAAATACATGTTGTTGTTTCTGTTTCTATGTCGCTGGCATGAAATGTTTATGCCGTGCCATTGGAATTCATGCAAACATTTATACTCTGTGCGATTGCTCTTACAATACTCATGACTGTTTTAGACAGCTAGGAGCTATGAGTATAGATATCTGCATATGGTTGGTTTCCACAGAATACTTAGGTATTTTGTCTTTTACATATAGGAAAGTTTATGTTGTCATGAGGTACATATCAAACATAGTGTTCTTTGCTTTTGTCTTTTGTGGTAGACGTTTAAGTAAAAAGCAGAATGTCTTTCCTGAAGCTTCATTATAGAGTATCAAGTCTTTCAACCCTGGGAAGCAAAGGTAAAAAAACAGACAATAATCTGAATTATCCTTTAGGTGGAATGTTTCTTTCTTCCTCTCTCCTTTTTCTGTTCCTTGTTGGTTAATCTTTGACATTGATTAATTGATCCTATGTTTGAACAGAAAACCACTTAACCCTGAAACACATTCTGTCTTATGGCCTTGATTAGCTAGAAGAGCTAGGGACTCCGTGAAACTGGCATTATTCGCAGTGGTTTAATCAGTGTCTTTACCATTGAACACTTGTGTTCAGCAGCTAAGTATGGTTACTGAAAACATGCTACCACTCTTTTCAGATTCTTAGAGCTCATGTCAGTCTCACTGAATATGTATTGTGGCTTGTTTTAGCATCTTTTAGAAGTTCCTGGATGCTCAGAGATAGTTATTTCTGATAACTTGAATAATGATGCAATACAGATTGCACTTTACTTTCTAGTTTTAAACTATTATTAAAAAAATAAAAGTTTAGGGGTATGATGATTAATCTTCATGGCCACCTTGATTGCATTTAGGATCACCTGGGAAACACACAAAGAGAGGGTCTTTGAGGGCATTTTAAAGCAGGATTAACTGAAAGGGAGAAAAAGCCACATTGAACGTGGGTGGGTCTAATCCAATCAGCTGTAGTCCTGTATTGAATGAAAAAAGATGGTCAGGAATAAGCTAATAGAACAGCCCCAGCCTGTGTTTCTGTGTTTTGATGTACCACAGCTCCCTTCTTTTCTAGTTTTCACACACGCATGCAGGCGCACACGCTCCAAATTCAGAGAAAACGCAGGGTATTTTTACTTGTGAACCTGATAGGATCTAGACTCGTCCATGAGATAAGCCTCCAGGCCCAAGTACATCTTCCAGGAAAGTTTTAGAATTGGTTAGCCCCTGGGCATGCCTGTGAGGAAATACCTTGACTAATTGCGGTGAGAAAACCTACCCTAAAATGTCCACCTATTTTCTCAACTTCCAAACGGTTGCATAAAACCAAGGAAGTAGAGGTGGGAGAGGAAGTTGCTCCATGGAAATGGTTCAACAAATCCCTCCCTGGCTTGGTGTAAAATTTACATGCTTAGTATGGGGGGGGGGAGGGAAACCCTCATGCCATTATTGCAAAGACCCAGAGACCACCCAGCAGGGCAGAAGTCTGAATTTGAGAGTCTTTACTTAGCTGGGCAGCTAAGGCTGGAGAGAAACAGTTTTCACTGAGCAGCTGGGACTGCTTTCCATCTGGAGCTTTAAAAGGCAAAAACCATGCCCTGAGCGGCATTTGCATGCGGAAGCAGAATAAGCAAAGGACTTTAACAGAAGTAAAAGCAGCAGTTAGCTGGGCGTCTCGACCTCAATTTTCTAGAAAAGGGTCAGGTACTTTCCCATGGAACTTCTCACAGCAAGGGTAGAAAGGGGAGAGGGTAGTTTCAGGTTCAATTAAAGATGGCTCCAGCTGAGATAAGATGGAGTAAAACTTCGACCCATCGCACCGTAAACTTATGCTTGATCCTGAACACAGGGTAATATTTTGGCACACTCACATATTGGAGTGTGCCTAGACCTCGGCTGGGTGTGGTGGTACCTTGTTCACTCAAGAGGCAGAGGCAGGCAGAGCTCTGTGGGTTCCTGGCTAGCCACAGCTGCACAATCACGACCACTTTAGACCTCAAAGAAGTCTTACTGTTCAATTCCAAAGGGAACTGGCTGCCAAGAAACAAAGATAGCTGGGTGTGGTGATACAATATTTATGATTTATTAAAGATTGCCTGAGGATTCAGAAAGCAAGGTCAACCACAAGTTAGAGAAGCTGAGCAGCAGTGGTACACACCTTTAATCCCAGGACTCCGGATTGAGGGGTAGACGGATCTCTGTTAGTTCAAGGCCACAGTGACTACAAGAAATGGATCCAGTCTAAAAAGAAACAGCTCACACAAAGGTGACCTCAGAGAGAACTTGCTCCTTTAATCCCAGCATTAGGGAGGTGTATAAGACAGGAGCACGGTCTCAGAGCTGGCATTGTCTGAGAGTGAGTCTCTAGCCCTGTTGAGGAGAGCATAGCAGTCTGAGTGAATCTGAGGAGCAGTGAAGTTGGGAGCAGTCTGAGGATCGCCCCTTGGTCTGAGCTGAAGTGGAGGTAAGAGCTAGTGGCTTTGCTTTTCTGATCTTCACCTTGAAGTTTGAACCCCAATATCAGTCTCTGTGTCCTTTAGTTATCGTGCTACAGCTGGATGTGCGCAAGGAAGTAAGTACCTGTAGTCACAGGTAGTCAGGAGACTGAAACAAAGGATTGATTGAGCTGGAGAGTTTGAGGCCAACCTGGGCACTGCAGGGAGATGGCGCCAAATCAACGAAAGGTATTGTTTTAAATGCTTTGATAAACACTTTAGTGAAATTTATCAGAACATAAAAAAATCAGATTTATAGGCATAACAAGCATTTGAGTGGTTAATCTATTGTATGGAGTAGGAGAAAAATGCTTAAGACTGGCTTACATCCTTTCCATGGGCATTAAGATAGGAAATGGTGCTTTAGGAAGTTTTCTTAAGGTTTTGCACTGACTTCATTCTATGCTTCAGAGACTGAAATCTTTGCAAGAGTGAATGGTACAGCTTAGGCATACTTCCCTTTTTTTCCAGTATGGTTGTACCCACAACCTCACGCTTACACCCATAACCACCACTTCGCAACTCATAGTAGGATATTATTTAAAAATTTACATTCCTCCTAAAGGAAAAATAAGTAGCTCATCAAAAATCCAATCAAAAATCCAGTACCAAATAGTTTTTCATTCCTATAACTCCATGATGAAATTCTTCATTTAAACCATTTGGTTCAGGTGTAGAAGAGTATTCTGGAAGCCACCACACAATGATACATAAAGTCTTTTAGCTTGCAATTCCTGACTTCTTCAAGTTTAATAAACATTGATACTTGTCATTTGAAAGGAACACAGATTTAAAAGACTAGCTTAAGTTTGAAAATATCTTATTCAGGGGAAACAGTTTCTTTTCATTAGAGACTTTTTTTTAAAAAAATTCAGATTCATAGAAGGTCAAGGTCATCTAAGAGAGAGCTGGGAGGAGGAAGTGCTTGAGACTAAAGTAAGGTCTTTTCACACTTTCAAGTATAAGCAGCAACTGAAGAACAGCTTTTTTTTTTTTTTTTTTTTTTTTTTTACAGATGCTCTTGGGAACCCGATTTAAAGACAATTAAAGTAGAGTAGCAGGTGTTAGTTACATTTGAATGAGTGCCTGTGTAGTCCATTCAAATAAGTGAAAGATCCCATTTGAGATACTATGGGCAAAGTGGGGTTGTTTCGAATTGTTTACTCATGAGTGTCTGTGATTCCTGGCTTATAGCAGAAGTCAATATTAAGTAAAAGACTAGATAACATGTGAGTTCCCTATAGAATATAACATTTCATGGTAGGATATATATACCACTGTTTGTTTTGGGGGCACAGACCTATGCCTGGCTTGCTGGGAGGCCACAGTGTATGTTCATTTCCTAACTGTCCACTCATCATTCAGGTGGTTCCAATTAAGCTCACCTTCTACCTTCAGACCAGCCTCTCTAGAAAGTGACTTCACATTGAGTATTATACGGACTGTTCCAAGTGGAGTCAAGACCCAGCTTTGTTTTCCGTGTTCACACCTGCAATGATTCTGCTTACTAACCGCAGTCACTGACTGGGGTTCTTTACTTTCCAACACTCCATGGGCCTTGTTACAACAGACTTCTTAGACTGTGAGTATGCCCTCTTTGTCGTTTTAAAGACTCACTAAGTAAGTGAGCTGCTACATAACAAATTCCCATCCGAATGCCTATGCTGAGCGCCCAACCCTGGCCTTCTTTCTTTTTGCATTGAATCTGTTTTTCTCACTCTGAACCTGTTCTGGCCCAGACATCAGAGGCTTGTCTAGCTGCCTGGTGATCAAGCTTGTAGCCATAGCATTGCTCTTTACATCCAGTTTATGGCTACGGGGAGCTGGGTTAGCTAAAACTGAGAAAGTACAAAAAAGTTGGAATCAGGAAGTTGCATGTGTGAGGCCGTGGTTAAAACAAGTCCACATTGAGAATGGGAGCCAGCAAGGACGGGAACAAGGAAGGGGGCAGGAACAGTGAAGAAGTAGGGGAGGAGGTCCTTGCTTGGTCTCTTTACACTCTTCCCAGGACAGCTAAAACGGGTGCGGCTAACAAGCAGGCATCTGACTGCAACTACTGATAGATAACTTCTTCTCACCATGGTGTGGAATCGATGCGTGTGTCCTGCTCATGAATGGATCATTTGAACATTTGTGTAGCCAATTTTGTTGTAGACCATCAGAATATTGACAGACCAAAATACCTTGACATGCATAAAATTTATTCAAGCATTTCATGTTTTAGATTTTTTTTGTAGTGGGCTTTTATTGCAACATAACATACATGCTCTGGAGGGCATACACACACAGGTAAATTTTTACAGTGCAACAAGCATCCTAGCCAACATCTACATCAAAGTACAGAAAACACCCCTTACTCCAAAGGCTTCACTCCTGTTTGCTCTCCAATATTCAAACTCACAAGTAACTACCGTCCCAACTCTATTAAAGAGGTTTTGAGAAAATATTTATTTTCTTTCCAATGTAATTCTTTGGAAAATGTTTAAATAGTAGTCAAATATTCATTAATCATTACATGAGGTAAATAATAGAGATTTAAAAATTTTAAGAAACTATTATCATTGCACTCTAAGAAGGCAGTAGCACTTTTTCTTTTTTGGTAAAAGAAATTATTTTAGACCGAGGACCTGTGGCCTCTATCTCAGCTACTCAGCACTACCTTAATATGAAAGCAATCACCAAAATGGACGAATGCCACTAATGTCCCAATAAAGCCCTTTCTCAGGACAGTTATATCTGGGTTGTAATTTATGGCTTGAGTAATCCCATATGGTCTGCCTTCCCAGCACTGTCATTGCAAGTGCACACCACTCTTCAGATTTTTCACATGGATTCTGGGTATTGAACTCAGGGCCTTGTGTTTTTGAGGCAAGCATTTCATTGTGTCATCTATTCAACTCATAAAATACGATGTTTAAAATTGCATTTTATATTTATTATGTTAGTAGTAGTAGTATTGAGGTGTGTGTGTGTGTGTGTGTGTGTGTGTGTGTGTATATGTGTGTGTGTGTGTGTGTGTGTGTGTGTGTGTGTGTGTGTGTGTGTGTGTGTAGAAGCTAGAGGTGTCAAATTCCCTGGAGCTGAATTTATAAGCATTTGTAAGCTGCCAGATACATATGCTGGGAACCACACTGTGATCCTCTGCAAGAACATTGGGCACTATTAACCACTAAGCCATCTCCCCTGTCTACCAAAATAATTTTACTTAATGAATTTAATGAATGAATTAATTTCTTTTACTCTGCAGGGAATTTATAATATCAGAAACATATTTACTTGTCAGAGCACTAAGTCTTTACTATGGGTATGCAATTTAAAATTTAGATCTTTAGACATTTTTTACAAAACATTGGCTGATGGGGAATGTTATTCTGTAAATATGTCTCTCCTCTTGGTTAATGAATAAAGCACGGTTCAGCCAATGAGACAGAATGATAGGTGGAACTATGAGACAAGGAGAATTCTGGGTAGTGTAGGCAGTGTAGCAATCGTCATGTGATTCTCAGGAAGAAAGGATGAGAGTGAGGTATTCTCTAATAAGAGAAACCATGTAGAAATACTTAGATTAATAGTTATGGGTTAATAATTAAGACAGAGCTAGCCAATAAGAAGCCCTAGTCATCAGCCAACAGTATTAAAATCAATATAAGTCTCTGAGTGTTCATTTGGGGCTGATGTGTTTGTGGAGCCAGGCTGGTGGGAAGAGTTATTGTAACAACTGGCTGTTCTCGTTTTTTCTCCCCACAAAAGAGTTTTTTTCCCCTTTCCATATTATAATTATATGTTCAATTATATTAAAATAAAACGACTTAAAATATTTCCTTTTCTTCTTTAGTGCTTTTTACCAGTAAAACATGACAGGACGATTTGATTGTATGGTTTTTACAATAACAACTATTAAATTTTAACACATGGTCATACATTGCTTACTTCCAGTTCATGTATTAAAACATGGCAGAACCTGAACTGATTAGAATAAAAAACACAGTTCATAAATATGCCAATATGATGTTATCTTCTTTGCAAGACTTTTTTCTCTGTCCTTTGTACTTTTGGTTGTTCTTTGGGGACTATATGGTTACAAGAGAGACACACTGAGGGGAAGTTCAGAACAATGCTTAAAGAATTAAGGCTTGTTCAAAATGCAGATAAGTGTCTGGACAGTGCTCATCCACAAATGGGACATCTATATCGAATCTCCCCTCAAGACCCAGGAACTATCATGGAGGAGGAGATGGAAAGACGGTAGGAAGTTAGGTGTTAGTGTCTTCTGAATTTAACAGGACCATTTTACTCATGAACTTGCAGCAGCTCTCAATACCTTTGGAAGAGCTGCATTAAATCAAGCCAATGAGCATTCCAGAATGCTGTGGGGAGGGAGACTCACTTGTCTTTAAGAATGTGCCTTCTGTTAGGTAAACAATGTTCCATTGTATGGCTCCATGCCCTGACTTTATGGGCAGAACGGGCCCCTGCATGGACCCCGGAGGCATCTTGAGCAAGCCTGAAGCTGTTGGCTGGAACTCCTTGCCCCAAAACTGTTGGTGGTACTCTTCCCATTTTGCTAACACACCCTGTGACAACACACACATCATGGGGAGGAGCTAAGCCTAAAATTCCTGTAATTTTCCACTGTGCTGTAAGTCAGTATTTAAGCCTGTTCCATCCCCTCAAAAAATGGCATTCGGCGATCCGACACTGCCATTGAACGTATGACCCGGTGTCTTGTCTCTTTATTTCAATCTCTAGGCCTTCACCGGATTCGTGGAACAGATCGTAGGGCGGGTGCTACACAGAACAAATTGGATTCAGTGGGAAAAACAATCAATCAATCAAACAAAAATCTGCGGAGGACACGAAGCTGGGGAGGAGTGGAAATGGGGATGGATCTGGGAGGAGTCAGGAGGAGCTGAGCCTTACATCACGCTCATTTGAGGGACTCTTCTGGAAGATATCCATCACTCTGAAAATACTGTAAACACTACTGACTGCCTTTATAAATAAATGCTTTGACTTGAATGAAGATTTGCCAGAACTTGGACTATGTGCCATAATAATGATGCTACTGGTACTATAAAATGATTCACAGCGATGGCCGGTAGTGTCAGATAATAGAAAAGCAGCAATAAGGATCACATGCAACACATGAGGGACTGAAGTCCCTGAAGTTAGGCGTTGTTGCTTATACAATATTTGATTGACCCTTCTGCTTACTAACACAGCCTCGATTTGTTGCTGTGTGTGGCGGGGTGCTAACTTGCATGCTTAAAATAAATCTGCATTACTAACCTATCTTACCTTATCAGTCATTTAGAACACCATCCCCGTTGTCACTCAGAAATTGGCTGTGGACAGCCATTAGGCAGGGCTGATAAACTCCTCTGGTTCTTCTTTCTTCCAGAAAGACTTCAGAGGAAAGGGTGGCGGCAACTTGGGAGCTGAGACCAGCAGGTAGCATGGCAGAGGAGAAAGGAGAAGGTACTAGGGAGCTGCTACGTCAGATCTGGGCCATGAATACACAGCAGATTATGTGGGAAAACAAACTCATAGGAAGTATGTTATATTCACTTACATTACCTGCTTCTGAAAGCAATGTCAAACAGACCTGGAATATTTTCCTGTATTAGTAAAATACATATATTTTAAACATTGTCTTTTTTTTTAAAGTCTCTTAAAAACATTGAGAACTTACTTTATGACAAAATTGTACAATGAGTTGATATTTTAAAAATCAAATCAATATGAAGATATTACAACATATGCTGTAATCTATCGAAATGCACAAAAGTAAGTACAAAGAAAATTTAATAGCATGTGGCTATAGGGTAACTTCTAACAGGACAGGGCTGAATGATAACAAGTATTGAAATGTAAACTATATGCTAAAACATTATTTAACTTCACAAGTTTTTATAGCCTATGAACTCATATTTTATTTTCTATTCGTGTCAAAATTAGTGTAAAATCATACTTGGCCACAAAATATGAATAAATAAAAAATGAGTATTTAAGCCAAATTGTCTGAGCATAACATATTAAATAAAGCTGACAGCTATTTGGGGGGGGGTATAAATTATGTGCCAAAGAATCAGTCAGTGTCAGAACTTGTTCCCTGCAAAAGCAAATGACCAGAAGAAAGTTCTGAGTTCTGAGACAATCTGGAAAATATACCATGCAAGGTAGAACTTGCACAGCAACTTCCCAACTCTTCCCAACAGAAAGCTCACTGAGTAAACCACAGCTTCTGTGGAGTCAGATGGAAGGTGAACCCTTCTTACTGAAGAGCAGTGCACCGCATCCGGGATGCTGATGGGATTCAGGACAGGGAAGAGGGAAAGGCAACAGGGATCACTCACCTAGGCTCCTCTGAGCAGAACTGAGGGATTTGGCCCATGAGTGGGAAAATCCCAGGGGCACGAGTCTTGGCTTAAGGCTCATTTCTCTATAGAGAAGTCACCCAATTAGTAGTAAATATGGGATGGCATAATAGTGTCAATTAGAACAAATTGAGGGAAATTAGGTATGGTAATTAGGCAAATTACTATTGGAAGCTGCCAATTCCTTGCTCTTCTTAAAGGCTGTTTATTAATTATTGATTTATTGTGTGTGGTGGGGGGGATACGAGTGTATTAGAGTCTGTGTAGCAGTCCTATGGCAACTCTGTAGAGTCAGTTCTCCCCTATCTTTCCATGGGATCTGTGCATCAAATTCAGATTGTTGGGCTTGTAATGGCAAGTGTCTTTAATCACTGCACCGTCTCTCCTGCCCTACTTTCTGTAGTGGTCAGAGGAGAAAATCAGATCACTTTATCGCTGTCAAACCTGGTGCTCTCACACTCCAGAGCGGTGAGTAACATAATGGTCCTTTAGTAGACATGACATAGTCTAAAACCAGCACTGCGAGGCCTGGCCTCACCATTAGATTGCCAGCCACGGTCCTATCAAAAGGAGGCCTAGAATTTCAAAAATATCATGTTAAGATTTTGCAACTGATTTTATCCTGGTTTTGCAACTGATTTTGTCCTTCAAAATAAAAGAGTGTTGTGTGGAAGATTATAAACCTAAGAATGGTATAGTTGATTTTCCTTTTGTGCTAAAATATCCGTACTTACAAGCTGTGCAAATCAGGCTAAAGGGGGAGAATATTTGACATTAACTCTGGCATATTAAGGTGTGGGGAATGTGAGTGTTTAACCTTTAAAACTTATTTTAGTGAATGAGTGTAAAAATGCAATAAATTCGGTGTATTTAACATTAATGTCTTAAACTAGAGCTGGATACTCCACGGGTAAAAAGCAGTAAGAAGGGACTGGCCTGGAAGAGCAGGAGAGCTGTGGCGCTCACTCCTTGCATAGTGCATTGCTACAGGAGAGCTGGCTCATCTGAGATTCAGAGAGCTGGGAAGTCACCTGATTATGGCTTTGCATCTCTTCTATACAGCGTACACATACAGGTCAGCTTCAGACCAGCAGCTTCGGACACTGTTAAACCCATGAAAAAGATCTGCCTACAGCCTAGATGCCCCTCAACTAAAGAATGGATGGAGAAAAAAAAAATGTGGTACAATTACACAATGCAGTACTACTCAGCAGAAAAAACAAAACAAAACAGTGGAATCTTGAAATTAGCAGGCAAACGATGGAACTGAAAGAAACCATCCTGAGTGAGGTTAACCTAGTCATAAAAAGAGGAACATGGTATGTACTCACTCATATATGGATTTTAGACATAGAGCAAACGGTTACCAGCCTACGATCCACACCACCAGAGAAGGTAGGAAACAAGGAGGACCCTAAGAGAGATATACATGGTCCCCCAGAAAGGGGAAAGTGACAAGATCTCCAGAGAAAATTGGGAGCATGGGGGGAAGGGAGAGGGAATTAGGAGAAAGAGAAGGGGAGAAGAGGAGGGGAGAGGTGAACATGACTGATCAGGAAGATTGAGTCAGGGAAAGAATAGAGGAAAGCAAGAAAAAAGATAACATAATAGAGGGAACCACTGTAGATTTAAAGAGAAATCTGGCACTAGGGAAATGTCTAAACATCTACAAGGATGACCCTAACTAACAATCTAAGCGATAGTGAACAAGCTACTTTAAATGCCCTTCCCTGATTATGAGATTGATGACTACCTTATATGCCATCCTAGAGCCTTCATCCAGTAGCTGATGGAAACAAAAGCAGACACCCACAGCTAAACACTTATCGAAACTCCTGAAATCCAGTTGCAGAGAGGGAGGAGTGATAAGCAAAGATGTCAAGACCAGGCTGGAGAAACCCACAGAAACAGCTGACCTGAACAAGGGGGAGCTCATGGAACCCCCGTCTGATAGCTGGGAAAACAGTATAAGACTGACTTAGACCCCTGAACTTGGGTGTCAGTTAGTTGGCTTGGGCAATCAATGAGGCCTCTGATAATGGGCCAGTACTCATCCCTAGTGTATGAATGGACTTTGGGAGCCCTTTCCACGTAGAGGGATACTCTGTCAGCCTAGACACACTGGGGAGGGCGTAGGCCCTGCTCCAAATGATATGGCAGACTTTGAGAATCCCCCATGGAAGGCCTCACCCTCCCTGGGGAGCAGAAAGCAGATAGGATAGGGGGTGGGGGTGGGCAGGAGAAGAGGGGAAGGAGAGGGAACTGGGATTGACATGTAAAACAAGCTTGTTTCGAATTTAATTAAAAAAAAAAAGGGGGGGGACCTGCCTGTTTCTGAGAAGAACCCTCCTATGTGGATTTTACTGGATATCTTTCCTCCTGGATTGGGAAATATGTTGGAAGAAACACAGGATAATTTAATTTCCAACAGACCTGTCCTGACATGACTAATTAATTTGCAACACACCTGGGAATCATACTAGCTTAATGAAAGCCTTTAATTCATTTTCTCACTCAAAATAAGTTTATGGGAAATTTAAGTCTGAAAATAGCCTGATGGTGAGGATTTAGGAAGCTTCTGTGATTTAAGTAGTGTTTTATAGACAGGCAGCTGAACTCTGGACTCAAAAGAACATTAAAACATTCTAAGTCTCTTAGCAAATATGACATCTCATCCTACTGCTTTCAAAATGGTCATCTGATGCCAGGGTGGAAAGCAGGAGTGAAGAGAATATCAAATATTTATGGTGTCTGTCATCACATTTCACTTTACAATACAGTGTTGAGCTGTATGAGCCACACTGTCAGTGCTGCGTCAGTAGAGGGAAGGCAGAAGGCATACAAAACTCAAACATTTGCCTTCATGACCAGCTGTCATCCTGTAAGTCGTAGGAAGACAACGGTAGCAGGCTCAAATGACTAGAGTTGTACACAATAAAATATCTAAGATGTAAATCATTAGGAATATGTTAACATCAAAGTTAAGTATAGTCACATTTGGAGAATTACAAGAGCAGAGAACACTGAGGCGCCTTTTGATTGTGTTCATACAGAAATTTTAAGACGTTTTCTTAAAGAAGAAGGAAACACATTTAGATAGGTAATTACAATTCCGTTTTTAAAGGAGTATTCTACATGACAAAAGCATCTTGTAGCACACAGGTCTTCCATGGTAGCCGTGACATGTTCTAGTCATGTGTGTGCACCACTTTTTCGACTGCAGCCCGCAGCCTGCAAACTCCACTATGTCTCCTGGCAGAGAAGATGGTTTAGTTTACCCCATGGAGTCTCAATCATGCCAGCCATTAGCATTGACCAGGGCCCCCTTAGCATCGACAGGGAACACCTGTGAGTCGGTGCCTCTCTGTAGTAAGGCTACTAAAGAGAGCTTCATTTGAATTTTGAAAACTAAGTTTAATGATATTGATAAAAAAATTTTTTTGCATGGGTGTCTTACACATTCAAGCCATACATCTAGAATTTACAAAGAGTGGCGTGTAATACATTCATCCAGGTTTGCTCTCTTTGTCCCATAATATGAACTCTGCAGGGTTAGGAACTGAGTCTTGTTCCAGTTTTACCTGGTGTACGGCACTGAGCCAGGCTCATAGTAATGCTTGCCACACACTTGATCGGTGTGGTTAATAAGAAATCAACTTTCTGAATGAATATATTTCCCATTATTATAAAAAGAAATTTTAATGTGTATAAACATCAAACAGAGCAAAAACAATATGTAACAAAGCATAAAATTTTCTGACATAGTCTTTTGTAGCCCTCTCCCTCAGAAGACATCCCATGTGACAGATTTAAAGATTTCTTCCTTATATATCACTATATTTAGAAATAATAGGGATCTATAGTAATTTTACATTTTGTTATTTCACTTTAGATAGTATGCACTGACTCCTTATGTTATGACTGAGAATTTAGCTTTCTATTATCCTTTATAAAAAGTTGGTTAGAACGTTTTTTTGTTTTTAAGTTTGCTGTTATGAAAGTAAAAATAAGAAAGATGAGCATTTTTAAAATTTACTGAAACTTGTGTTATTCATTTTTCTTGACATTAGTAATAGACTTATCTTTTTATTATTATACAGTTGCCACTTAAATTTGCTAATGTTTCACCTGCTTCCAAACAGCCAACCACTGTCCCAGAGGTCATTTTCATTAGCTTTGTGGTAATGGGTCATCCGTGTGGAGATGTCAGTTTTGTTCATCTGCATTAACTGCTTTTCAGAGGCACTGAAGAGTACTTGTCTAACAACTTATACTCCTTAGATAGCCAGAGGTTTAGAGAAAAATCAGGGCCTCAGCAGCTCTCCCCAGTAAAAGATTAGCAATGCTAGGAAGCAAAAAGGAGAGAGGATTTATTCAATGCAATCACATTAAGAGAGAAACAAATACATGGGTTCAGGGCCCAAGACCATTTTGAGGATGCTGACAGGAGCTTTGGGTTTAATCGGAGGAAGATTTAAGGCAAGGGACAAGTGGCATGCATAATTAAGCAGTTCTGGTCATGACATTATCGGGTCGATAATTCTCTGAGTTTTTATTGCTATCATCCCCTAGAGCAGATCAGTCTGGTTCTGGGCCTCCTCCACACCATAGATAATGCCCGTCTGGAGGGGAATTTCTCCCTGGAGGCAGGTCTGCTGTTCCTGGAATCCAAGTTGCTTCACAGACCTGGGACCATGACTTATCTTTGTACCTTCATCCTCCAAGGGGAAGCACAGAGGTAACAGGCACTCCATAGAGACTGACATGCCTAGGTTCAGAGCAAAGCCATCACTCACCATAAGAGAGCATGCCTGTGTCAGCTTGAGTGACCAAATAAGGAGTCAATGGTTTTCAGCAGAATCAGTGGGATTCGTTTCATTTACTATGCTGGGAATTTTCTTCTAATAATGACATCTTGCTTCTTTACTCGTTTTCTTATTTCGTATATATTTTATGGGAGAATAGCCACTATTTCTTGAGAATGGGTGCATGGGAAATACAATCCTTAAGAACTTACTTAACCAGAATTAATTTTTATTTTTCTAGAACATTGGTAAGTTGGGCGCCAATTTCTAGGCTGAAAAAGGTTTTTTTTTTCTTTAGAATTTTTTGTTACTTTATTTTCTGCTTGACTCCAGCAGTATTGTTGGATACCTGAAACTAATTACATTCCTCATTTTGGCATAATCTACCGCTTTCTCAGTCTATCTCTTTGTCCAAATTTTCTGATTATGGTCTTATTATCGGATGTAGTTCTGAATTTTTGGCTTTCATGCAAAATCTAAAAACTCTCGTCTTCTAATACCGGGAAATACTCTTTAATTACACTGCTCACAGTCAAATTAGAGCTTAGCTTGACATCCTCTGTGATGGTTTGAATTTAGGGACAATCAGTGCTCAACATATTCCCATTCATCTAGTAAACATTTGCCTTTTAGATCTACTGGCATAACTGAGAATTTGTGAATTTACAGGATTAGAAATTATTTCCCAGGATCCTAAAAATTTCCAATTAAAAATTCTGTGGTATAGAGTTGGATTTGACTTGAGGGATAATTTGGCCAACATAACAGGTCTACTATCAATTACTATGGTTAAAAACTACTTTTTTTTGGTGAAAACAATATATTAGCCATTAACTTTCAACAGTGATAGAAAAATAGTTAATGCCAACTAAGAATCAAAGAAACCCGAATTTTCCCGGTTTTATCTCATTCACAAGCTTCAAAGTGTAGACATTTAAAAGCATTAATTGGGCTCTATTTTGTTTGGACATTATGTACACAAAATGTCAAATAAATTTTAGAGCACAGAGATTATCCATGGAACACATCACAAGATGTATCATATTTATTCAGCACACAGTACTCAGAATGCTTGCATCTGGATAGTGCTTGTACTCATATTAAAAAAAGAGGCCAGACATCTATAACATCTGCAAGATGGGCAGGAACAATTCTCTTCCTTTTGTAGCAGAAGGAATGAGCCACCTGGGGTTATGTATTAAAGGTCTCACAGGTAGTACATCTGAAGGTGAAATTTTATGAGAAGGCTGTGCCTATTGTGCTGGGACACGTATATAATTTTAACAGAGTAAACTATAAAAAAAAGATTAACATTCAAATTCAGTGATCAATCATTTCTTTTTATTACAGGTAGATCCATGCATGACTTGACCAACAAAAGAAAATCAATGTATTAAACACCATACCAGGCTTTTGTAAGTGAACCCCTAAGCAAATCCTTGCAAAGAAAGCATTCTGTTATTGACTTTAATAATTGCTTGGTTGTTCTGCCATGCTAAATTCCCTCCTGAGGCTCTCACACAAAATCAATAGTAAATAACAAGTGAATAGAGAGGGAGCCTCTGCTAAGAATTTGGCCAAACTGCAAGGGAATAAACCCACCCATCTATTTGTATATCATGACTGTGCACTGTACAGGCTGGGGTAACCCAGAGATGAGACTCAACCCCATATTAGAGAAATCAAAGAAGTCTGAAGGGTGGTACTTCAAGTAAGTCTTGAGGATGACTTGAGTAATCCTGGAGGAGAAAGGACATTCCCTGCTAAGGGACCGGAATGTGAGAAGACTAGAAGTTAGAAAACACATTACCTTCTGCGGTGTATGACAGATTTGGTATGATGGGAAAAATGGTTCCATGAAGTGAATTCTCAGAGACAGGGCTGTAAACCCACTTGGGAACATTATTTGAAGGAACCTTTTAGTTGAGCGTTATTTGCTATTTGTCTTGGAGGCAAAGGAAAGCCATTGAAAATGATATATTGTCACAGGAGTAGTTGATGAGATGCAGGATTCAGGCTCAGAGTACAAAAATTTCAGAGTGAAAAAAAAAAAAAAGAATAAAGATGAAGAGCAAGAACCTGCATTGCATTCTGCCTTTGATCTGAGAGGGTAATTTCATATCGTAATTCTGTGGCACATACTCGGCAGACCTTCCTTTTCCTTTTCTTCTCGTTTTAAGTGGCCATTAGAAGGAACTTTGGCTTTTGGCTCCTTTTGTATCATGGGGTTCTGCTTTCTTTCAGAGCATGTTAGGACAACTGGCTTGAAGATCCTGTTCATTTTCTCTTAGCTCTTCTTTATTAGTGTTGATACTTCTGAAGAGACTGGACTCAGAGCATTTAAGAGAAAAACTCACAACTGTGAAAATATAGCAGTATATGTAATACAGGGGTGCCACATGTCAACTTAGGGCTTGCTACCTTCATAATGCTATTCCAGATATAGTGGTTGGTAGCATGTCAATATATCACTTTGAAGACGAAGCATGTGCTGTCACATGTGTCTATCTATCGTGTTCAAACACTAAAAGAGACAGACCAAACCTTGGGACCTCCCTTGGGTGTTTAGACACAATGTCCATGTCATTTTGGTGTACTATTCCAGCCCACCCATCAAACTTTGGCTGCCAATTTTGAGGAGAACCAGGACTGTTCTTAGAACCAAGCTGTTCCGGGATGAATGAGCAGACTTGAGGGTGCCTGAAGTGTGAGGGTCTGATAAGAGTTATGAGTGAGACTTTGTCAGCTCCCCAAGGGAGGGCCTGCCACAGAGATTAGATTATCTAGGAGCAAATATATGCCTATGCAAAACAAACAAACAGAACAACTTTTTTCTCTTTCAAAAACAGCTTTGGCTTTGCCACTAGACAAGCTGTATTTGCAACCATTCTCAGATAAGACTATAGGAGCTGCTTATTTGGGACCATACTTGGCACTTAGCCAAAATGCTGCACAAGCACTTGAGCATCATCTGGAAGCTGTACACACAAGATCAGGACTAAGCAGGTGCCTGATGACACACGTTAGACCATCAGCCAGTGCCACAGATGCTCGTGGTCCATAGTTCTGCCTCTGCTTGTTCCATCTTAGCCTTCACCTACATTATCATGGATTTCACTGTGATGGACAGTTTAGAGAGAACAAAACTGTAAGTTTGCAGCTCGATCAAGAATACTTTTCAGGAATAGCCTCCAAAGGACAGTGGTGAGGGAACTCCATAGAACAGGGCATCAGGTTGTTTATTTCTGCTGTAAGGAAAGATGGCTGGAGTCATAGATGTGCTTAATGTTTGATGGATAGTCAGAGACTACTGGAAACACAGCTAGAAATTTTGTCAAGACAGTCGGAAGAAGTAAGTGAACAGATGCTTCAGCCTAAAAAGTCTAACAATATTTTGTCCTATGTGAATTCTTGAAGAATGACATCAGCAAAAAAAGTATTTTAATAATCACGTGGTTTTGATCTTTCCCAGCCACTGCTATCCTAGCCAGTGAACACAGATGGTAGCCACAGGAGAAGGAATAAAAAATATACATGGGATGGACAGAACAAAGTTGATCTGGAAAGACAGAATCTGGGCATTTGTATGATGCCATTCCCTGGCAAGTCTCCAACAGTTAGATGCAGGCACGAAAACTCTTTAGCTCATTTGCATCATAAATATTTTGGAGCTCTGTTTTCCTCTGGAATAGATCTATCTCCAGATGTGGGTATGACTTCTCTAACTCCAGCGCTTCTGCCAAAGCCATTGTCCATGGTGTTTTGAAGCCAAGTCATCCATCATACAAAATGTTTTTTTCAACATCATTGGCTTCAACCCAGCATTGCTCTGGCCATGGAACTTATCACAACAAATGCAATGCCTCAAGTGGGCTCATATCCATAGAACACATTGGTTTCAGCATGTTACCTACCACTGTGAAGCAGGTGGCCTCACTCTGGCATGACATTTGGAAAACTCAACTATGGTACTAACTATAAAGCCATGTTGTTGGTGACTGGGGTGGAGTGATGACAATGGATCTGCTAATGTATGTCAATCTGAGGCTAGTAGGTGGTACTATTTTTGCCTAGAGCTGTAATTTAAAGGATCGAAATAAGAGTGGATATCCACACTTTTACTTCTCATTTATGCACCTTTTGACTACTGACTTGGAGGTCTTAGATTCCCCCCTACTCTACACTGATCATTTTCAGGAGGGGATACTCTGATAACTAAACAGGTTGTCAAGACTGGCACCTGGCTGGAATGGGCTCCTTATGCTGCCTAACTGACTGGAATCAATGTGTGGTGCCATTATTACCCACGTTCTGTGACAAAGTTTAATAAGAAATTGCAGATGAGTAAAAGAAAGCCTGTGGGACTTGGAAATGTACACATTTCTCAAGGGACCATTTCTTGCTGAGTCCTTGTTCGGTCTCCAGGGACAAAACTGACCTACTAAGGGAATGAAGAAAAGACAGACAGACAGACAGACAGATAGAACACACACACACACACACACACACACACACACATACACACACACACACACACTCACAGAGAATGAGAATCTGGGGTTGATTGGACTCTGGAAATTCACCATGTATATTATAGTCAGTTGAATAGAGAGGCAGGATTATTATATCCAGTTTAACAAGGAGGCAGGGTTTATGGTACACAGCTAGATCAAACACACAGATTAAGTTAATTTTTGTAGAAGCAATCTCTTTAAGGGAGTGGTCTTCAGGCCATAAATATCCAGATGGGGAGAAAATTATGGTGAACATTTTCTGCACAAACTATCAATATCCAGACATGGACCAGAGGAAGACTTTGCTATTTCCCTCTGGCTCTGAGGTCATGGCCACGGCAACAACACAGATTCATTCAGGAATGCACACTCAGGGTTTAGCTGCTCCCAAACTCTCTTATGTGCTTTCTGAGAAAAAAAGGGAATGCAGAATGGCTTATAGAACAGGATGGGTACAAAACTGATCTACAGTTGTATGTAAAAGGGAACCTGAATTTACTCCAGTTGTCATGAGTATTTTCACCTTCATTTGACATGACTTTTCTTGTGTCTACAAGAAATAGTCATTTTTCTTTTTGTTTTGTTCTGTTGCCTTTGGGCTGTTTTTTCATTGTAGCATTTTGGACTCTACTCTCTCCTTAGGATTGTCCGTCGTCAAGCTCTTTCCACTGCTGGGTAAGTGCTACATACTGCAATAGCTCCCTTTACTAGTGGACACAGTGACTTTTACATGACTAGAGCTAATGTGCTCTTGATTTTCCCAGACATTTCCATAATATTATGATGAGGTACATGATTAAGGAAATTTTGAGGAAGAAGAAAGTTCTTCAGTGAAAGTTTTCTTCTTTTGAGAAACTTAATACTGTACGGCATGAAGATGCGAAAATGAAAGTTTTTAGCTGTGTGTGGATGTCCTTGTTCGTCATCACAGACACAGTGAGGCTGAGGACAGCCTGGGCTCTATAGTAGAGCACTGTCTCAAAACCACTGCCACCACAATAACAACAATGACAACAAAACCAAATAAAATAGCAGCAAAGAAAGAAAGAAAGGAAAGGGAATTATGCTATTAGCATGGAGAGTAAGACTAGAAATACATTCAGATTCTTAAGACTGAGTTTTAGAAATGTGAACTTGTGAGGCAGCAAAGTAAGTTTACTGGTTCAGATGACTGAGGACTACATATAGGTTGCATTTATAAGCTTCAAGCATGAATGAATTGAGGAGTTCACAGAATGGTATCAAATTTTTTTTCTCTCCAAGCTTCTCCGCTCTGTCTTCTTTACTGGTTTAATTCTCAGAAGCTCTGTAAGCCATAAGAAAGATGAGTATAGACAGTTCCAGACTTCCAGTCTACCAGACTGGTAATATCAGAGGCTCACTTTTAGTTCAGTCTCATTTGCTTGGTGAATCTTGAGTCAAGTGTTCACATGATAAACAGTAATAGCATTCTACAAGGTAAGACTATGACACAAGAACCAAGACAGCCCCTCTCACCCTCAGAAAAAATTCCATGACAACAGAGGAGTTCTGTTGTTAGGAGTCTTGGTTTAAAGACAAAAATCAGTAGCTGGGTGTTCGTGGCACATGCCTTTAATTCCAGCAGAGGCAGGCCAATTTCTGTGAGTTCGAGGCCAGCCTGGTCTATAAAGCAAGTTCCAGGACAGACAGGTTCCAAAGCAATACAGAGAAACCCTGTCTTGAAAAACCAAAAAAAAAAAAAAAAAAAAAAAAAAAACCTCAGTAAATCTCCAACACAATAATATTAGTTTTCCATAAAACATAAAATTTTAAGTTAACAAATCATTGTTTATCTTTGCTCATACAATGTTCTTGTATAACACTATAATTCTTTCCTACACAACAATATTTGATAGTGATATAAGGAGAGTCTGCTATTTGTTATATGCTAGCAAACTACATTCTGTTGGTGGACTTTGGTGGGTTGTACTGCCAAACATTTGATTTGCCAGGACTGACATTCTTCAGGCCTGAAAAGTCTTCCTAAAGCCTTGGGTGGCAGCCAGTTCATTTGCATTTGGTTGATGTCTTTAACTAGTAACTGCAACCTAAGATCTCACTGAATCATCCTCTCAAGAGACTCTGTGTTTTCTGTTCCTTATATTTAGGACTTGAAATTCCAACCTGTACTTCAGCCCTTAGTTTATGGTGATACAGAGCAGCTGGTTGGAATTGGGAGTGATAATTAATCTTCCCCGTATCTCCAGGTGACTACGACAGAATGCTCTTTCCACTGCTTTTTAATTAAGATAATTAGATGAAGCTTTTGTCATTTTCACCTTAAGCATCCTAATTTCCTCCACCAGGAACAGCACTCAAGTTGCCTTCGAAGGAAGGGCCTGGGGAATCACACATGCGCCTAGACCCAACTCTTACCTGTCAGGTCTGATTGGTTCCCTTTTCACCAACTGTGTCTTGTGTGGAGAATCTTCCTTTTACAGTTGGCAAAATCCATTTATTGCTGCGTGATTCTTAGCTATGCTGGATTGTTGAATACAGATTTACAAGGTTGTGTATGTTTTCATTTGTATTGAGACAGGCAAACTTAAGAGTTAATTAAGATACTGAAGCAATCTTAACTTCTTCTATCATGTATGCTAAAGTTCTAGCTTCAGGGGACACATAGCTGAATCTGAAGTATGACAGCACCATGGCCATCTGCTTTCCGACTGGACAGACAGATGGTCTGTTTTTTTTTTTTTAGCTAATACAGGGAAATATTCCCTACCCATAGCCTGCTTCAATTTGGCCGATCTAACACTTCATGATTTGTTAGTAATAACTGTCTTCCATGTTAGCAAAATTGTTCATAGGTAAAAATGAAAAACAAAAAAAACAAAACAAAAAAAACCCAGCTGTTTGGCTCCCAAGCTTGAAAGGCCAAGGATAAATTATGCTGGGGATATAGTCAGGTCTGAATATCCGAAACTCTATTTGTTATGATTTTACTTGTTATTATTGTTTGTGTAAGTGTGGTAATCTGTGACATGGCATGTGTATGTGAGTCTGAGTGTGACTTTCTAGTGTGAGTTCTCTCCTTCTTCCTTAGGTGTAGGGCTCTGCATAGACCCCGGAGGCACCTTGAGCAAGTCTGAAGCTGTTGGCCGGAACTCCTTGCCCCAGAGCTGTTATTGGTACTCTTCCTGTTTGGTAACACACACCTCGTGATAACACACACCTTGTAGGGAGGAGCTAAGCCCAAAAATTCAGTTATTTCCCACTGTGCTGTAAATCAGTAGTTAAGCCAGTTCTATCCCCTCAATGAACAGCATTCGGCGTTCCGACATGGCCATTGAATGAATGACCCGTTCGCTGTCTTGCCTCTTTATTTCAATCTCTAGGCCTATGCCTGATTCGTAGAACAGATGGCACTACCCTTAGGATCCCAAGGATCAAGCTCAAATCATGAGGCTTGAACAGCAAGTGCTTTCGCCCACGAGACCATCCATCTATCCAGTTCCTATTCACTGACCACTCTAATCATACGTGTCGCTCTGTATTGGTTTTCTCTGATGCTTTTTCATAGGATTTTTTTTTTTTTAAATGGACTGTCAAGAATACTCACAAGCAGCTGGGCAGTGGTGGCGCACACCTTAAATCCCAGCATTCGGGAGGCAGAAGAAGACAGATCTCTGTGATTTCAAGACCAGCCCGGTCTACAAATCTACACAGAGAAATCCTGTCTTGAAAAATCAAGGAAAAAAAAAATGCTTACAGGTAACTCCTGGCTTTTGTTGTTCTTCAGATTATGATGTATTCTGGGCAGCTCTGGAACTCATTGAGTGATGACCTTGAACTTTTAATCCTTGGGAGATGCTTACATTTTCCAAATGCTGAGATTACAGTTACATGCCACCATTCCTGGTTTCATGAGTTACTGGGGCTCACACCAGGGTTTCATCAATGATAGATAGGTAAGCACTCTACCAACTAGCTATATCTCCAACCCACAGCTGTTTCCATCACCCACTAGTTTAATAAGTCCACTTTGAGAAGCTATTTGTTATGGCTTAGATATGCTTTGTCACCCAAAGGAACCATCACCCAGAGTGATGTTGAGAATGGATAAGATCATCAAGGGGTTAGTACAGGAAGTGATTAAGTCATTGGCCTCACCATGCTCAGATGAGATTGATGTCATGCTTGTGGTGCTATGGTTATTTCTTGGGAAAGTCAGAGTATTACAAAATACTTCTGAATCTCCTTGGCATTCTCACTCACCATGTGATGCCCTCCTTTTCACACTCTATCACTAGAGTGTGATAGTGTGCTGTGATTCTGCTGTGCTGTGATTCATCCATGAGACCTCACCAGAGCCCAGCACACTCCAGCACCATGCTCTTTCGTCTCCAGAAATGTGAACTAAATAAACATGCATATATTATAAAGTGCCCAACCCCAGGCATTTCATTATAACAACATAACAAATGTAGACCTCATCATCTCTTTCTCCAATCTTCTTGAGAGTATCCTGGCCTTGACAACCTAAACATGGGTAGCAAGTCTACCTGGCTACATGTCACTCTGTGTTGTTTCCTTAGTAGAGAAGCTTGGGTCTATCACCTGCCCTTGAAAATTAGAACCATAAAAAAAAAAAACAAAGAAATTCTGTTATGATAAAAGGGGTGGTGGACAAACACAATAGATATTTACCACTGTCATTGTGACAGGAAAATTGTATTCTTCCTCTATGCTTGAAATATGTTATGAAAATGATGACAAGTAACAAAGAAAATTTACTGAATATTTGTAAGAAACATGTAATAGCTAAATAAAACTAGTTTTATAAATGCAAAAGTCACAAATTAAAAGTCCTGGCACAATTAACATGAAAATATGGAGATCTGAAAGCTAAAAATTCTACAAAAAATTTTAAATTAGGAAATAACCATAAATATCAAGAATGTGATATTCTTTGAATATAAAGGTCACATACAGCATTACAAAAAGCCATAATAGGAAAAAAAAGTGCATAAACACACAGTTCTTAAAGAGGAAATAAAAATGGTTATAAGGCATAAGAATTCATCAGTGAAATTTTAGTGAACTCCACTGTAGTCAAAAGCATCTCTAAGAATGGCAAAGATTTAAATTTTAATCACTCTGAATGCTAGTTAGGCTGCAGTGAGACTAGTCTTAAATGTGTGAATAGCAGTTTAGAACGCTGGTCCACGACTCCGTAATTTGCTCTCTTGAGCTCTACCATATAGGTCCAATTAGAATCTGGTGCCTGTAGTCAGAAAATATCTGGATCTGAAGCAGTGGATAAGAGCACTCTCTGCTCTTCCAGAAGACCTGGGTTCGGTTCTCAGCACCCACATGATGACAGTAACCCCATTTCCAAAACATGGTCAGCTGCAACTCCATTCCCAAGACATCCATCTTATTCTGGTCACCCAGGACACCAGGCACATACATAGTACACAGACATACATGCAGAGAAAACATCCATATACAAGAAATATACATAAATCTTAAAAGAAAAGCTAGGGCATAAACACCCACTGTTCTTCCTAATTACATACACCTAGGTGAGTTATGTTTTATTTTCACTGAGCCTATTTCCTCTGTAAAATTTGGGTAATAGCATTGTGAAGATTTAATCCAAGTACGCAATTAACAACTTGCATATGGTGAGGCATTCAATTACCTAATAACAGTTCCGTCACACTGATGTTTCTTGTAACTATATTTAATGTGCGAATTTAGAGCTAGCCAAAGGCCTGATGCACAAGAGTTACAGGTCAAAAAGTTACCACACTGTTTTCATTGGGAACAACACATGGCAGGAAAGGATATTTCTAAAATTTTTATAACAAAGAACATAAAATAATGTCAAGTGGAAAAAATCCTCAGAATATAAAGCTGTATACAAGCTATGATCCCACATTCAGGATTTATGTGGATGGACAAAGATACAAGATGACACTTGTGTTTTGAGGGGTGTGTGTGTGTGTGTGTTGTATATGCTGTATGCGTACATACATGTGTGCACATGTATATGCAGGTTTTGTCATGTGTAGAAGTCAGATAACAATGTCAGCTATCTTCTACTATTGCTGTCCTTCTTACTGATCTCTATTTTTTGAAACAGGATCTCTTAACATGGAGCTTACCAATTTGGCAAAGCTAGCTGACCATCAAGTTCCACATTCTCCTGTCTCTGCCTCCCCAACAATACACATATAGGCACATGCCACCATGACCAACTTTTTAAGTGAGTGTTGAAAGACCCAAACTCAGGTTTTAATGTTTGCATAGCTGATACTTTCCCAATGGATCCATCCCCCAGCCTCAATATTATATTTTGGTCCTCTAGAATTATGGTTGTTCTGCTTCAGCCTTCTGAGTATCTGAGAATTCAGGCCAGGATAGCCACTGTTTTGTATCTTACCTGTAGCAATACAGTTCACTATTCCAAACTTTTACAATTTGTTTTTATTTTCTTTGATAATAAATAGAAGGTTCCAAGCCAATGCATTCACTGAAATGATTTGGTTGAAGTCTCGACTTTCAATTAAAAGTGGTTCAAATGGAGTCTAACCATAGAACAGTGTTCTGCTAGATTCAGTTATGAGTTTCAGAAAAAATAAAGGTCTAGAAGTTGGGTGATTTGGGTGGGAAAGTGGAGCTCTAGGAAATGATCTGATCACATAATTCTGTTGTTTTCATCTTGTCTATGAAATGGAGGTAATTACCAAGCCCACTGCATGTTACTCATTAACTGAATTAGAAATAAAATTTCTGCTATTCTATTTTCCCCCAAGCTCTTCTTTGAACTGGCTGCCTTCTCTCTTAGCATGCTCTTCCATGACTCCTTTCTGGGGAAGGAGTACCCAGCCCCCTGCTGTCAGGCCTTCCTCAGCTGGAACAAGCTTTGTTTCTTTCTACTGGGTTATGCTGTGATGCATTTTTTTTTTTTTTTTCTCCTACACGTCTAGAAAGCCTGTGGGAAGAAGCTAATGGAAAAACAATGATCTGCAATTCTTATTGTCTGAACTACTAAGTGGCTGGTTCTGTTTCTATGTCACAGAATCACACCTGCTAAACCCCAATATTCCATCTGCCATGGATTCAGATATACTCCCAGTCCCACCAAAGCCAGGGAACTCACACATGGCACAGCCAGGATATCTACTCACTCTTCAAGTAGTACTCATGATTGTTGTAAAACTAAAATGTTATGGGACCCCAGCCCTAGGCAACTACAGGAAACTAATGTTTGCTGAAAGATGAACAGTTCCACTTTCCCAGGGATGATGCCTCTAATACATTGTCTTAGTCTAGGTTCCTATTGATGTGATGAAACATCACAGCCAAAATCAACTGGGGGAGGGAAAGGTTTATTTGGTGTATGCTCCCACATTAGTTCATCATAAAAGGTAGTCAGGGAAGGAACTAAAGCAGGGCAGGAACCCACAACAGGAGCTGATGTAGAGGCCATAGAGAATTGCTCCTCCCCGTGGCTTGCTCAGCCTGCTTTCTTATAGAATCTAGGACACTAGCCAGGAGTGTCCCCACTTCAGTGGGCCCTCCCCCATCAATCACTAATAAGAAAATGCCTTAAGACTTGCCTGTAACTCAATCTTACGAAGGGATTTCCTCAGTTGAGGCTCCTTTCTCTCTGATAACTCTAGTTTCTATCAAGTTGACATAGAAACAAACCAACAGTTATCTAATACCACGTGGTCTGCCATGAAAATTTAGCTATATAGATTCATCAGGTTGTGTTTATATATTTATGCATATATGTGCAACAATAAAAAAAGAAGCCATGGATTTGAGAAAGAGTGAGTTGGGAAAGATGGGAGGAGTTGAAGAGTGATAATAACGAGGGGGTTGGAAGGAGGCTAGGGAATGGGAGAATGATATAATTATATTTTCATTAAAATTTCAAATACAAAAAGAAGCTAAAATACCTCGCTGCATTGTGGGGTCATTTGGTAGAATCAAACCATTGTTATTATTCTTAATTAGTTGTGTAGGAGGAATTTACACATGACGGCAGATGTCCACAGAAACGAGAGGGTTTAGATCCCCTGGAACTACAGTTTTGTATGGGCTGTTGTGAGTCACTCAGTGTGGGTGTTGGGGATAGAACTAGGTCCTCCTCTGCAAGAGCAGCCTGGGCTCTTCACCTCCGAGCTTCTCTAGACCTTGTTTTCTTTTGCTGAGAATAGAATAGACTCTTAAGAAGCAGGTTCTTGGTATTGAAATCTAAGATTTTCAGATTCTTGTTTAGAGCAGTGGGTCTCATCCTTCCTACTGCCGTTACCCTTTAATACATTTCCTCGTGTTGTGGTGACCCCAACCATGCAATTATTTCACTGATACTTCCTAACTATAGTTTTGCTACTGTTATGAATGGTAATGCAGATGTCTGATATGCAAATATCTGAGATGCGACCCCCAAAGAGGTCATGATCCACTGGTTGAGAACTACTGTTTTAGAGCATTCCCTCTCCCTGTGTAAGTGACCCCAGACTTGTTTTAGTTACCGCATCCCTTTAACAATGTAATCGTTTCTTTTTCGTGTTGATTGATAATTGCAATCAAGCATTGTTCTGCATGAGGTCCTGAAAAGAAGAGAAACAAATGAGTTGGTCCACGATCCTCACAAAGGGCTTAAATCTAGTTGGAAAGGGAGATTGCAAATTATGTTCAATTTAAATGGCTTCCCATGTGTATGTCTTGAAAGCAATTACCAAATCTTTTAAAATTCAAGGCTGAAGATTACGATTTAAAACAAATTCAATTTGTCTCTAATACCTAATCTTTTTTTTTTAACGTGATTGCTTCTTAATTCCGTGAGTTACTTTTGTATAGTTGATCAGGTTTCCCCCTCTGGCCCCTAGTTTTTTTCCTTATTGTTTTGATCTTCTTTGTGTACAGGGGCTGCCACAAATGTAATTGTGCCCTGTGTCTCTGACAACTGAGTAAACATTAGTTGATTGAATTATGAAGTTGTGTTTTGTGTTTGTATGCTACAAATAAGATGTTTTTGTTCTAGCCTTCCATGTTTGTGAGCAGCATGGTGAGAAGAGGGAATGAGTAGTGTAAACAGGTATGGAATATGACATCATTTATTTCCTTTATTCCTTTACTTCTTATGCAAGGACACATGCATATGTACTCTACCAATTGTTTGAGTGCAGACATTGGCTTTTAGCTCTATGAACTCTATAACATATGGTGTTATATAATATACATTTTATAGTATATAGTGTATGTAGCAGTTGCTCAAACAGTATTCATGCTTCCTGAAATTATGCAAGAGGACGTCACAGTTGCTTATTTACTATAGTCTGCATGGAACTAACACAGTAAGACTTGTAATTTACAAAACAATTAAAACGAGAATCATTCAGGTCATCCTTGAATGGTTCTAGTGTTAGTCCTCATAAATTAGTATTTCCTCTGTGGCAGAATCTGGTTATAGCATAGAACTTCACACTGTTTCCATTTATGGCTCCTGAGAGAGGAGGGAGAGGGAAGGAGAGAAGAAAATATAAACGAGGAGTGAGACATGGCTACGGTTTAGGACCAGTGGTACCTTGTAACCCTCACCCTTATGTGAGGGTTGGGAATGCTGCAAAAGGCAAAACGTATTTTAACAGTAGAACATGTTGCTCTTAGATCATTGTTATATGATCTATTTTCCTTAAAGGCTGTTTATATAAATGTTGGCAAATGCGCCTTCCAAAAAAACTGAAGCTAAGCAGTATTATCTGATAAAGGTGATAAAAGGAAGGCCATGTGACTGCTATCTTGTCCTTCTTTGTAGCTATGGGTGTTATGTACAGAAAATTTAAAGAACTCAATGGTCCTATTAACATATTGCTGCATATAAATATTTTTAGGTAGAGACCAAAATAGAATCTCCACTAGCTCAGGGAGGTTGGTTGTGTTTTTGGCAGGTTTTTGCTTGTTTGTTTGCCAGGTTTGCTCTCTTTTGTATCTTAGATCTGAACTGATACGCCAATGCAATAGGTCAGCAATGAAGGAGTGGTCCCCCTGCTCCACATCCTCCTCAGCACGAGCTATCAGTTGTGTTTTTGGTCTTAGCCATTCTGACAGGTGTAAGATGGAATCTCAAAGTAGTGTTGATTTACATTTCTCTAATGCCTAAGGATGTTGGACATTTGTTTCTCAGCCATTTGAGATTCCTCTGTTGAAAATATTTTGTTTAGGTCTGTACCCTATTTTAAATGGGATTATTTGATTTTTTGATGTCTAATTTCTTGAGATATTTATATATTTTGGTTATTAGCCCTCTATAAGATGTGGTGTTGGTGAAAATTTTTCCATTCTGTAGGCTGTCATTTTGTCCTGTTGATGGTGTCCTTTGACTTAGAGAAGCTTTTTTTCAGACTTTTAATGACTGTTTCTGTTTCTTTTGGGGTTATATATCTATTTCTGTAGTTTGTCTCATCTTGATTTAACTTTGGTAAGTGGTATCTACCATGAAAATTGTCTTTTTTTCCCCCCCAATTTTGTAGAATACAGGTTTTTAAAGTATGACCTAATAATTCTTTGGATTTCCTCATTTCTGTTGTTATGGAACCCCTTTTTAGTTCTGATTTTGTTAATTTGGATATTTTCTCTCTACCATTTAATTAATTTGGATAAGTATTTGTCTATCTAGTTGATTTTCTCAAAAGAAACCTTCCGTTGTTTCATTGATTCTTTGTACTTTTCTCTTTGTTTCTATTTTGTTTGGCAGTGGTAGTGTTTCCATTTTTAGGTTGTGAACAGCTTTATTTATTTCCTTTTCCTGTTTGGTTTTTCTTTGATTTCTTTAAGGAATTTATTCATTTTGTTTCTAAAGCTCTTCATCATCTTCATAAAGATGGCTTTGAGGTTGTTTTCCTGTGTTTCAGCTGTGTTGGAATATTCAGAACTTGATTTCATAGGGTAGCTGAGTTCTGGTGGTGACATACTGTCCCGGCTGTTGTTCATTGTGTTTTTATGCTGGTGTCTAGGCATCTGGGTTTGGGGCTATTTTAGGTTTACATGCTGATTTTGGAGTTTGTCTTCATTGGATGGGTGTTTCTTTCCCTTGGTTTTCATTTCTTCTCTGGTCTTCTAGCCTGAGTCGCCTGCAATTCTGACAGCAGACTGTGGTCTCTGGTCCACCAGGTGCCTCTGCTGGGGTTCTGGCAGCCAGTGTGATTTCTGGGGTTGTAGGTGCTGGCATGGCCTCTGGTAAAACAGGGGACTTGTACCAGAGTTTTGGGACAGGATATAGAGATGCAAAGAGGAGAGGCTGTTGGAAGAAGGCTGGGTGGTTGCTAATGTTTTAAATGCTCAGAGTCAGCCTCCTTTCCAACCATTTACTTTAAGAAAATGCACTTAACCACTCAACAGACACACACAAACACATCCCTATGTGTCCTTTTACTTTTCTTCTAGGCCAAAATATAAACATCAACACTAAGCAATCATTCATAGTTATGGCAATGTGTACAATACCAACAAGATCTTCTCTGGTAGTTTGTCTATTTCCACAGCCTTTAGCTTACTGTTTCTGACTTAAGAACAGAATAGGGAAATAGTTTCTTGGGCACTTATGAAGAGCAGACAGGCCAATTACTAGATTGCTCTGACTTTATTTAGACTGGGCTGTACCTCTTTTGGCAATTTCACTTGGATGTGGAGCTACAGAGTTAAACTTTAGTGTCTGCAGAGTAGGAGGTTCTAACTTGGGAAGTCACAAAGGAATTGGGGAAGGCTCTGTTTATATTCCTGATGGCTGAGTTAACCTGATTTTACCTAGAAGAGATTACACAGCATTTACAGTTTGTCTGCAATGGCTATTTAAGTGTTAGGAAGTATGAAAAGCTTTAATTAAAACACGAGCAAACTAATCATAAAAGAAATATATTTAGAAATGGTAAAATGTGAGTGTTGATTAATCAAATATGCATAATACCAGGCATTGGTGGCACATGCCTTTAATCCCAGCACTTGGGAAGCAGAAGCAGGCAGATCTCTGTGAGTTCGAGGCCAGCCTGGTCTACAGAGCTAGTTCCAGAACAGGCTCCAAAGCAATATAGAGAAATCCTGTCTCAAAAAACAAAACAAACAAACAAAAAACAAACAACAACAAACATGCATAAGATTTCAGGGTATTTTCTCTATCTTAATTTTTCATATTTCCCCTAAAAGTATAATTTGTTTTAATCTCATGGTAATATCAAATGAGGAAGTTAAATTAGAACATGTTATCTATAAGTAAAAGGTTAAATATATTAGTGCAAAGGTGATATGTTGGTTACATGTTATAAGGAATGATACATTACCTCAGATGCCATAGGATCTTATCTAGGACTGTTCTGCATCAGTGAATTATGTAAGCCATATAGGCATACATTAGAGGCTGTGGTTCACAGGCTCTGCAATGTGAAAATCTCCTGGCTCTGATGAGACCAGATTTATATCTTAAGCCTGTGATAGACAGAAAATTGGGATTTTGTAGGCAAGTCTATGTGACAAAGAAACAACACTGGCCACCTGTTAGTCTAGATAACAAAAATTGCTGAAAATAATTATTTTTCTACTGGGGGAAATTTTTGTTCCTATATCTTATGTTTACAGGAAAAATGCAAAGTCTAAGTTTTTTTTTTCAAATTAGTCCTGTTTCACTTTATAATAGAGATACTTAAATGAATAAATTTAGTTATGAATATAACCAAAGAAAGATTATATTATTTTTTATAACTAGGAGAGTGGCCATAATCTACCAATAAAAGATTTTAAAGTAGGAGGTTGCAACTAAATAAGTTATTTTAAGTTCTGTTACCCTCAAATATTAACTATATTAAACATCCTATTCAAAACGTATTCTGATCAATGGCAGCATGAATCCCTGTGTAGCAGGGCAAGGTACAGAGAGCAGGAGAATGACTTAGCTTCCCTCACCGTCACTCAGCCTGTAGAGACTGACTGCTCACTTGTACTGACTGCTTTTCTACTAGTTGACTCCATTGCCTAGTTCAATTAGAACGGGCCTACAGATAGATCATTTGTGCTCCTTGTCTTCCTCGCAGCCAATAAAAGTCAACACTCCAGGGTTATAATTAAATTATGCAAGCAAACACTGCAAATTAGTGAAACAATACCTGACACCCAGTTTCTTAAGTTCTAGTTTAGTGTTGAAATTGAAATTGTGAAATATGTTTTCTTGAATTATTGGCGCTCTAATGGCTTCCCTGGCATGTTACTCATGCTGAGTCTTTGTAAAATACGTAAATAGATGGCACACGCAAAGACTGATTCGGTATTGAGACTGTAGATAACTACCACGAGAAGGTGGCGTCTTTCTTTAGTGGTCATGGTTATGTCCCTAGTAGCGAATAGAATGCCTGCTGCATGACAAATGTACTCTGAACTGAATTAACACCCAATTTGATAAGGGGAATTATGAAATCATGTTTTCAGTGATCTACTCAGCAGATGAGTCATTACTGTGTGTGGGTAGACCGTCTAAGGGTGAATAATGATCTATTGAGCCCAAAAGGGCAATGGCCAATAAGACCAAGTGAAGTAAAGTAATCCATAGATTTGAATTCTCAGTCAACTGAAAAGAAAGCTAGAGTCATAGACTCTATGACTCATGGTGGACATAGACTCTGAGGCTCTCAGCCTTGGTCAGGGAAGTTTCTGTTTGCAGTGGGTTATGTTTGCCTTTATTCGTGTTCTAATTGTTAGCTGCAGTCTTGGTACTGTCATGTGATTTCTCATTTTACATCACTGTTATTTCTACTCTATATATCTGTATTTATTTTAAATTTTCTTTTATCATTTGGTGATTTCATACACATGTATTTTGGTTATATCCACCACCAGTGGTAATCTCATCTTCTTAGTCACACTGGACCTCTTCTTCCCAACAAGTCTCCCTATTACCTTCCTGTCTTTGCTCTTGTTGTTTTCCTTAAGTTTTGGGGACTGTGCTGCTGTGCTGGCTAGCTTTTGCAAACAACACAAACTAGAGTCACTTGGCAAGAAAGAACTTCCGTTGAGACATTGCCTCCATCAGGCTGGCCAGTGCCTGATGCATTTTCTTAACTAACGATTAGCATGGGAGAGTCTATCCCACTGTGGGAAGTGCTACTCCTAGGAAAGTGGTCCTGAGTTGTATTAAAAAAAAAATCAAACTGAGCAAGGCAAGGGAAGGAAGCCTTTAAGCAAGCAGAACTCCTCCATGGTCTCTGTTTCAGTTCATGCTCTTAGGTCCCTGCCTTGAATTTCTGTCTTGCTTTTAACCTGCAAGCCAAATAAACCATTTCCTCCCTGAATTGCTTTAAGGAGAGCAATCTTAGATACATGAATGAAAATGTTTATTTTTTTTTCTATTTGGCCTTTAGTGAGCACTATATTTAAAAGACTTGTTGAGAAAAATCCCTCCAAAATAACATGCTGGTCCCATGTCCTTTATAAAAGACATGCGTTTGACCTACAGTTGGTAGTCCAGCAGATGAGAGGACCTAAACTTGGAAAAACAATCAAGGAAATGGGACTTGAGGTGTGAAATGAAGAATGAGCTTCACAGCTAAGGAAGGTGCTTGCCTGCAATTATAGTCCTATGATTTCACACCAGTAAGAGCATACGGTTTGCAGTCTACCTTTGTTTCTTTAAGTTGTATTTGCTTACACATTGCTTTGTTTCCAGGTTTTATTTCTTAAGTCCTTTTGTTGTAAATTCTGTGTGTTCTCTGCACCGCAGCACTGAAGATTGAACCTGGTATAAACACTTGGTCATTAAGACATGATTACCCCAACATTGTAGATTCATATACTGTATAACTTATAGAGTCTTGCTCAGTGAATGAATATCTGAATAGTGGAAGGTCCTGTGTGAATCTGGGAAATCTCTAAGAAATTATCTCTGTATGTTCTTATTATTGTAGGTAAGAAAGTAGGTTTTGCCAAGCCTGTCTGTCTATCCACAAACTAGCAGAAGGTTCCTTGAAATCCCACCATGTGCTACTAACTTGAAACAGTAAAAGACAGTAAATGTGAGCATGGGCTCCAACAAAGTCAATTTAGATCCAAATTTTCAGCATGTTTGCTAGTCATAGTTTTCACTAGGAAATGTTTTGTATGTTAGTACCTATATGTTTAACCAGAGAATGTTACCCTGTTAACTCAAATCAGAAAACAAAAATGGGTGAAATTCAGGATCAGGAAGGTGGGGTGCCTAAATTTTTAGTAAGGGCAGTGCTGCTTAATTAAAATATTTATCTTTCTGACCTCTGAGCCCATGGATGGCAAGCACACCATCTTAAAATGAAGCTTCATTTTCGAAAGAAAAGCTTTGTGGATGACTCCTTTACATCAAATATTAGAGTGAGGCCTAGAGCCTTTCTCGTGAACACTTAGGTGATGAGTGGGGAAGATCGAGGGCTCAGGTGCTGGGCAAAGATGTTTGGAAACAGCATTTTAGGACTTAGTTGTTAGGAAATAGGGTAAATGACTTACCTGTTTGTGCTTCAGTTTACTCTTGGGTTGGAGGCAATAATGCTACACATTGCACACATCGCTTTGCACATGGCATAAGCCACGATGAGGCAATGACGAACAGTACTTGGCTCTCTGGGAGTTCAGGAAGCTGTAGAAGAGTTATTTTTTTATCTCCAGGGGAATTACTAAGTATGGGAAGGATCTAATGTGATAACCTTGTATTAATAGTTAATCTGGTGAATATTGACACCGAAGAGATGAAAGGTTAATCTCCAGAGCAAGTATTTCAAGTTTCAGATGACAGAACAATCAGAAATTTTTCCTGTTCTAGTCTGGCCAAGGAGTCAAGGAAAACCAGAGGCTGTGGAATGATTATAGTGTGTTCTCCAAAGGTCTGTCCTCTGCACCTTTTTTCTACAGACAAGAATGGAGGATAAAATAGGTATTAGACACGTAAAGCATGAGAAGCATCTGCCAATGCTAAATTATTATTTTTTGTTGTTTTGCTTTATTTATAATATTCTTTATTTAAATTTTAAACAAGATTGTTTTACATGTCAATCCTAGTTCCCTCACCCTTCCTTCCTCCCCTGTCCCCTCCCAACTCCCATCTCATCCTCTTTCTGCTCCCCAGGGAGGGTGAGGCCTTCCACCAGATGTCTTCAAAATCTGCCATATCATTTGGGGCAGGGCCCAGGCCTCTCCCATATGTCTAGACATAGAGAGTATCCCTCTCTGTGGGATGGGCTCCCAAAAGTCCATTTGTATTCTAAAGATGTATATTTTCTTTAGAAATGACCCTGCCTATCATGAGAGTATATTTTGCAAACATTAAATAATAACAAACAAAACCCCCAAATCACATCCATTTTATCCTCATACGATGGTTTATCTACCATTTAAAGTTGTCTCTCAGGAAGGAATTTCCAGAATCCCCAGGTTCTCTGTGTTGAAGAATTCTATAGATAACAAGGTTTCTTTCATCTGATCTTTGCATTTCAGCACTCCCATCTGCCTGCCACCCCCAACACATTGCATACATACACATTGTACCGGGTTAGGAAAACCACATGAGTACATGAGTTTCCTTTGGATAAATGAAAAAGTACTGGACAGTTTTGCTTTGAAGAATTAATTTAATCGGTGGACTATTTTCTAATGCTTTATACGAATGGAAAATGAAATGTTCACTCTATTTTAAGTATCTTGGTAGTTATCATAGTTAGGAATTCAATTGCTGTGAAGAAACACCATGACCACAGCAACTCTTACAAAGGAAAGCATTTAATTGGGATGGCTTACTTTCACTTCAGAAGTTCAGCTCATTATCATCATGGTGTGCAGCATGGTGAACTGGTGCACCAGACAGCACCAGACAGACGTGGTGCTGAAGCATCTGAGACTCCTACATCTTGCAGGCAGCAGGAAATGGTCTGTGTGTCACACCGAGGGAAGCTTGAGCAAAAGAGACCTCAAAACTGACCCCCTACCGTGACACACTTCCTCCAACAAGAGCCACATGCACTTTATGGGGGCCAATTACATTCAAACTACCACAGTAGTGAATTTTCTATTCAGACTGGATGTGAGTCTGAGAGTGATGGCCAAAAGGTAAATTCCTAAGATATTTTAGTGGTCCATAGCTAAATAAAAAGAACAAAGAAGGAAGAAGTAGTTAATATCGTAGTTAAAGTTCAAACCAAGATCCCAGTAGCCTGCTCTGATTTCTTTAGAGTATTGAAACCACAAAGTTGTTCTTGGCAGTTTCTTTTATTTCAGTGGTGCTAGGGTTTTTTGTTTTTTTTTTTTTTTTTTTTTTTTGTGTGTGTGTGTGTGTGTGTGTTAGACTATTCAGTGTCTTAGTTACTTTTCTCCTGTTGTGATAAGACACTGTGACCAGGGAAACTTACAAATTTATTTTTGGCTTACAATTTCAGAGGGTTGGAGTCCATGATTGTTCTGGCAGGAGCATGACAATGAGGCAGGAAGCATGCATTGGAGTGTAGCTGGGAGCTTGCTTCTATCTGGATCCACAAGCGCGAGACAGAAGAAACTAATTGAGAATGATGTGGGCTCTTTGTTGTAATTTTCAGAAGCAGTGTGTGAGAGAAAGACGCCATGGGGCAGAGCTGGAGGGGTTTTTATTGGGGGGAAATGAATGGAAAAAGGAGAGAGGGGAGAGGGAAGACTGGCATCTGGGGACAGGAGTGGCAGAAGAGAAGAGAGAAGCAGAGAGAGAGAGAAAGAGGAAGAAGGAGAGAGGAAGAGGAGGTGGGCAGGGCCCTTTTAAAAGGGAACAGAGTGAATGTGCACAGGTGGTGCTCTTAGTGGCTGCAGCTGAAGACAGTACCCTGTCAGAACCCAAGGACAGGGCAGCACCGATGCCTGAATACTAACACTCTGGAAACCTCAAAACCTCCCCTCTGTGCATACCACCTCCAACAAAACCAAACCTCTGGATCCTTTCAGACAGTTTTACCAACTGGCGATCAATCATTCAAATATATGTGTATGGAGGCCGTTCTCATTCAAACCACCACATTCAAGAACCAGTTAAGCTCATTAGGCTGACTGTCAACAAACTCCTCATCGTTTTTTGATTGAATATATAGCTTAAACTGATCACCTGTATATAAGATTTCAAAGGGCAACATGAACTATTTGGTTCTTAATATCCTCAGCACTCACTACACATGCTGGCTTGCTCTGTAGTCTGATTTGTTTTCCCCATTTGTTTCATCAACAATTTCCTTTTCTTTCATTTTAAAGACGAATCAAATTTCTGGCTTTTCCAAATTTAATGTTCAACCTCAGCAAACAGCGCCAAGGGTTTATATTTATATATTTACTTATTTACTTTATGCATTAAAAGCAATACATTTAAGTTAATAATAATCATTTTTTATATCTGATCTTGTCAAATAATGACCATCTCTTGGCAGCTTGGAGGACAATATTTGCATCAAGGATAGCTCTTGATTTCTTCGACATTTTTGCAGATAATTTCCTTTTAATGATATGACTAAATAACTTTAAACTAAATGATTAGATAACTTCCAGCATCCCTTTTTGATCAAAATTGAATTTTTAAGTAACTTGATTGGACCTCACATCAGAAGATTGAAAACTAATTTTATTTTAAAGCATAGACTCAAATGAATTCTGCATAATTCTAATAATTTATGGAATCATGAAGGAGTTACATTTGTAATACTCTAAAGTCAATTACACTCAAAATTCAGATTCGAACAATCTGGAGTCATTTTCAGGAAAGGAAAACTTGTATTTTGAGTGTTTTTTTCTCCATGTAATCCATCTCACTCTTCGGATACATTATTTATGAATTATATTTGCCGTGCCAGAAATCGGATTAACTTGAATACTAAGATTACTGTTCAGTGATGAAAGGAATTTTCTCCTTCAGAGGAAGGCAAGTACAGTTAATCCACAGGAAACCTCAGAAGACTAACCACTAACCTTAAGATGCCCATACAACAGGGCTTTTCAAATTTAAGATGACATAAATTGTTGAAGATACCACTAAAGGCCAATTGAGGTTTGTGAGTTCTAAGATGGGTCTACGTACAGTTTTATGTTCCTAAGACACTTCAATTTTGCTGTTTCAGAGAGCTTATGGAACCACTCTAACACTAGGGAAAGGTATGGTTAATAGTCTCAATTGGAAATCCTGAGTGCTTGGAGATTACTTTCTCTGTGGATCGTTTATAAACCAAAGCATTGATGACAAAACTGCTTGTGCTAAGCCAATGTGTATCTATGCAATTTACTCATCACATATTTTAAAAATCTTTTTATTATTGGGAAGTTTGGTACAATAAACTTTGGTCAGATTCATCCCCCCCCCAGCTCTTCCTAGATCAACCCCTCCACCTTCCCTTCCCTCCTGATTTTGTGCATCCACCCCACTCCAATTAAGGCTAATTTTTGCTGCCTACGTATTCTTGGATGTGTTGTTTCCCACTGGAGCGTGGTTGACTTACTTATTAGAGGCTAAACTTTAGAGGAAACTGGCCCTTTCCCAGAAGCTAACAAACTGCTAATAATTCCTCAGCCAGGTGTATAACTTCATGAGCACCTCCCCTCTGTGTGCTGGAAATTTATCTGGGTGGGGCTTCACAAGGCTTGGTAATGCTGTCACAACTGGCAGGAGTTCATATGTGCAGCCGCCCTTCTGTGCCTGGATGATAATATCTCTTTGTAGCCATCCACCTGCCTCTGGCTCTAAAAGATTTTGTGTTTCCTCTTCTGCAATGATCCCTGAGCCTTTAACAAAAGCAGATGATGTGGTATGGATGTTCCCACTAGGGCTGTCTGAAGACTGATTCTCTGCATCTTGGCTAGTTGTGGGTCTCTGTGTTGATCATCATTTAGTGTAAGTGAAAAGATGCCTTAACCTATGAGTATCTGATGTCATTAGGAGTTTGTTTAATATTATGCTTATTTAGTAGCATAATAGTAGTAGATTCTCATTTAGGGCCTAATACGTGTCTAGCCATATGTGCTTGACTGACAGTAGCTCAAGGTACTGTCAGTACCTAGACAGTACTTTATTGAATTTTATTCCCTCTATTGAACTGGACACTAAATCCAATCAGAAAGTGGTTGACTACTCCCATGATGTTCCCATCACTGTTGTACCAGTGGCATGTATTGTTAGGCCAGTCATTATTGTGATTCTCAGAGCTCACAGCTGGACATAGATGGTGTTTTTTTTTTTTTTTCTCTCCTCCAGAAGCATGCATAGCATCTTCTAGCACTAGTAAAGCTGAGCAGCAAGGATGAAGTTGCTAGGTCAATACCAGCTTGATTTGTCTATGTTCTATGACTCAAGGATATAGTCAGCAATACAGTCTTACTGCCAGGTTCTGGAAGTGTTGGCAATAGCTTTTAATGATTGGGGATCTTTGGAACCTCACTGGCTAACAGCTTCAGAAGATGTAACCCATTCCCAGGAATGGGATTTTTATTTGTTAGTCTACAGTGTCTACTAGGGACAATGTTGCCTCATTATAGGACAGTTTCACTTAGTACTTCTTATGTGTGTGAACCGATGTATTTTAGAAATATTCTGTGGTAGTAGATTGTCAGGGCCCACAGAGATGGCTTTGCTTCATCTTGGTGTAAGGTCAGAGAGTTCAAAACCATCTTTAGTCTTCCAAGGTTAAAGTCATAAGACCTAAAGGTCTAAGGTGTGGTTACTGTAGGATGTTTGATCTTGGTAGTGGATGTCTTATCTAAATAACAGCAGACTTGGTCTTAGGAGTGGTTACTCTTGACCCTCAAGGCCAGATTAAGAGATTACCAAGTGTTTAGAGAATTAGAAAGTCTCTTTCTTCCTTATATCTTGATAAAGAAGTCATTTGCCTTGTTCCCCCTTTATTTGGGATAGTTAAGAAAATTGAAGAATAAACTTAGGTTGTCCAGTATTCACTGGATTGCCCTTCTGATTCTAGTCTGTGTCTCTGTCTTTTTCTTAGTATCTTTGCCTGCTCTTTCTCAATCCACACTTCCCCTCTCAGGTATGAACCAGGCAAGTTGGCTGGATTCCACTGAAACCCAGAAAGACGGATTACAACAGTAGACTTCCATATGACTGTGGGGAAGTATTTAGTGTGATTTATCTCTCTCAGTTTTTCTTTTCTACTCTGTCCTCCCCTCTCCAACCCCAATTTATCCTTTCCTCTTTCACAATCCCCTTTTAGCATGTTATAAAAGTGCCCCTCTGCCCAGATAGCTGTACATAAAACAAAAGCAGAGGAAAAAAACAATTGGCTGTAGTGGGTTCATAGGCTTTCATTTTTTAACAACATACATTTGTATAGTTTTTATAAGCAAATATTACAGAAATATTTTGTGAGAATGGGGATAGTCATTAAGAAAGATCTGTTGGCCTTTAGTTCAATAAAGAAGCTGAGACAATTACCAAATCAGAACAGAGAAATATTTTGTATTCATTCCTGTCCTTAACTTCAATGTAGCTCTTCATGGTGACTCTATCAACTGTGTTGGAGATTACAGTTTGAAATTAGTCCTGAACTGATAACAAGTAATTTATAAACAGATAATATTCATAAGTGTTAAAGTATTTTAAAGACAAAATAGAGTTTAAATGTCATCCTAGTTAAAATCTCCTTTGTTCACATTTAATATGAAAATGCTACATAATTTTGATAGAATATCAATATCAACTGTGATTTTATATGAAAATCTAGACATAAAAAAGTTAAGGCCACAAAGTTAAGATTAGAACTGGTTAGCTGAGCATTGGTGGTGCACGCCTTTAATCCCAGCACTTGGGAGGCAGAGGCAGGGGGATTTCTGTGAGTTGGAGGCTAGCCTTGTCTACAGAGTGAGTTCCAGGACAGGCTTCAAAGCAACAGAAAAACCATGTCTCAACCTTCCCCACCCCCCAAAAAGAATAGAACTAGTTACCTCAGAATTATATCCGAAGATCAATTAACTGCCTTTGATAAAGTGCAACTAAATTCTTTTTCTTCTTTAAGACTTATGTCACTCAATCTGCATCATTTATTGAGTGCACTGAGTGTGATGAGTTTTTATTAAATGTTTTGCTGCTGAAAGACACGCAGGAAAGGCAGCGCCCCACATCACTCACGAGAAGCAGTCTTGATGCAAAATGCAAGAGGACTTGTTTATTCCAAGTAAACTGGGGTCCACAATCATATGCCTCGCAGCGATAGAGGATTGAGGACCCCGAGTACAGAATTGAGGTCAGCTTTTATAGGGTTTACAACAAAGCCCGAGCATCATAAACCAATCATTTCATAGCATCCAGAGCCCGCACTGTTCGGGCCAATCAATTTAAACCATCCAAGCCTGCGCTTTTTAGACCAATCAGTTTCCTATAGCCCCAGAGGTCTGCATTTGCGCAGGCAGGCTCCTAGGTGGGGTGACAAATGGCAGCTAGGTTAGGTCACTGGGGCGGGGGTTTCACAAGCAATTTACGAAGTCAGATAAGCGGCAAGGAGTGTGACCTTTCGCCTATTTACTGGCTGAGGACAGGGTCTGGAATTTAAGGTATTTAGTATTTTTAAACTTGTAGCTTCCCGGGGTCATTGGCGAGTTAGGCTGTGTTCTTCCATCCTTACACTGCAAACCACAAAATCTATTAAAAACAAAAATTCAAAAAGACTATAGGACATTTGCTCTACTCAAAGTATAGTAACCGGCACCGGGTTACTATTTTGCCTGGGAAAATTATCAAAGCAATTGGGGTGTTTCTCAGATGCTGCACAACAGGCATCTCTGGATAGTGAACTGTGAGAAAGAAGGAATAGGTGAGGCCCATCCTGCGGCCTCAGAGCACTGTCTGAAGTGAACGTCCCAGCCACAGTGCAGAGTGGAGAACTCAAGCCATGTCAATCATCTCCCACAGCTGATTAGGCAGAGTTAATCACTGTACAGCGCAGAATTATCTAGCAAAAGGACCTGAATGGGAAGAGCTTGAACACTTTAGAAGACATTTGCAATCTGTGTTTTCATGCGACAAAACTACGTTAAGACTGGGAATTGGTCAGATGCTCATACACAGGGAATGAGCAGCAGAAGTGGAAATATTTCAGCTGCCTTCCAGAAAAAAATGGAAAACATCTTCTTTGAAGAGACAGGTATGCTTATAACACCAGTGCTGGGAGGCTGAGGTGGGAGGAAGATGAGTCTGGGCCCTGTCTGAGCCACACAGTGGACACATTGGTCCTGTATCAAAAGCAGGGTGAGAAGGAGAAGGAATGGGAAGGGGCTGAGGGAAAGTTATTACCTCAGAGTGGGAAAAAATAAGCCACAGATTAATATGACTTCTTCCTTACCAGACCTCACAGAACTCAATGTGAAGCTTCAAAACACGGAGCTCAAATATGAATGGTCAAGAATACTAATACTTGAAACCAAACGTACTCTTCACCCACCCAGTGAGATAAAGTCACAAAATCTGGCTTCCTATGAAAATTGTCAGGCTTTCAAGAAGTCTGCAACCTAATCAAAATTCTGAAGAGAAGCTAGGTGTGGTGGCACACGCCTTCAATCCCAGCATTAGGGAGGCAGAACCAGGCAGATCTCTGAGTTCAAGGCCAGCCTGGTCTACAGAGTCAGTTCCAAAACAGTCAGAACTATACAGAAAAACCCTGTCTCAACCCCCCACCACAGAGACAGAGACAGAGGGACACAGAGAAAGAGATTAAAAGGAAGATGTAACTAACAGAAGCAGACCTTGTTTGGTACAGACATCAGGCTGGGTGTTGGTGGCACACACGTTTAATTCCAGTACTTGGGAGGCAGGTGCTTGCAGAAATCTGTGAGTTTGAAGCCAGCCTGGTCTACAGAGCAAGTTCCAGGACAGGCTTCTAAGCAGTACAGAAAAACCCTGTCTTGAAAAACCAACCAACCAACCAACCAACCAGCCAGCCAGCCAGCCAGCCAGCCAGCCAACCAACCAACCAACTTCCAACCAAAACAGACACCAGAGAAGTTATTGTAATTATATTCCATATGGTAATGAAAACAGAGGGGAAAAAGTAAGGATATTAAGTAGATAGAACTGAGATATGAAAAAAAAAAAAACTACACAGCTGATACTTTTAGAGCAGAAAAAAATGCAGTATCTCAGATTAGAGATACAATGCAGGGAACTAGCAATGGGTTAAATGCTGCACAATAAGAATACCAGCAAGTTTTAAAGCATGGCAGTAGAAGTATGGAAAATAAAACACACAAAGAAAAAGAGACAAGACAAATGAATGTGACATCTGTGATCTGCTTCCATTGTCCAAGTGTGGGGTCACCGCATGTCCTTATTCTGGAATTACACAGTTGGAACCATTCAAGAAGGGGAGAAAAACTATATGAAGACAGTCTGAAAGGTTTCCAGTTCAAATGGTCAAGGAGTATATGGTTTAGGGCTTGTCCCTAAAGGCGTGAGTACTTGAAGGCTTACTCAGCAGCCTGTGGTGCTATTTGGAGAGGCTACAGTCTTTAGAAGTGAAAGCCACAGGGTAGGTTGTTAGTGGTGGTTCCACTACGCAGCTCTCAGAAAGCTCTGCTCTGAACAGAACAGAACAGAACCCAGCCTGCATTTGAGACCTGACACAGCCCTTCCTGCTGAAAATCTTGGCGTTCCCTGAACATGCAATTTCCTGCCTCAAGTGGCAGAGGGTTGGTGCTGCTTCTTACCCTACACACCATTCCATTTCCCCACTCATCCACAGCTTTCATCACACACGCTAAGGTTCAGAGCAAGATGAAATGGCTACTTTTTGTCTCACGATCACTAAGGGTTCCAAGGCAGGGTTTTCTTAGAGGCAGAGCTTTGTTCATGGGTATAGGTTATAGGGCCTTGAAGGGTTTTCTTCATGGGACCGGTTTGACTTTGGATAACCTTTGTTTAGTATTGAAGAACACTGCCATCTTTATCAATTCTTCACTAGAATTTCATGCTCCAGATTTTAGCGAACATTCCCTTTCTCATAGTCAGCTGTTTCTGACGATGGTCTCATGCCTTTCTAGACTCTTGGGAGCAGCATCACAACCTGTTACTCTCTGGTGTTGAACTGTTGCTAGCCACCACTTATACCAGTCTGTGAATCCTTTGTGTTCTTCCTCTCTCCGTATATATGCACTTTCTTCCTCAACTCTACAGACTTCCTTTGTCTCCAGATCTTTCCGCTCTATTCATGATGTCTCCGGTCTATGTCATACTCACAGGCATCATTGTGTGTGGCTTTGGTATCCGCGTGGATACCTTACTCCATGACCGTTTGGTCTTTACCATTGTTAGCCAATCTTACCCACAACTTCTCCATAAATTATGCCATCATTGTTCTATGAAAATGGCTACAAATGTCACACTGACTTCCAAGTACAACCTTTGCCCTCTTGCCAGTATCATTTGACTGAAATGCAAATTTAGTTCCTCTTCTTTCTCAATTTTCATGTTCACTTATTTTTAAGTTTGTCTTCAGCTTACCACATACCCCTCTCCTTCACCTACTTCCAGACCTAGCAAACGAGCTTCCCGTTGGTCTTTCCACCACCTTTCTATCAAATCTCTTGATACAGCTTCAAAGCTGAGTTAAGCTTTCTGTATTTACAGTCATCATCTAACACAGTTTGATGCAACTGTGGGAAACTATGGCTACCTTCAATGCTTAAACTACTTCTTTGGCTGTAAGGTCAGTTCTGTCCAGTGGCAGCTGTTGCAGACCTTCACGCTGTCCACATGGTGGCACGGGCATCATTTAGACATGAGAGGACACCAGTCTTCTCTAAGTAGCTAAGAGCAGTCTACAAATAATGTTTTTTTGTTTTGTTTTGTTAATTTTAAGTCACTAAACATGAAAGCAAACATAAATGAGTTTGTTCATTTAAAAACCACTTATTAGGTAAAGACATTTGCTACTAAATCTGATGACCTGTCCTAGAACCCAAATGATAAGAAGAGAACAAAATTTCTCTGGCCTTCACACATGTGCTGTGGTAAACAACAAATGGTAAATAAACAAATAATGCAGTACAAAAAAACAAAACAAAACAAAAAACAAACAATAAACACCTTCTCCCAAGCATTTATTTTGTGTGGACACTTTAGGTATTGAGGACACAGTCTTTTGAGTTCAGATAACTTTAAGTTTATAGAAAACATACTTAAGGCACATCATTGAGAACTAGTTTGTTTTTGTTTTTAGAAAAGATTTTTTTAATATATGTATTTATTATTCTTATTTGACATATTGATCCAAGTTCCCTTTCCCTCCCTCCCTCACTCCCATGCTCCCCAACCCCCTCTCATGCCATCTCCCCCACTCCACAGGGAGGGTGATGCCTTCCTGGAGGGATCATCAAAATCTGTCAAGTCATTTGGAGTAGGGTCTAGGCCCTCCCCATGCCTCTAGGCTAAAGGAGTATCCCTCCATGGGGAATGTGCTCCTGAAGTCTTTTCCTGCACCAGAGATTCATCATGGTTCCACTGTCAAAGGTCCCTTAGACTGCCCAGGCCTTCTAACTGAGACTCATGTTTAGGGGGTCTGAGTCAGTCCAATGCTGGTTTCCCAGCTATGAGTCTGGGGACCATGAGCTACCCCTTGTTCAGGTCAGTTGTCTCTGTGGGTTTCTGCAGTCTGGTCTTGACTCCTTTTCTTATCAGGATTCCCTCTCTGCAACTGGATTCTAGGAGTTCGGCTCAGTGTTTAGCTGTGGGTGTCTGCTTCTGTTTCCATCAGCTACTAGATGAGGGCTCTATGATGGTGGTTAAGTTAGTCATCAATCTCATTATCAGGGAAGGGCATTTAAGGTAGCCTTTCCACTGTTGCTCAGATTGTTAGTTGAGGTCATCCTTGTAGGTCTCTAGAAATGTCTCGACTCAGTTTTCTCAAGGACTAGATTTTAAAATAAAATTTGACCCCAAATGTAGTTTTTTTTTTTTAACAAAATAAATTATGAATCTAAGGACTACAGTTAAACAATTATAAAACTTTGGTCATTGTTCTATAATAGCTCATTAAGTTCAGGTATTTTATCCTCATGGCCATTGTAGACTGTAACTGGAGTTACAGTCAGTTGCAATAGACAGGGTAGATGCTATGAATGCAATGCTGGTCTGCTGTTCTGCTGTAAGAGCAGCAAGAACTCTTTACCATGTAGCTACGTCTCTAGCCCTCTCTTAAAATTTAAGATCAAATCTATACAGGTGTATTGGTGAATTCATGCTCGTGTATGGGGCACAAGTGTAAACCAGTCCACAGTTTATGGGAGTCGGTTTCTTCTTCTGCCATTTGGGTCCTAGAAACCAAAGTTAAGTCATTAGGTTTGTCAGGAAGCATCTTTTTACATTCTGGATGGCTGCATGGTTTGGCTTTTCCTGCTTCATCTTATGCAAATGATCTAACTTTACTGAGTTCCAGTTTATTGTCTGCAAGTAAGAGAATTACTACCACACTGTGGAGTGACAGATACTCAACAACTTAAACAGTTTTTAAGTGAGAATTTTTACCTAATTATATTTTAATGTGTCAGTCTTTTCATAAGAAAGCCACTTGGAAGTCTGTAGTGTCCTGTGTACAGGAGACCACAATAGCCAGGTCCCACCTGTGTTATATGTCCAGTTCTTGTTTGGGGGAAGCCTGTGGACTAAGAAATGGCAGGAAGGAAAATTATGGATGCTAAAGAAAAGACAGAAACACGGGTTAGAAACACGGGAGGGAAAATCCCAACTTTATTACTGTTGGGAACCTGCAGTCTCTTGACCGGGCCCCTGACGATGGGTGGGACGCTCATGGCCATGTCAGTCAGGCTTTACCTGGCTGTTCAGACTTTTACCTGGCTGGGCAGGGGACCCAGTTACGCATGCACAAGCCCCCCTTTTAAAGCAAGCCCACCAAGCACACCTCTCTCTCTCTTCTGGGGTCCCTTCTCTCTTTCTTTGACCCCCCCCTTCTCTCCCCTGCTTTCGGTTGGCCACCAGCTACTCCCCTTTCTCTCCCCTCTCTCAATAAACTCCACGTGGGCGCTGAGTCTCGTGTGTGTGTTTCCTAGGCAATAGCAGCCGCAAAAGAACAACAATTACACACAGTCTTTATATAGCCCAATCAAAAGTAAGGGAAGGCAAGGAGACTTCCTTGCCAAGATACAAAGAACAAGCAAGCATAGTTGCCTTCTCAATGCACAAAGCATCAAGTAGTCACACCCTAAATCAAGAATCCTGCTGTCAAGGCAGGTAGACAGTAGCCACACTTTAAGCTAAATATCCCGAGTGTAGTAGACATCGATTAGTTACTTCTTAAGCCAAATACCCCGTTGTCAAGGTGACCTTGAAAGAACAATAGGGGTTTTGAACTGTGGGCCTGGACAGAAGTCATCAGTGGGGAAGTGGTGTCAGAGACCTTGGAGTCTTGGAAGCCAGATTAACTAACCCAGCAAGTGTCCTGAAGACTTGGAATTCTGGTGACTATTAAGACATCAGAAGCTACCTCCTCCAGAAGCAGAGAGTGGTCTTCATAGCAGCGCTGTCTTCAATTTCCTACATTAAAAATGGGGCATTAACAACAGTTTTAACAGCAAGAACTTTATTTCCTTAGCGAGCGTCTAAAAGTAAAGCTTGATATGCATTGGTTTCTACTGTTCGTTACACACACACACACACACACACACACACACACACACACACACACACACACACAAAAGTGTTTTGCATGGCGTGAGACTCCAATGTGCTAAAAGAATCCGCAAATAAACAGGAACACCCAGATTCCAGGTGCAGACAGACCTGCCTTCTCCAAAACATCCCTTGTTAGATCAAGTGCAACCTCCTGTCAGCAGGATCCCAGGCCCTGGGAAAGCACGCTGACAGACCCAGAGGAGATGCGAACTTCCCGCAGTTTTTCTCCAGCAAATTCTTAACCGAACCCAGGGGAACCCGGTTCTCTGTGAACGTGCGGGGAAGAGAGCTTTCCACTTAGGACGCCTGGAAGGGAAAGCCCCTGTTGCCCTTGCCCCCTGGGGCTCGGCGGTGGCGGGTTCTGCTAGCAAGGCAGGTCTTGCAGAGCCGAGCTCAGCTCCCGGGGGCGGGACCGAGCCGCTCCCTCCGCCCCACAAATTGCTGCCACTGCCTCAGCCCAGCGCTCAGACGCCGCCGCAGCCCACGGCAGAGGCGGCCGCGAGCTGGAGCAGCGTCGCACCCCGGTGCCGCAGAGAGGCCGGCAGGGGACAGCGCGAGGGACCTGGCCCGGCGCCGCTCGCATCTCTTGCGCGCAGCTGGTACGTACCGGGCGGGCTGCGAGCGGGTGTCCCTAGGGACAGGAGGAAGGAAAAGGACTCGGAGAGTTGGGGAGACTGAGCGAGCGGACATGGAAGCGCAACTTTGCCGTTTTCCGCCGGGTCTGCACACGCCGAGGGAGGGGAATTCAGAGCAGATTCCATCCTTCCACCTGAAGCTGGGGTGGGAGGGCGCAGGGGGAGTGGAAGCAGGTGCGCCCGGGAGGTCTGCTCAGCGGCTTTTGCCCTCTGGGCACTGGAAGTGGCCTCGGGGACCGCCGGTTGTAAGTTGCTGAGCCCCTCTCTTGTGCGCCACCAACGCCACGTCGTTTCCCCCCTGCTTCGTCTGAGAGGCCACCAGCGCTGTAGAGGTCTGAGTTCCAACCCGCCCTAAGCGTCCGGAGCGGTGGCGTTAGCTAAGCCACCTCACCTTACCGGTTTTCCCCCGGTTCCTAGATAAACTACGCCTGTGAGGAAACGGGTGATCTCAGGGGTGCCCCGCAGCTATATCTCTCTCACGCTGCTAGGACCCTAGCTGGTAAAGGGAGAGGGGCTCGAGTGGCAGGTGGTCGCAGAGGATGAGAGAAAGAGGGCGCCCCAGCCCGGTCCTGGTTGCCATCACTGCAGCCTTTTACGAGTTTCCTGAAGGTGCCTTCTGTTTGAAAGCGTGGCCCAGGCTTATGGACCTCCCTAATCCCATAACTCCATTTCCGTCTTTAGTGAAGCTGAGATGATAGCATCACTCCGTTCTCCCAGAGATGGTATCAGAGTGCGGAACTGACTGAGAAATCACGGAACAGCAGATGCTGGGCCCAACGGCGGGGTTAGCAGCTGGACTCTGCCAGGCCAGCAGGTGGATACTGGGCGCCCATGATCACTTAGACATACGTGCAGTCAGGAAAGAACCAAAATGAAGCAAGCACTCTTAGCAACGGGTTAATACCGAAGCAGTACTGGGTTAGGTTTACTCTTGACAACTGCATTTTCTTTGTAAATAGTAACCTTAAAAAAAAACAAAAAAACCCTGTCCATTTAACAGGATGTCGGTTTTTTCTTCTTGACATTTTTTTTTAAGCTTCCTTGAATTTAATGTTTGGAAAGCTCAGAGCCTGTCTTATTAAAATGAAAACTGGTGATCACAACTGTGATGGCAAATGATACATCTGAAACCCTTGTGTCCTGTGACTGCCAGACACTAGTCAGTGTCCCTCAACTGACGCTGTCTTCAGAGAGCTTATTTTCCGAAAAAGTGTTTGGCAAATTCAACTGATTCAATTTTTAAACAAAATCTAATTTAAAAAAGTAAAAAGGCTCAAGGAAAAGTTTTAGTAATGAGCTATTTTTTTTTTTTTTTGTCTATGATTTTCTTAAACAAATTATCACAGGCTGGGGGATTGCTTAATCTGGAATATTTTAACAAGTGTCGAATTCCATCTTCAAAGGCAAATGGTATTTAGAAAGCCAGCCCCTATTAATGGTTTTAAGGACTTTCACCAAGACGGATATAATTATTATGGTCTAGTTCTGATCTTCAACACTTTGTAAGATCCATCATTCCTATTTGTAATTCCTGTCCCAACTCCAGGAAACTGTGAATCTACTTTTCAGTTCCTATGGGCTTACTTTCTCTAAACATTTCAGACTATGTGTTCTTTGGTTTTAGGCTTCATTTACGGTATGATTTGTGGCACATCTGTAATTTGGTATGCATCAATATTTTGTTTCTTTTTAAATGCCGAATAATTTCTCATTGTGTGGGCATCCTATTTTGTCCATTATTCAGTTGATGTGCATGTGGACATTTTGTTTTTAACTGTATATCTATAAATTTGAGAATTTCATAAGTGCATATAATGTCGTTTGATTTAGTCCAGCCCCCTACTCCTTCACCTCCATTTTTCCCCCTTCTATCCCAGTTTCTGGTGTCCTATTTCCCGCCCACTTAGTGTTGCTGCATATGCCTGGCTCTGTACTGAAGCATGGGTAGCCTTCATGGGGCTCACATCTCTTAAAAAACCCTAGTCTCCTCTACCCATCCTGGGTCGCCAATAGCTTCACAGCTAGGGGTAGGACTTTATGACCGTGTCCCCACTCATGCTGGGGTTTTGTTAGGTTTAATTTTACATAGGTCTTGTGCATGCACTCAGAGCTTTATCAGTTTATGGACTATCGTGTTTCCAGAAAATACTGCATTAACATAGTCATCACTGCCTGTTGCTCTTATAATCTTTCCGATCCATCTTTAGTGATTGTCTCTGAGCCTTGAGAAGAGAGTGTGTGACACATATGTCCCATTAAATACCCAGAACTCCAAGTCTCTTATTCTCTGTGTGTAGATGAATTGTGGGAGCAGGGGAGTTAGTCACCTTTTACAGCAAAAAGAAGCTTCTCTGTTGAGGGCTAAGAGATGACTTAATTGTGGATATATGTCTTTAGGTGTTGCTTTAACACTGTGGCCCTTTGGCAGTATAATAGTAGTAGTTTCTCTCCTTGGGCCTATGACATACCTAGCTTCAGCATCTTAGCCTCCTTTATGGAAGCAGATATCCTTTTAATTTTATATATATATGTATATATATGTGTGTCTGTATAATTTTATATATGTATATATTTTGCATATATGTGTACATATATGTGTATTTGCATATATATGTGTGTGTGTGTGTGTGTGTGTGTGTGTGTGTGTGTGTGTGTATGTTCCCAAGTGTGCCACAGCATGTACTTGAAGGATAGAGGACAACTTGGGGAAGTACAGTTCATTTCTTCTACCATTTGGGTCCTAGGACCAAACTCCCATCTTCAGGTTTGATGACACAAATGCTTTTATCCACTGAATCATCTTTTTGGCTCTGTATTATCAGTTTGGGCTGTTATGAACCACAATGCTAAAAACATTTAGATGTAAATCTTTGTATTCTGGGTAGATATTAAACTATGAAATTACTTGTGTACATATGATAATTATACCCCTCTTTTAAGGAACATAATAGAAAGAGCCTTAATAAAAAGTTTTATATGTACAAAATGTTCTAGAAAGTTCTAGAGGAGTAAGATAGGTAGGTGTAGGTGTGTGTGTGTATGTGTGTGTGTGTGTGTGTGTGTGTGAGTGTGTGAGTGTATGTGTGTGTGTGAGTGTATGTTTGTGTGTGAGTGTGTGTGTATGTGTGTATGTGTATGTGTGTATGTGTTTGTATGTGTGTGAGTGTGTGTGTGTGTATGAGTGTGTGTGTGTGTGTGTGTGTGTGTGAGTGCGCACATGTGTGCTCACATGCATGCACACGTGTTAGGGTTTCTATTGCTGCAACAAAACACCATGACCAAAAAGCAAGTTCGGGAGGAAAGAATTCATTTGCCTTACACTTCCCCATTGCTGTTCATCACTGAAGAAAGTCAGGACAGAAACTCAAGCAGGGCAGAGTCCAGGAGGCAAGAGCTGAGGCAGAGGCCATGGATGGGTGCTGCTTACTGGGTTGCTTCCCTGGCTTGCTCAGCCTGCTTTCCCATTATCAGCAGACCAGGGATGGCACTACCCACCATGGGCTGGGCCCTTCCCCATTGATCAATGAGAAAATGCCTTACAGCTGGATCTCATGGAGGTATTTCCTCAATTGAGTCTCCTTCCTCTGATGACTATAGTTTGTGTCAAGTGTGTGTATGATAAATGACAATCAGACAGACAGACAGACAGACAAACAGACACACACACACACACACACACACACACACACACACACACAGAGGAGGAGCTTCCTTTCAAAGTTAATGTTCAAGTACAGCATGCTACTCCTAAAAAATGTTACAACATTTTTCGCTAATATTTCTTGCTTATAATGGTTTATTTTAGGCAAATGAAAGTGAACCAGGCTTAATCAAGGCTAAATCTGAATTTAAAATGAGGAAGAAATGCATCTGAAATTTGTATTTCCAGATGTTCCTAACACTCAATTTTGTGTGACTTGACTATAAATTTGGTTGTTTTCTATTCCTTTAGTGTAAAAGTTTGACCTAAGGGGAAGAAAAAAAAAAAAGCATTCATTTCTGAATGTCAAATACAATTGATAAAGTCAATAAAGAAGCCTCCTTAGCTAAAATGTCATGCAAATACTAATTAACTATCTCCTATTGCAGATGGGGCAATCTAAGGCCCTAGACTCAGTAATTATATCTATAAAAGTCACATAGGTAAAAATCAAGACTGAAGCCTGCCTTTTAAAACCTTTCCTATTGGCACATGCTTGTCTAAATCCTGTTCACACATATGATCATGTACTTTGTATGTAGCTCTGCTATGCCATTGTTAATGATGTTTCACATGAAAAGTTCTAGGTCACACACTCCTGTGAGTGCCTGCAAAACCAGACGTGGTTGTTTTTCTCTTTATTAAAAGTAGAACTGATTCTGAGAAATGAAGCAGAGTTTTTCTATGTTTTACTCAAAGGAGAGAAGCATATTTTTCAGCTTTCAGTGGCAAATGGCCATGCTGTGCATCTATTGAGGGAGGACGCCTGCTGTGGACTCTACATAAGGTGATTTGTGTCCCTCAGTCACTCAGAATTGCAAGATAACAGTGCCCTGGTGATACAGACATGAACATTTTGCACTGGTATGGAGTTTGGCTTTTTGAGATAGCGTTTTTCTGTGCATTTTTGGCTGTCCTGGAACTCACTCTGTAGACTAGGCTGGCCTTGAACTCACAGAGATTCTCCTGCCTCAAGAGAGCTTGCCAATAAGAAGCTTGAGCAATAGGCCAAAGTGTTTATAATTAATACAATCCTCTGTGTTTGTTTGGGACTATACTGGGGACAGATACTTCAGACTACACCCAGGAGCCATTAGTTTTGTTTGTTTTGTTTTGTTTTTGATGGAGAAGAGGGTTCAGAGGTGCTGAGATAAGAACAAACTGGTTTCACATTTGAATCTGTTCTGAATAGGACCCAGCAATATCACCTACAAGCCTGGATTAATTAGAAATGGGGTTTCTCAGGCAGGAAGGTGGGCCAGGGGGACAGAGAAGCTGTGGAACAAGTGAGGAGCTAGGACAGCATGGACACTTACGTGCTGGAGCAGCAGCTAAAGCTACTGAGCACAGGATAAACAGGAAGTCCTCCTAGAAATCCTCCCCACATGCCACTTCCGCATAAGTCCTAACATTTGCTCTGCTGGTGAAAGGGTGCAAGGATGGGCGACATCTGTCTCTCTTTCTCCCTCCTTTGATGTCTCCCTGTCTCTGTCTGTCTGTCTGTCTGTCTGTCTGTCTGTCTGTCTGTCTGTCTGTCTGTCTCTGTGTGTGTATGTTCAGCATTTGGGGAATAAAATAAAAGGAGAAACTGAGGCCCAGTATGTATGACAGCCTCAGAAATAAAACCACAGAAGAAAAGGGGTCCCACATCCTTCCTGTGCATGCCTGTATTCTAGCCATCACAAAATCCCTTATTTCTAGATTAATTTTTATGCGCTGAACTAACATTTCTCCAGGAGGAAACAAAACAACCTCTCCATCTCTCTCTCCCAATCACTCTGTCTCTGTTTCCATGCACACACATGTGCAAACAGGAATGGTTTACAGTTCAAACAATTAGATTACTTTATTATGTTGGTTATTTTTTTTAATAAAAATAAGTGAAGCCTCTGGAGTAAGGTGTAATATTAAACTAAAAAATATGAAATATGACCCCTTTGCCTGTCTTTCCCAAAGAGGTCTTTCAAATCTAATCAAACAGCCCTATTACAGACATGACGAATTTCTGTCACACTCCAAGGGTTTGTAAAGCATGTATAAAACCCAAAGAAGAAGTTACAAAGGGCAGCACTTCCTCTGAAGATGCTTTGCCTCTCAGTTCCTCTGTTCCTGAAGAAGGATGTCTGTCACTGTTCTATGTGTCGAGGGACAGAAGCAGAACTGTGCACGGGAGTGAAAAGTTAGAAAATAAAAACCAGCGTACTTCTGTCTTTCACCAATTCTAGGAAGCAGGAAGTGATAGATATTTCCCACTCTTATGTTCTCAGGTAGGTAGATAGACTGTTGGGCAGTCCAAGCAAATATTTGTAACTATTAATGAAGTCACCCAAATGAGGAAGGACAGATAAAACTCTGATTCCAGAAATATTAGACACTGAAAATGATTGGGATGGTGATAGGTGAGCTATGGAAGCACCGAATGCTGAATGCGTCTCGGGTTCTTGGAGTGAGGTTGAGAGCTGGCACCATTTATGAACTTGGCAATTTAAGAACAGGAGCAGATTTGGTGGGCATGACGAATTCTATCCCATCAATTTTTCTGTCCTCCTCAGAACCTCAGAATGTGACCTTATATGAAAACAAGAGCCTACTTTATGTGTAAAAGAGTAGCCAGGGGTGAAGTGAGATACTTAGAAGCTGTTGTGTAGAGCTCAGGAGGCGAGCATTTAGTTGGGGTTGGTACGTATGATATAATGCAATGAGGCTTCCTATAGTAAGAATGCAGAAATTGAAGAGTACGGGGAGTGTGGCAGGGAGGCATGCCCAGGAGAAGCTGTAGCACCAAGTGCAGGCAGAACTTCAGAACATATATTCAGAACATGATTACATAATCACAGGTCATAGGTGTAAGAATAATAGCAGGACGGCGGTTAAAAGAGCTTTTGATTTGATGAGCTTCATGGCCTTGTGATTGGAAGGAGGAGCACGAGAGGAGGGGAGGAAGCACGTCATAGCATTGGATACTCCTATCCGGATCCGGGTGTGACAGCTGGAAGGCAGTGAGTGGTCAAAGTGGATGTCTGGAGACACAGAGTCAAAGTCATTTCTTTTTTCTTTTTTCTTTCTTTCTTTTTTTTTTTTTTTTAGGTGTTTCAAGACAGGGTGTCTTTGTGTATTTGGAGGTTGTCCTGGCACTCACTCTGTAGCTCAGGCTGGCCTCAAACTCAGAGATCCATCTGCTTCTGCCTCCCGAGTGCTGGATTAAAGGCATGTGCCACCACTGCCCAGCTTGTCAAATTCATTTTTATTTAATGTTTAAGGAACTCATTCGTGGGAAAGGCTGTGAGTCTAGAAAAGATGAGTCATGGGGCTGTTTTCCAAAGGAGGGGGGTTAGATTAAGGGCAAAAATGGGAGTCACAAACATGGCATACCCTTTGGCCTGTAATGGTTGTTTAAGGGAGTTAGCATACACTCTCCATGGAAATGGCTACATTAAGGAAAGGGAAACTGTCCTTTTGTGGGTAACATGCCAGGCCTCAGACTAAATATGATCAAGTATCTTATTTATTTTTCAACCTATGGACCTGATTTTATGGCTGTATTTTCTAGATGACTAAGTAAAGATTGTATTTGTTCAGTCACTTACTTTATTCGCAAATGTAGTGTATGTGTGTATGCATGTATGTGGGGGTATGTACACTCACTCATTCATGTGCTGATGGAGAGCAGAGGTTGATGTCAGTGACTGCCTTTATTGCTTTCCACTCTGTCTTTGGAGGCAGGGTCTCTCGCTGTCCTTGGAGATTGACACTTTAGCTAGGCCAATTTGCCTGAGAGCCTCTGTGCCTGTCCTACCTAGTGCTGTGTCTAGCACAACTCCCAGATTTTATGTGAGTGCTAAGGATCCAAACTTAGGTCCTTGTGCTTGCTTCCTCAGCAAACATTTCACCCACTGAGACATCTGCCTAGCACCTTTGTTCAGTCATTTAATAAAATGTTTCAGAGCCTATTTCAATTGGGTTGTAAATCTAAATCCTTGGTCCACTGGATATTGTGCTAAATTGAAAAAGACAGCTCAGCTCTCATAGCTCACGTTTCAAAAAGTTTAGGTGTGGTTCACACTCAGCTCTCATTCTTAGTTTCAATCATAAAAATAGATGTGAAAAGACAGTATGAAAATGTGGGCAGTCCATTTACTGTGGCTCACCTTGTCCGACAACACTGCTATAAATCATTCATCTCAGAGTCCAATGTGGACTCAAGACTAGGGGAATTAGATATGTCTTTGCCAACTGAAGGGTGAGCCTTGGCTTTCATCATTTGCACTGGGAAGGATGAGACGTTTCAGAGGAAGTGAAGAACGGTTTCCCCTCAGAGGAGGTCCTGGGCATCCTTCTGAGACAGGGTAGATGACAGGTAAGGGATGCTAAGCATCTCAGAAAGCCCAGCACAGCTTGACTCACTTGCAGAAGCCCATGCTAACAGTTCCAGTTTGGCTTAAAGACCCCTGCCTTTGAAAGTAGAATTTTATTTTTTATCAGACTTGTCTTCATTGTCCCTTGAGAGCTGTGCGCTGTCGCTTTATCATAAGTATATGACATTTCTGTTTCACCTCTTTTCAGATAGCCTTTCATATCTGTTGTGAATGGAGATGCTTAGATAATTGGGCATATTTTAAGGATTGGAATGATTTTCCCTGACAGAAAATCCATGTCAACCTAACATAAAGGGACAAGAGGTGATTATGAGATTTATGAAACTTAAAGACTCAGCTTTTAGTCACAGCTTGATGCAGAATGTAAATTATTTTGAAAGGAACCGGCTTCTCTCTACCTCTTGATTTTGATTTTACTTCATTATTAGGGTTTACTCAGAAAAAAAAAAGCTACTAGCAGTTTCATAACTAATTTCTCAAGCGTGAATTCAAAGGAACAAGTGTCTGTGCCTAGGGCTTTAGGTACCAGCGTCATGTTCGATCTGCTTCTACCCCAAGCCCTTCTTTGACAGCTGCTGTGGTTGGGAAACCGTAACAAAGCTTTCTGGGCAGGTGTGAGTCATGCCACTTGTGAACAAATTGCTGTGATTAGGGGTTTGGGAAACTTGGGTTTGTCAGGCCTGGCCCTCAATTCTGGAAACAAGCGAATCTGGCGGAGTGAGTGCAGGAGGGAGATAATGAGCAGGGAAATACTCGCTGCCATCTTCCAACCTCAGGACAAACAGGTGAGGATGAAATCCGAGGCACACACAAAGCACAGTCAGCCTCAGAAGACTGTTTAACGTGGGAAATGCTACTAGCATGTACGTTTTTAGGGACATTTATTTGGACTGAATAGCAGTACGTTTTTAATATCTTGACTGTTTGCTGTATTCTTTGTGTGCTAGATTGCAAACTAAGTAAGCCTTTTAGAAATCTTGTTTGGTATAATCCTCTTTAAACACCGTTAATGGGTTTTATTATGTATTCTATATTCAAGCAATAATTTGAAAAGAAATAGATATATATGAAAGAGAATATTTCTCCTTTATGTAAATATATATCTGTGGCTAACACTTGAGAAAACATGGACAATGTTTTGGAGGTAAGAACTCAAAAATCATTAAATAGAAATTAAAAACCTTGTTATGTAGCTGCCTTCCCTTTTAATTAGTCATGTGACCACAAACAGATCTTCCTCTTTTTTTGAGATTTCAGTTTTTCTCAAATATAAAGAAATTGAGTTTAATTGTTCACCAGAAAGTCAGTATATAAAGCTACTTACATTATTGTAAAAGAGCCCACAATTTCATGTTTTAATGTTGCTGGCACACATTCATTTTCATGCTCATACCTGAAAGTGATCATAAATATATAGGCTGGAGAGATGGCTCTGTGATTAAGAGAACTGGCTTCTCTTTCAGAAGTCCTGAGTTTGAATCCCAGTACCCACATGGCAGCTCACAATCATCTATAATTCCAGATCCAGGGGATCCAACGTCATCTTCTGACACCCCTGGGCACCAAGCATGCACATGGCATACAGATATAAATGCAGGCAAAACATCTGGACAAATAAAATAAGAAGAAATAACATTTTAAAGTACTTATTTAAAATGTTAATGAACTTTGAAGTTAATACATCTGTTTTTTACGGTAAAAGGTTAACTAAACTTAAACAAATAGATACCCATTTGTACTTTTGGTTGTGAGCCTAGCCTTCAATGACTCAGCTACTCCCCCGCCCCCAGCCCTAGATGTCCATTGCATCCTCTTGGATGCAAGAATTTCTGTGCACTTATTAGTGACGAATGTGAGTAGGAATGAATGAGACTCCATCTTCTCTATAGGATGCTTAGGATTCTGTCTGCTCATGGCAGATGATAGAAGATAATAAACCTAACCATCTATCTAGGTACAGCACAATAGCTTCTGAGAAAGAAACAGAAAGCATTGGGGGTGCTTCAGAGGCTTCACAGAAGTTCAGAATAAACTTCAAGTCTAGTCAGAAAGACTGAATAGAAGATGTCAGGACTGAGGTAGTCCTTTAAGCACAGAAGGAAATTCCTTGAATGGAGAGAAGGCATCCCTCAATGAGAAGGTAGCAAGCTCAAAAAGTACAAATGCAGATAAGAACAAGGAGGAGCTGTGAAGATCTTTCAGAACCCAGAGAAGGTAAGCATGGAAGTAGAGGTTGAGGATGCTGTGGAGGGCTTTAAATATCACGTTGAAGATTTCATGTTCCAATTTGTGATCAATGCTAAGGAATACTGCATCTTGAGAACCCATATTCATTTTAACTGGTTGTTTATATGTAAACAAATCTAAGATCAAAATGTCATATATATGGTGTGTGTGTGTATACATATCCACATATATGGTAGAAGGGACATTTTATATAAAATATTTATATTCATATATGACAGAAGGCAAATGGTCATTGGTAGAATCTGTAAATAATAGAGGTTTTCAGTTTATTGCTCATCAGGTATAGATTAGTAACATCTAGTGGCTGTTCAATAAAGGCCATGTATAGAGAGTAAGCTTTAGTTAGATCTGGACTCAAAATTTGCTCTGCTACATAGCTGTTCTTTTACTTTCTCTATTGTTCTTTGCTCTTTCATTATATCTGCACTGCTCCTGATGTAAATGTGCTTGACAGTTGCACAAGCACAGATATGGAACCAAGATGCTCAGTAACAAACCAACTCATAGGGATGAGGCTTATGCTGTCTCAGGCTCCAAAGGTGGTAGAGAAGAGTGGCTGTGTGATATTGTGATTGGTGGCTGGATTCCTGGGCTTTTTATGCATCATTTCCTCATGTTCCTATTTAATCTTTCAGCTAATACTTTGGAAGAGACAGCTTCCGGGTAAATGCTGACTCGGGACTCTTTAGGAGATTTTTCAGTTGAAACAACTTGGGTTCATTGCAGAGCATCATCACTAAACCAGTGATGGTGATGCAAGCCAGTGATATAAAATTTAAGGTCATTCTTGGCTACGCAACAAGTTTGAAGCCAGCCTGGGCTACATGAAATCCCATCTCATGACAAATACAAGCAAAACCCAATCATCAATTTGATTGGAAAATTATCTTTCTGAGATGGGATGCAGGCCAGTATCAGTGATAGGCTCCTGAATATGTTGCTCACTTGAGTGTTATGCTTTGATTATAGCAAGAGTGAGACAGGCTGGCGATGCAGTTCAGTGACAGACTGCTTGCTTAATTTGCCAAAGACCTGGGTTAGTACTGCAGAGAAGAAATGAAAAGAATAGAAAGGCATCAAAAGGTGCCCAGTCTTTGTATATTTTACAATTTTGTCTAGAATTACCATTCTCCAATAAACTAAACATTATACCACAGTGACTCTTCCCCCCCCCCACTTGATAGTCATCCCCTTAATTCTGAAGACTAAGCCAGGTCCCAAGGAGATCAAGTTGGACACTGACTGTGCTCTTCAAAAGCACAGATTAATGGGAAGGTAAACACCTTCAAAACAATGTGGCTAAAGTTGCCACAGCAACTTGGATGAGTATGGACATGATCAGCTGTGTTGATCGGTAATCTTGAAATCATGGCAGTTACTCTGAGGAGGTTGACATTATCGTCAGATCTTAAAAGATAACCAGTCACTTCTCAGGTGAGGAATATGTTCTGGGAAAACTGAGGTGACATGAAGTGCTAGGTGTGTTTGAGGGACGGTGATTCATTCAACACAGTAGAAATGTCTTGTATGGAACAGCGGCAGAGATGGCTTGACGTTGGACAGAAAATAGATTCTAAGGTATCTTGGGTATCACGCTGTATATGCTTGGCCTATATTGAAGGCTTTGAATGAGAGGAGTAGTGGAATTTCATCTGTGCTTTTGTGAAATGGCTAAGGGTCCATGCCGCTCTTCATGTACTCTTCCTATGCAGAGGAATGTAGGGACATGAAGGGAATGAGGACGGAGCAGAGTTCATGACTGGATGGAGAGAGTTCTCAGACTCGTTCCCTAGTTGCCTGCAGGGTGTGGGGGAGATGTGGAAAAACTTGACTAATTTAGGTTTTTCAGTTTTAGGGTGTGGAACTATGGGGACACTGGGATAGAACATCCATAAACAAAAAACGGAAATCTTTGTCTAGAGGTTGCTGTGCTGAACTAGACTTGTACAAATATTTTGTAAAATTAAAAATGCTTCTCACTTGGTCTCTTTCTCCTCCCTTACTTCCTTCTTCCTTCCCGACAGTCTTACTGTATAGCACAGCTGGTCTCAAACAATGTCTGTTTCAGCTGCAACAGGGTGTCCTCTTATCCCGCTTCAAATATGTTAGGCATCGTTTTCCATGAACACGATTTAATTCTTGTATTTCCCCACTTCTCCATGGACACAAAGCAGGTACATGGTTAAGTTCCTTGAAACCAAGAGCTTTGGAAGTCACCCGTTAAATGTGACTTAATAACGGTTGGCTCATTTATTATTTATTTGATTGCTTGGACTTTTGTTACAGAGTTTGCTTCAGTGCTTTACTTTTTCTGATAGATTCTGTAACTCTCTGAGGACAGAGTTAAAATCAAGAGTACATCTTAAGTACCCTTCAGGCTGGAAACTAGCTCTGCCCTGGTTTTTATTTAGCCACAGTGGAGAAGTTCCTGACAGATGTGTGTGTGTGTGTGTGTGTGTGTGTGTGTGTTATGTAACTAGTCACACAATCAGGTGCCCCTAGCCTTTTGGGAACCTGGCCCTCTTGAGAGCCACTTAGCTGGGAGTGAGTGCTCTTGGGAGCAGCTGGGGCAAAGGCAGCACTGTTGCCAAGCAGTCCCTTTGGAGCAGTCATAAGGGATTGTTGCTGAGCAACCAGGGGGCTCTTGGTGCCACATCATTCTCCACAGAGTTTTAAGGTGGTGGTGGGTCCACTCCCCTTAGGAAGAGCTAAGTACATCCTGGCAGGGTCTGACCCTCCCTCAGAGGCATGGGGTTGTTATCAGTAAGTTTGGTCCTTATCTTCAGAGATGGTAACTTTCGTACTATGAGCATACATTCCATTTATAGAATTGTTGTAAATTGAATTAAATATAAACTTGGGGCAGGGCACATAGCAGTGACAGGAGGAATTCTCACACAAATACTGTGTGTGTGTGTGTGTGTGTGTGTGTGTGTGTGTGTGTGTGTGTGTGTGGATGTGTGTGTTTTTCCTATCCTTCAGCCTTGATGGTAAGTCTTCTGGGCCAATGAGATGTCATTTTTCATTGTATGACATGAAATATGTAATGTTCCCTATTAATATTATTTAACCAAGCAAATATTTACATTCAAGAAAAACTATTGCGCTAATTCTAAACTGGTCAAGAGGTCTTGGAGGTCAAGCATTTTACTCAGTAGCAACATAATTTGCTCCTAGTGTTTAAGACTAGGATTTTGTTGAATTTTCTTTCTATATAAAAAGGTTGGGAAATTGTCTCATTTTATTTTTAATATTTATATAGTACATAAATTACTCTTCAGAGTTGTTTAAAAATGAAATCTATCAGATCTTTGAAGAGGGCTAAATCCTAACATTTGAAGTCAATGTTTCTCTGTTGAGCAAACACTTAACTGGAGATTTAAGCAAATGCCCTATGGACCAGGATGCTTTGCTTTGCTAAGGATAGTGTGGGAAATTACAGCCTCTGTCACAAATAGAGTCTGCACTCTCCATTTGAACTCTTATTGTTTTGTAAATATGTAAGAACTAAAAAATTCTTCCTAAACCTTTCATATAGAGATGTGTTTAACACACATTCATTCACAATAGTATGTGTAAGATCATTTAGTGCTTGACATGTTTCTATCCTATGTACATTTACAATTGGCAGGGATCGTGATTTTTCTTACACGAGTGTTGATAATATAAAACATATAGAATACGTCATTGCTAGAAACTTTATGTTATTTAAAGTGATAGGCTAAACTTCTAAAAGGTATTTGTTTATTTTTAAATTAATTTTTAGGTAGTAATACAAAGTAAAGGATTTTTTCAGCATTTTCATACAGATATATGTGTGTTTATGTTATGGAGCATACATATGATATACACAATCACATACCCACATATAATTACACTTTGCTTTAATTCATTTCCTTTCCCAATGCTCTCAGCCTTCTACTCCCTCTTAAAGATTTGCATCTTCTTCCAAATGCCTCCTGCCCTGCTTTCATGTCACATGAATTATCTTACCCCCTCTTTCGTCCCTTTCTAACTCACTTAAGATATTGTTCTTCCCTCTCATGGTCTCCTTTTTACTTTCATAACACACACACACACACTTGAATATTAGAGAAAACACGTGCTATTTGGATTTCTAAGTACAGCTTCTTTCTAATTCCATCTATTTTCTTACAAAAATTTTATTTTTCTTTATGGCTAGACATATAATCTATTGTGCATAAGTACCACATTTTCTTTATGCATTCTTGATGGATCACTAGGATGGTTCTAACAACCATATACAAAATACTTGACTCTAAAGGCTATTATATACAAAGTGACTCAAGCTAGCCAAGAAAACTTAGTAACTTGGCCAAAGATAGTACAGATTTAAGATGTAAAGAAATCAGTCATCAAAACCCATACTCTTAACCACTGTGATATCTCATAGGTGCTGTATTATTTTATGAGGAAAGCCAAGTCAGTATTTACATTGAATTCATTTTTTAAATGTGCAATGATGCAAAGGCCACAAGGTCACTTGGATAACTAAGTTGCTTGGTTTATGATTTGACTCTAGTCTTCTCACTATGAACTTCTTTTGATCAAGTTTGTTTGTATCCATCAAAGCTCTCTGTGTTAGAGAATAAGTTTAGCAGGCATCTAGCACTCTTGTTTGTTTTAAAAATTTTTTTTTACATTAAATCAGGGAGTATATTTTCTTTGGTCCAAGTGGTTAGAAAATACTTAGGGGAAAAAATAAGATTTCAGATAGTTTTGGCGTCGTTTTAGAGCTTTGAAAAGTATAAAGGTAATAATTATTAGTCTCAAAAGAAAAATCATATAGGTGTAAAAGATATACAACAGCAGAATCAAAAGCTCAAGAATGTTATAAGGGCTCATGGTATCCAATGTTAGAGTTGGACAGAGCTAAGCTTTAACCCTAGCTCTAGGATTTATTTATGATGTTGGGGATAGATGTATCATACCAAGCTTTGAAAATCATTCATTATGGAATGTTATGATTATTAAATAGAATAAAATATAAACTGTTCAGCATTATTCATGACACAAAATGCAGAAGCAACTCACGTCCACTAATATATACGTAAAACAAGGCATGTAGATTGGGGTATCATCCAACCTTTAAAAAGGAAGGAATTTTGACTTGCGCTACCACCTGGGTAAACGTAGAGGATCCCATGCTAAGATAACTAGGCAGTCACAAAATAACAGGTTTATAAGAAATATGTAGTCAAAAGCAGAAAAGTGAATGGTGATTACTAGAGATGCCATGAGAGATGAGTGGGCATGATTGCTTAATAGGCATAGTTTTTGTTTTGAAAGATAACATTTGCACAGCTATATGAATAGACATAATACCTAACTGTTTGATTAAGGTGATTGAAATGGTAATTTTATGTGTATTATTCTATAGCAAAGTAACAATTTTCATCCATTAGTCTGACAAAAATCAGTTACCACAGAGATATATTTATCTTTTCTCATTTGGATTGTGATTCTCAATGCCTCATTTGAGGATTAATTACATAAAGCTATAGAAATGTGAGGGCAAGACAGTTAAGAGCATTTATTTCATCCAATGTCACCCAGATATGCTAGAAAATTTAACTTGAACTCAGCAGGATGGAATGTTCACGCAAAGCCATGTATTAGAGGTCAGGGAAAAGTGGATTAGTGACATTTCTTGTGAGCTTTTAGCCCAAACCAAAAATTTCTTTGAGCTGAGGCCTTTATACTGAACACAGAAATGTAGTGAGTTGATACCAAAATTTTATTTAGAAATTTAACAAAATTCCTGCTATATACACATCTTCAGTTAACTTAAAGTTCAATGATTGAGATGAAAACTATATTTTTTAAGAATAATTTTGTGTGTGTGTGTGTGTGTGTGTGTGTGTGTGTGTACACATACAGGTGCCTACAGAGGCCAGAAAGCTGCACCAGATCCTCTGGAACTGGATTTGTAGGCAGTTGTGATGGGAGGAACTGGGGGTGATGGGAATTGAATTCCAGTCTTTTGTGAGAACAGTAAGATCTCTTAATGGCCAAGCCCATCTGTCCAGCTATTCCTTTATTAAAAGCATTTATTAATTTCTTGTGTTATTATCAATGTATTTAAAAATGGTTGACACTTGTCTCCTAAATGATACTTTTACTTTAATTAAATGCTAAGTTCAGTAAATAAGACTTATTGTTCTTTTGAGTCTTGCTTCTTTTTATTTTATTTTTGATGACACACTCAAATACACACATTCTTAGCATACAGTGTGATGTTTTGATAAATGTAATGCTATAAATTCAGGCAATTAGCATGCATATTATCTTAAACATTTGTTATTTCTCTGTGGTAAGAACATTAATAATCTTTCTAAAAATTATGGGATACATGTTGTTAACTATGGTCACTCTATTGTGTAGTAGCACATCAGGATCTGTTCTGACTTTGTACCCGTTCTGCAACATCTGCTCATCTCCCCTCCCATTGTCCCCATCCTCTTGTAACTCCTATTCTCCTCTCTGTCTATGTGACCCACATTTTTGGGTTCTAGACATTAGTGAGAACTTGGAGTATTTGTCTTCTCCCTCTTAATATAAGGGTCTTTTTGAAATCCAAACAGGGGAGAATATACGAGTCTTCTTTGGAAACAGAAACAAGCTCTTTAGAATGTCCCATCCATAAAAGGAAGCAGCAAGATGTAAGGGTGTGAAAAGATTCCTTCCCAGGGGCCTGGGCAAGATCTAATACTAGAAGAGGCACAGTTTTGCTTCTCCTGTTTCTTGTTCTTGTGGGGGAGTAACCGCTGCACATTTGCTGTCCCATCCTATGGGGCCATCCTTGAATCTCCAAGTAATCGAGAGAGACAAGTGGGGTCATCAAGGCTCTGTCACTTTCCCTGAAACAAAGGGGATGAGGCTTCAAGTCAATACCTGACAAATGGATGCTTGAGAGTGAGAACTTAGGTCAGTCCTCCCGTCTCTGCATGCCAGTGCCTTTGTAGTGCCCTTCATGCCCGCCTGTCAGCTCTAGGAAATGATAAGGCAACGGAGAAAGAACCATTAAATTGCTTAAAACAAACTTAAAAGAGCGACCAATAAATACACTGTTTACGTTGTGAGAAAAGATGTGTTGTCTGAGAATCATAGTGAAAGATGACCACATGTAATTCACACATGACAAACGAAAGTCTGATTGCTCTGTTAACGTGAGGGTCTGTGGAGGACCGGTTAGGGGAGGAGAGTCTTAAAGCAGAGGGATTGGTCAGTGCAGTAAGAGGCTCTGTGGGGAATGATGAGGTGGAGATGAGGTCATGTGTGTGGAGGAGAGACAAGACTGTTTGGTAAGTACAGAATGAATGTAGTTGGAAGAGTGACCTGCGGAACACAGCTGGAAGTACTGAGATTTGGGGCGCATAAGCAGTACTGGTTTAAATACACAGTGCAGAACTGGGTTCCCTCTCGCTGGCTGTGGGAACTCTGCTAAAACTGGACCCCACAGGCAAGTGGAAGAGCATTGACAAGACCAGCTAGGCTTAGGAGAAGGGTGATTAGATGATCTCTATGAAATACCACCCAAACAAAACATAGCGTTTTCATCTGGGACAAGAAGCATTTATCCCATGTCTGTTCACAAGCGTAGACTGCTCGAGTGAAGGGGGCCCGATTTACCCAGAGGTCCATTGTAGCCTCGAACACCAAATACATATGGAAATGAAGATAGCCGGGTTGCCTTGTGTATTATTAGCTTTAAAATGGGGGCCTTTTATGTAGAACACCTAAAAATACACAGACAAAAATTGTGCAAGTAGGTCAGCTGCCCGCTCTCAGAAAATCTCCAGGTCAACTGTAGACACTGAGGCATTATGTGTAGGCTGGATTTTATTGGATTTTTTCCCCCCAAGGATTCCAATATTGTGTGATGTGATTGAGGAAAACAATGGGCTTCCTCCTTGCTGTTGGGCTTCAAAGACACCTGCTTCAGGGATACATGGTCTTTTCAATCACATGGTTGAGAAAGGCTCCCACTCACTTAGAGAATCAATTTGCAACGGACTTTGAAAATGTGAAGAAAATATGGTTTTTCATTTTAACTATTTAGTAAACTGTTCTTGCACAGTTTGCAAGCAAAACACAAGAAAGGTTGCTCAGAAGATAATTGAAATATAGTGAATTCATGTCATCATTATTTACATACATGTGAAGGCACATGGCTGCTTGCTCAAGAAATGTGTCTGCGTCTCAGAGAAACAGGAAAACGATGAGATATTTGGTCATTTTTAAATGATATGCTTTTGCTCAAGAAACCCCTTGTTCATTTCTGTAATGGACAAGGAACTAGAGACAATTTTCCCTCCTGTTTTGTTTCCTTCAGGGGTCATGATATACTGAAAACCACACAAGATAAATCTGGGGAGGCAGGGAACCCATAAAATCACAGAGAACACATTTCATGCAGGAAGGATAAAGGTAGGTAAACTTTCTGTCTTGTTGATCCTTGTATTGAGGGTGTCACAGAGTGTGTCTTTGTTGTTATAAAGCTGGAGACAGTGAAGAAAGGGTAGTTCGAGATGGCTTCCGCTTAGAAAGTGACTCAATATTGTCCAGTCACTTATTTCTGGTGATACATTAATAGCAAAGAATGCACACTGAATACGTGAGATACACATTTTCCTCTGGCGTCTCCTGGGGGCCTGAGGGTAACAACGAAAGAGCATGTTTTGATATTTCTATTATTCTTAGCCATGCCTCTTTAAATTGGCTCTCAGTGAAGGCCAGTGGCCCATTAAAATTTTTTAAACTTGAAGTCTTTAACTCTGCAAAGAAATTTGATATACTAGTTATTACTTTTAGAAATACTTTTCTGAGCTAGCATAGCAAACAATGCATATGAATTTTTTTGTTTGTTGAGATGGTATGTGGCCTGGCTGGTGTTGAACATTTAGCCCAGGTTTCACCCTCCCAAATGTTAGGATTATGTAACTGTTTTCAAAGAATCACTCTTGATGGCACTGACTAGTGAGCACAGAACTCAAACTGCTACATTTGAGGAATAGTAAAATAGTATCTTTAAACCATTTATGTATATGTATCTCTATATAGAGATATATGCACACACATTTAAGACATGTTCTTGGCATGTATGTTGAAAATTGTGGCCACCTTCCTATTGAAATCACCTTCTGTATTTTTTTGTTTTGTTTTATTTTGTTTTCAAGATAAGTTTCTCCATGTAACAGCTCTGGTTGTCCTGGAGCTCTATTTAAGGCATGTGCCACCGCTCCAGCCATGTAGCAATCTTAAGGTATTTTACAATGGTAGACTCTGCCTTGGGGCCTCTCTCACCCTGACTTCTGTGTTGTGCCATCTGGATGGAGTAATTTGCTCCTCCATCACAGTTGAGACAATGGGTGAGGAGAACATGGCAGAGGCTTCAGCCTAGGAAAAGTCTCCAATGTTCTCCCAGCCTCCGAGTCCCAAGAGAACAGAAGAGTAGGAAGGAGGAGGAACAAGCAGAGGGTACTGTGTGGGGCTCGGGCCCTTTGCCTGGGTTTCCAGAGATGAGTGTACATCTCCTTTTCACCCATTAAGATTTAGACACTGACAATGGCTTCTGTCTTATTGGAACATTTTTATTTTAATGATAACTTTTAAGCTTGTCAATGAAGAATAGCACCTTCATTCAAATTTACCTTCTAGGAGGAAATGATTTTAGTAAAATAATTTTGGAAAAAACCCCACATTTCTACAGGAGCCATTCTAATATTTATACTGGGGGAAAGTAGTGAGCAAAGTTATAAATACTTGTTTCGCACTGGAGGACAACTAAAATTGATACGTAGAACAATTTCTGGGTCAGTGTGGTGGGCTGAATGCTGAGGACTTAGAAACAGAATCCACTGAATTCTCATGACAGCTCTGGGAAGAGGTGAAGGGTTTGTTCCCTTCTGTGATGAAAGCTGGCTGGCTGGCCAACTGCACAGATTTAGCCAGTGGGTGGTAAAGTTGGATAGGAGTCTAATTCCATCTGTTGTTAAACCTATGTCCTTGACCAGCATGGAAAGCTGGAGGGAAAATACTGATTTTAAAGGAATGCAGCATCTCACCGTCGTCAGGCATTTAGCCTCTGTTGTTGAAATACACACTCTAAAGGAACATATTATCTCTGCTTAATGAACTCTGTGATGGAAATAACACATTTTACAGATTCATTTTGAAACAAAACACTAAAATCCACGACCCTCTCAAAAAGAAATTAAAAGGAGAGGAAACAAGAAAACTTCAAAATATTAGCTAAAGAAATTAGAAATCAACAACAAAACAATACAGTTTGTGTATGTGTAGTTGGAATGTGGTGGTGGTCAGAGTTGGAAATTTTATTTAAATATTTTATAGTCGTAGACCAAAGAATAATGCCTACACTTTTGACTCTCTAGCAGACTCCAAATGTTTAAGAAAATACACATGTATACCACTTGGTAAGTTGGGATAACAAAAGTTAATTAAAATATAAGAAAATCTTCCCTAAAACTGCAAGGGCTAGCTGTGTGGTATGTTTAATCACCCAGACTGCACCTCACTGCACTTTAGAAATTTTAATGGATAAAATAGAAAGAGAAATAATTATAATTGTCTGTGTTAGGAACTATTTTAAATTCCTTACAATAATTTTTAAAATTTTGACTCCTATAAGGTACTAGTAACTGTCATTTTTATTTTACAAACGTGGAACCTGAGGAGCATAGAAGCTAAATAACTTGGCCAAGTCCACACAGACCATAAGTAGTGAAACTGAATTAGTACGCAGGTGGTTTGGCATATGTGTCTTTAGTCTTAACTACTGTACATTGCTGTCTTTTAATAGTTGTAATTTTTAAAAGTTATAATTATTATGGAAAAGATGACAAAATAAAGAGTATTGAAATAAAAGTTAACTAGGAATAAAAAATATAACTGTATAAATCAGTTTATTTTTTTCACAAGTAGGTAATCTGATAAAATAATTTCAATTATGATAGTCATGAATACCTATCGGTAGCTGTATAGGAAATATGTAAGAATTAAATGAAGATAGTAACAATAGAATGAGAAACATCAAAGAAGGTGATCAGAGAACAATGTTTATGTTGCATTCCTGGATAAGAATAACAAATGTGTAAGTGTTACCGTCTCCATATTAACTTGTGAACTTAATATAACTACATTTATAACCTCAAAATTTTGGAGTAAAGCTTGCCTTTAAAATGGAAGAATGAATGGCCTGGGAAAAGCAAAATTTTAGAAAAAGAAAGAATAATTTAAGAGCTTGACATTTCTAAGTAATAAAACATGTTAAAAAGTTATACTTAAAACAGTGAGCTACTTGCTTTCACTAAAGTAGAAACTGAAAGGTTCAGTGGTGGTTTGAATGAGAAATGTCCCCCATAGGCTCCTGTACTGGAACTCTTTCTCTCTATGTGGTAGCACTCCTTGGGGGAGATTATGGAATCTTTAGGAGGTGCATCCTTGCCTGTATTGTTGGGGAATGGGGTTTGAGGATTTATAGCCACATCCCACTTCGAGTTTGTTCTTTACTTCCTGTGACCAGTCAGCTTCCTGCTCCTGCTGACTGCCATACCTACCTGTTGCCATGCTCTTCCTGTCGATGTGGACCGTATCCTTGTAGAGCTGTAAGGCCAAATAAACCTTTTTTTTTTTTTTTTTTTGTAAAGCTGCTTTGGTCATGGTATTTTATCACAGCAACATAAAAATAACTAATATAGCAGGAACTAAATTAATTTGAAATTTCCACAAAGAGCACAGCATATAAAAGTAACATAATGGACACATTTCATGTTGGTAAACTCTTGACTATTCAATGGCTGTAACAACAATAACCGATTAAAGTTTTGAGCAATGTAAATTTTAATATAATATACAAGTATTGACTAAATATTGACTGCTAAAAGAAGAAAAATGTTGAGATATAATTGGAGGAAAATACATTGGTGATTTCCTTTGCCATATGGTATACCGTGATGTTTAAAGAAGAATCCAGGGCTGAAGAGTAGTAATTTTATTAAAACTTCCTTATATGTAAATGAACAAGAAACACAAACTGCATTCACTCTAACAGTAAATTTGTTTTATTTTTTTGAGGGTAGAATTAATGGATCGCTTAATTCTAACTAACATTCCAAAACTAGGATTGTTTAAAGATTTAGTGAAGCAGAGACCTTATGGGTAAGTTGGTTCTACCCTCCACAATATAGACAATCATGGACATTGTCAAAGGATGGGTCTGTTATGTCATAACATGACAGGATAATATATATATATATATATATATATATATATATATATATATATATATAGACATATTTGAAAGTATTGACATGATTGTAGAAACGCCCAAGCAACAACTTGGAAAAGAAGCAATTTTCCATCAAAAAGACCAACTAAATTGAGCTATAGTATTCACAAGAGTGGGGATTTTAAGTAGACATTTTTATAGTCCTTGCTTGTCAGTGCATATTTCAGAAGGCATTTGCAACATCTTTGAATAATTCAAGTTTTATACATGGGAAAATATATCATTGGTAGTAAAAATGAAATCCCCCAGTTACTCAAATGCAATAGATAATAGCAGTGAATCTGCACAATGATACCACTTGAACAGAAATGCTCCCTGTCTGATTGTTGTGAAGCACGGTGCGACAAAGATGGTTATTTCACCTCCATCTAGAGTAGCTCTTCTTTTTCAAATGCTGTCGTCACAATGCAAGTGTGAAAGAGACATCTATCATCATCAACACACACTAAAGAATTTTTTTAAAAAGTCTTAGGGCTCAGTGCTCAAAAGCACTTGCCACACAAGTCTGAGACTTGAGTTCATTCTCTGGAAGCCACAGTGGGAAGAGAGAAATGACTTCCGACCTCTGTACTCATGCCGTGGCACATGTGAACAAGTATAAAAGGGCAAATGAGTAAAGCTTTAATTTATGTGATATAGAATAAGTAATGGCAGCCTGTACTATTACAACCAATTGGCACAAAGATATACCAAGGCACACATTTTTGCCTGAGGTCCTGTTGGCATAATTGCCGGTTGGCTGTGACTCTTTCTCGTATTTCTGGATCCATGTCTCTGAGCAAAGCAATGGTTCTTGGCCACTGTTGTTCTCCCTGGAGACATGCATGCTAATCCTTCTGCCAGCACTCTCACCTAGATGGACTTCTCGTTCCCCTCATTTGTATGGCTCTTTTGTTTGCAGGCTTAAATTATGCCGAGTCGTATATTCAGCCATCTCTCCTCACCTTTCTCCAATGGTCATTGTTTCTTAGTTGAATTTGATACTTCAGTTATTTTAACCTACCAACACTAGCGTGTTTCCCTTTGGTCTGACCCAGCTTGTTATCTAGAAAGTTTTGGTTGTAGGGTTTGGCCAACAACCTTCTTATGTACCCTTCCTACAAGGACTTTTAGTTACACTGAAAATTACATCCCTGGTAGACATTCCCGACTGCCTCAGAAACATGTTTGGAAGTATCTGAATCTACAAGATTCCTACAAGAAAGGAATACATTATGACTGTCTCTGCAAGACTCTTTCTGAACGCACATAGGTATTTGTTTATTTAAAGATCGTGTGTGTGTATGTGTGTGTGTGTGTGTGTGTGTGTGTGTGTGTGTGTGTGTAGTGTATGCTAAGTGAATGAATATACCCACGGAGGCCAGAAGAGAGCATTGTTAGAATTAATGGTGGATATGAGCCACATGAGATGGGTTCTGGGAACTGAACTTGGGTCCTCTGGAAAAACAGCACTGATCCATCTCTCTAGCCCCTGACACAAAAGTTTTAAAATCTCTCTCTCTCTCTCTCTCTCTCTCTCTCTCTCTCTCTCTCTCTCTCTCTCTCTCTCGTGTGTGTGTATGCAGAAAATAGCTTCAAAATAAACAAAAGAAACTTTTCTCTCTCTAAAGGGTAAAATAAAGAGAGATGCTACCATTTTGTTTGAAATGACTAACAAAACCAAAACACAAGTCTAAAAATTACAAAGTCTTGTTAATCTTCACACTTGTCAGAGTGTCACTGTTTGAAGAGTGTAAAAAAAAAAAAAAAGAAACAAAACAAGCCACCATCACCATCACCAGTAACATCAACAATAAAAACTGTCAGTAACATTTTGTAGGAGCCTAAAATGGAGAACAAAACAAGATGTACAACAAACAAAACAGGATGACAGCCTCCATTGTAACAGAATAAAATAGAGAGGATCGAGTTTACCAGGGATCCGTAGACATCAAAATAAGTGTTAATTATTAGGTGCAGTATATGAAATGTTCTCATTCCTTCATCTATCGAGGAGTTTCTGAGACTGTATCCTCTTTGTCTTGTGTTTAGTGCTGTTATGAGCACTGGTAACACAGAGCAGAAGACTTTGCTGTCCCCTGTGCTGTGCCTGGATAGAAACGCTGGACCCGAGTAAAACTGGTGGAGGGCTTTAAGGAGACCCCAGGCAGCATCACATCAGAGTGCCAGGCAATCTCTCTTGAAGGGGTCCTAAGGGACCCATGCTGACTTAGGTAGGCTCAAGAATATGATGAACAAACAGAAATCAGTTTGGCGCATTTAATAAACAAAGTTAGTCCGAGTGGATGGAACCAGAGGCAAACATTTTTTATTTCATTCAGGGAATGGTACTAGAGAAAGTTCTAGTATCTTGAACCACAGACTACGATGTAGCAGAGGGAGTTTATATGTGAAACTGGAGTAGTGAAGTGGGCAGTGATTAGCAAATGCCACAGAAACTCGTTTACTATTTTGACAATGGGAATGAGAAAGAGTCCCGTGAAGAACTGACCATCAGGCTACTTGTGACTTAAAAACCAACCAGCCTTGTCACCCACCTCTTAGTCTTTTGATAAGTTATACATCCCTGAGTTTTTGTTTCTGTATTAAAGAACCAGGGGGATCAAAAGAGAGTATGTCTCAAGATGGTGGGTGAGAATTGAGTAAAATGAGCCTTAGTGAAGCAATTCAAACTGTTTAGGTATGGTGGGCCTTGATAAATGGTGCCATTAGAATAAGCAAATAAGATCTTATCTTGGAAAGCACTTTTAGACTTCCTGCAGCAATCGAGAAAGTGAAGATGATACTGTGTAAAAAGTCCTTTCCATCTGGGATCCGTGGCAACAAAACCTGTATGAACTGTGCTGCAAAATTTTGCACATATCCATCACTAGAAACTGTTCTATCTTGCTAGCCTTCTCTTGTATGTGCTTAGTTTATGAACAAATTTATATTTTTATCTCAGCCTGTAGTTTTTGGATTATGCCAAGGGACCTAGATTGTCAACTCTTGTTTGTTACATCAAAAGAGATCTTGGTTTGGACAATGAATGTGTTAAAACCTGTTCAAAGGTAGCGTGCTTGTGCAAGTCGGCTGAGTTTGAATTTGCTAGGGTGAGGATGCTGTGCTGAAATCAGTTCCTGTTTATCAGTCATGCTTCTGTTATCAAACATGGAACAACTTCCATTACTCACTGAGAAGTCCAAAAGGACTGAGGTGCTTGAACTGCTTCCTGATCTTTCTAACTGAAGGCAAATAAGGCAGTTAGGGATTGTCTGTTACCATATTAACTCAATGAGTTGTGTAGGGTGTTGCTCATGCTCACCAGTGACAGGAAATAAGCCACTCAACACTCGGCTCTTCCCTCCCTAGTTTGCCTTTAATGAGCTCACCTTGCTTTGATAACAATCGAGTAACAATTATGTGTAACAATCTCTTGTTTCTATGTAGGAAGTGTCTAACTTACGATGGTTTGACTTACAATTTTTCCATTTTATGGTGTGAAAGTAATACCCATTCATTAGCAACGGTAGTCTGAATTTTGAATGTTAGTTCTCTCTGGAACGGCAGTATGTATTACAACATACTGGCTATGGTAAGCAGCTACACTAAGCTGCAACTTCCAGTCAACCATGCAACCATGGAAGGAACAATGGAGAGTCTGCAGTGACCTTTCTATGCCTCGGTGTTTCAAAAGGTTAAATGTGCTGCACAATTTTCAACCTACGATATTTTCAACTAACTTTCATCGCAACACTAACCCACTGCCAGTCAAGGGACTTTTGTGAATTGTATCTTGTGGTATTTAAGCAATGTAGAGAGTAAAGAATAAAATCAACCCTTGCTTCTGAGAAGGAACATATTTTGTTGTGGTATTTTCAGAAACCCCTCCTTTTTAAATAGAGTACTATAGTTAGTCATCTCACTGAAGCTTCATGAGAACTGTACATTGTTCTGATACATCTTATGTTTTCTTACATACATTTCTGGAATTATCTCAGTGTTTTGTTTTGATTTGCATATTTTAAATTTACAATAAGGATCTACTTCTTTTCACATCATGTCTTTAAGATCATTCAGGTTCTGTCTTCCTAGCTCAGTGTTCTTTTTTAAAAATTAATTTTTATTTAAATTAAAAACAATCTTATTTTACATCCAATCCCAGTTCCTTCTCCCACCCATTTTTCCATGCCCCCACCAACTCCCATCCCACTCCTCATCCATTCCCCAGGGGTGGTGAGGCCTCGAATGAGGGGTCATCAAAGTCTATCACATCATTTGGGGTAGGACATAGGCCCTCCCCTGTGTATCTAGACTGAGAGAGTATCCCCCCCCCCATAGGAAATGGGCTCCCAAAGCCTATTTATGCACTAGGGATAAATATTAATCCACACTACCAGAGGCCCCATAGACTGCCCAAGCCCTGAAACTGACCCACGTTCAGGGGGCCTGGTTTGGTCTTATGATGGTTCCCTGGCTGTCAGTCTGGGGTCCATGAGATCCCACTTGCTCAGGTCAGCTGTCTCTGTGGGTTCCCCCAGCATGGTCTTGACCCCTTTGCTTATCACTCCTCCCTCTCTACAATTGGATTCCAGGAGTTCTTCTCAGTGCTTAGCTCAGGAGCTCTGTTTCTGCTTCCATAAACTATTAGATGAAGGCTCTATGATTGCATTTAATGTAATCATCAATTTCATTATAGGGGAAGGACATTTAAGGTAGCTTCTACACTATTGCTTAGATTCTTATTTGGGGTTATCCTTGTGGCTCCCTTGAGATTTCCCTAGTGCTAGATTTCTAGTTAAGCCCATAATGGCTCCCTCTATTAGCCCAGCGTTCTTTTGGGGGTATTTTGTGTCAAGTCATAAAGCAAGCATTTGTTTGCTGTTCATGTCCCCTCACCTGCTTACTTCTTAAGAGAGTTCACGATGACAGGGTGTTATTGCTGGAAGAGGTAGAAGAAAGCATCCTTAGTAGTTTTCTTGTTGTGGTGAGCAAATATCTGACAAGAAATAAGGAGGGGGAGAAAGGTTTGCTTTGGCTCATAGTTTGGGAATGTGGCTGCTGTCAGAGTGGGAAAGGCCTGGTAGTGGGAGCATGAGGTGGCTCATCAGAGTCAGGAAGCAGAGCGAGATGCTGCTGCTGCTGCTCACCCCACTTTTGCCTTTTTACTCAGTCTGAAACTCTGGCCCAAGCAATGAGGCTGCCTACGTTCAGGGTAGATCTTCTCATCTCAGTTAAATATTCTTGAAAACTACTTCCCAGAAATATTAGGTGTGTTTCTACAGTGAGTTTAGAACTATTTAACCTGGCAGTGGTGATTGACCCTCAAGATAACCTAAACGTATGGGTCTCTACATTGTGACTATCAAAGCTATTTGAAATGGTAAAAGGTAAAGTGGATGAGAAGTTGGAAAGGTGTGAATAACTTAAAACCAGGCCAGACAAGTCATATTGAGAATCAAGCTGCCTGTTAGGGCAGTGAGACCACAACAGGTGGATTGACTTTCTCAAAGCAAACAGAGTTCTTGTGCCTGGGCTTTATCTGTACCTATAACCTTTACACAAGCAAAATGAAACCAACAAGCTTGACGTGCCGCTGATTACTTTTGAGTCAAATGTCAACTGATCACAAGCCTCTGCCTTGTCAAATGGTTTGTTAGGTAAGCAGGGACACCCAATCAAACCATACCCAAATGAATCAAACTTGTTGTTGCCAGTTAACTCAATTCTTCACCCAGAGCTCTGTGGTCCTCTCCTATTTCAGGTGCTACCAGGCTCTTGGATCATCCAAGACAACGCTTTGAGAGGCTGCAAACAATTTCTGTTACTTAACAGCTGGTTACTGAAAGATATTTTCAAGTCCAAGATGAACCCTAAAAGGATGTACCTACAAATGGCTCTGGTATTTAGCCAAGCAACCATGTCTGTAACAATGTTTGATCTGAATGAGACTTGTTGCTTTTTAACATTTCATCTACATCAGTGGTCCTTAAGCTCCCTAAAGCTGTGACCCTTGGATACAGTTCCTCATGTTTTGTGTGACCCCCAAGCATAAAATTACTTTCATTGCTACTTCATAACTGTAGTGAATCATAATGTAAATATCTGTGTTTTCCGAAGGTCTTAGGTGACTCCCATGAAAGGAAAATTCATCCCCAAAGGGTTGAGAACCACCAATCTAGCACTTTCCTTTAGATTATGTAGCTAGGTTAATGGTGGTCTTCTGACTCAAAGCCCAAATCTCATAATCAAACAGTTGCATGGGATAATGTACAGAAAGCTTTTTGTCCATCTCTCTACTCATTGTATTACTTACATGTAAAAGAAGAGAAAGAATGTAACAAATCCTAAGAGATCCCTCATCAAAATAACAAAATGTCTGCTATTCTCAGTTCAGAACGGCTGGTATCAACATAGCTTCAACTCATTACTTTCCCCCATTCGATTACTGCCTCTGCATTCTGAACCTAACCTAGCTAACTCTCCTTCTGGGTGAAGCATCCCGTTTGTTCTAAAAGGGAGGAGAATGTGGTTTAGCAAATTGGGGATTCACTGATCATGAAAGCCCATCACCTTTCTCAGCAAAGTTCTGCACAGGGCTGTTTTGAATTCTGGATAATTAACAGACATGGCATGCCCATTTCTAGAAAGGTTTGAGTATGCCAACATTATTCTGGAGACAGAGCCAACTATGTCAGCATTGGAAACAGGAGTTTGTAGCTCCAACCCAGGCCTGCAGTCTCCTATAACTGAAAGCAGCCTCAGTAGTTCTGGATAGTAAGTAAACATTGAGATTGTATCATTAACATCACACAGTGCTATGACAAATAAGACTTCATTTCATTCTGATTTGAAACTTTGACCCTGGCATGACCCCTAAGATTAAAGAAATGTAACTAATTTTTAAAACAAACTCACTTCAAACATATTCACATTTTGTCAACATGTTTTACATATTTATAAAATAAACAAAATCAGTGTTCTTGACTGGCATGTTAGAAACAGAATTTTAAAACACTAGTGTGTTTGGCATAAGTTAAATAGCATGTTAAAAGTAATAATCTGTCATAGGTTAAATATCAGGTTTAATTTATATTCTCTTTAAATTTATTAAAATTCTAACTTGTTTAAGTACACAAAATACCTTGATAAATTGTCAGACTGCTATCCTACCTTGCAAACAACACACAGGTTGTTACGATAATCAATTAAAAAAGCTCCACTGCTAGAAAAATGTATATGTAAATGTACATACAAGTGTAGAAGGTCAAAGCAGTAACTAAAAAGATGGCATCATTGTCGCAGAGTGACAACATTGTCCCAGAGCTGCCCATGAGCTAGTTGTTGTTTTTCATAACAGATGGTATATTTTCTGAGCTTTGGAAGGCATTGTGGATGTCTTAGCTGCTAATGGTTAGCAGTCATTTAAGCATACAACAGTACTATGTATGACTATGGTTGCTGAAGTGAGTCTGAAAAGACAGACCTTTCAAGGTCATATTCACATTGCATGGATGTGAAGGATTTCCCTTCTGAATGTGGTATGTGGTTACATTATTGTTGGCATGTAATGGCGAACACGGCTTAACTCTGGGAGCTGATTCCAAAGAGCTCTCCAACATGACCATCTCAAGAGGTCTGTTGTTACAGTTTAAATACATGGCTTAAGCCTGTCACGTGAAGTTGTGATTACAACAGCAAGTTATACTACTTTTTTGTTTGTATTTGCTTGTATCAATTGGTAGTTCCACTGCATGAGATTTCATAATCTTTTTTAACACAAAGTGGCCATTTAAACCCCATGAAGATTCTTTTTTGGAAGGGGGGGCAGAGCCTGAAATTTGGAAATCAAATCTCTGTCCTGCCATGCTTTGGCAATACCTTTTATATTGTCCAGAGAAAAGGCGGAGTGCAGTAAGCTTAGTGATGAGTTGCCAATCTTGAGTTCCCCTTGTTAGCTTTTGAGCTACATGGACTCAGGCATATTATTTAACATTTATGCCTTCATGCTATTAACTGTAATACAGAACAGATATGAGTACTTATTTACTAAGGTTATTAAAATTAATAGATCTATTGTTGTTTGAGTAGTATGTAGAATTTATCCTTGTACGGCTACTTAATAAAGTATTATTTAATGTTGCTTGCTGTGATATTATGAAGTTTTTCCAATTAGGCCATATCACTTCAAGACTTTTTTTTTCAATGTATCTTTTAAGTTATTAAGTTTATGTTGATGAATACACTGTAGGCGGAATTTTAATAGCAATAGAGTCTAGCACTGACAATTGTATTTCTTTGTCTTTTTTTAAACTAAAGACCATTTGTAGAACTAAAGAACTGATTTCAAAGCATTGTATTCACCCAGTTCATATCTTTATATATGATGACAAAAGTCTACAATTGCTTTGAAAATAGTTTCTTAATTGAGCAGACATTTTGTTTCCATCCTAAGGGGTTAGTGTCATGTCTTTACATATGTGCTTTGTGTAGCAGGCTATTTGGAAAATTGAGTTGATGACTGATTTTCATTCCTGTTAGTCTGTGAAAACATTCCACTTTTTATCAGATTTTTTTCTTAGCTCAGGTTAGTACATGACTTATCACTTACCAGTAACTAGTAAACAAACCATTTGTTTCAGTTATGCTTGAAACCTGTTCAATTGGAATATTTTCTGATTTAGACATAGGGCAGAGAATAGGAGAGTATTATTAGAAGAGCTTGGTAGAGGGGTGTCTCAGTTTGTTTTGTTTAACAACTGCTCATCGTCATATCAGAGTACAAGAAGCCAGTGAAGTTGGAATTTACTTTAACTGATGGGAGAATGTCCAAGTAAGTCAGCAGGCTCCTTATCAGGGAAGAAGATGATGGCAACAGAGGTGGATCTGACAGCCAAGAGGTCAGAGTCCATGAGGACCAGGAAGGCACAACAGATGGTATCCCAGCATGTGGTGTGGTCCATGGTAACACAGAGTCTGCAGGCAGGTGACATCTGGGTAGATAATCAGAGAGGCCTGCTCAGAGATGCTGGGACCCCAGGGTTGAGATTGGGTGGAAGGGATAGGGAGCCATCCAGGATGCTAAAGCACAGGATGCATTCTGTGAAGTCACTGTATAATAAACGCTGTGATATTTCTGGTTTGGGAGTGATGAAGATTGAGGGTTGTTGGAGCCAGGAGCCAGGCAGGTCTTCATAGATACTGACTCTGAAATTCTTCAGTCGAGGGTCGTGTGACTCTTTTCCATGAAGTATAAAACCTGAGTGAGTTAATAGGTGTCCTTTATTACCAATGAGGATAATTAGAAGGCAACTTGGGTTTGCCCTGTCCTGTTTCATCTTGGAAAGCTTCAGTAGCTTTCAGGACAGCCGGAATTCCTGACAATTGGAACTGCTCACATGCAGCCAAGATTAAGTGACATGTGACACATGCATTTTGGGCTTTTCCCTGGGAATAGAAGCAGGTGAAACCTGCTTGCAGAGGAAGCCGCTGAGTTAATTCCCATCTACTGACATGAATGTCACCTGTCCTTTCTCCTGCCATATTCTCTTACTTGGAGATCTTCTGTATCAAACCAAGTAGGCGGATGCTGGACACTGACTTGCCTCAGGTCAGATTTAAACTACCTTCTTTTGTGGGGCTCAGATCTTACATATATGGATGTCTCTGTGATCAATGGAAAACCGCTCAAAACAAAATGCAAGTATTCTCATGCTTTATGTTTTAAAGATTTATCTATCTTTTTATTGTGTATAATGTTGAGCACCTTCATGTATGTATGTGCACCGTGTGCATGCCTGGTGCCAGTGGTGCCCAGAATGCCCTCTGGAACTGGAATTATGAATGATCACGAGCTTCCTGGCACAGGTGCTAGGAAAGAACCCCAAGGCCTTTACAGGAGCAGCCAGCATATTTAACTGTTGAGGCATAACCCCATGCTGTATCTATAGTAAAGAAAAATTTATTTTAGTAGGTTACTATAAAGTTTGGAAACATCAGTTTTTTCAATGACTTTTTAAAATGATGGGAATCCATGTTTTGTTTTTTAGGCAGGCAGGCATTCATTATAATGGTGAATGTGGTCTAGTGACTGCATTTACTTAGCAAATGCAGTTGCTATTTAATTACCGTGTTCTCATGAAATGCAATGGTCTGAAATCCGAACTTCTGTAGAGCTTTGGGACAGGTTATTCACCATGTAGGGCTTTACTTTCTCAGTTTCTCTGTTCTCATACAATACTGTAATGTTGGTACTCCCCAGTGAGAGGCATCTTTCCATTGTTATTGGAAATCTAACATTTAAAATTATTCAAATGTACTCTATTCTTATCCTCATAGTATAAATATAATTGTATCTGTCCAGGTCCATTAGAGAAACAGATCTAGTAGGGGAAAAATGACTTAATTGACTTAATTACTTAATTGAAGGAATTAATTGACTTAAGTGACTTCGGGAGCTGCCAGGAGGGCTGGCCAGAAACTCTGGAGCAATCGTTGAAGTGTCTCTCCATAGGTAGATAGAATTTCATCTTAGCAAACCCCCATTCTGCTCTCTCTCAAGCCTTTTGAGTGATTGGGTCATGTGCACCTGATTCTTAGTGATAACCTTCTTAGAGTCCATTGGTTGCAGATGCTACGGTGTCTACAAAACACCTCACTGCAACACTAACGTCAATGTGTGGTAGATTCCTGGGGACAATGGCCTCACCAAACTCACTCATGGAGTTGTCATCAAAGTCCAAACTTCATCAGTTTATCACTCTTACACCTTTTCTTAAACCACCTTTAGTCTCAGGGACAATGATGAAGTCATTTTTCTGTAATATGATACAACTCTTTTGAAGCATGTTTTGTAACCCAAACCACACTAGTCACTTCTGGGAAGAAAATATGCCACTAGGTGAGTCACTATTCTTTACATCATGCTACTTGAACACCATGATATAGCTATAATAGCTACGTACAATAAAGGTTAGATGATGGTGCTCAAAGGGAAGAAGAAAGCAAAACTACATGCATACAATAAAATGAACACTCATAAGTATGTTTGTTTTTCTAGAACTGGGCACACAGCCAGAGCTGGTATGCTTTAATACAAACTCCTCTGCCAACCATTCCTTACTCCTTTTGCTTTTAAACAGTCACCTCAATATATTAGAGTTCCTTGCCTGGTAGATACCCACACTATTCTTTAGGGATACACTCAAAAGAAGCTATATTGCAATAGCTGTCCACTTGCATATGGTACTTACATACCATGCACAAACATCTATAAGCCAGACTCTAGCTTCTCTTCCTGACAATGTGTTACAACAAAGTCTCGGTGAAGCCATATGTGAGAGCTGATAGGAAAGAAGGTAATAAGACAATAATGTAAACAGACTGTGGACATTTGGGCTAGCTCCTGGTTAAATTATTCGCATCATTAGGACTTATACACATGGCTTCCATTTAGTATTGAAGTTCTTTTGTACTAGTGGGTGCAACAACTAGTTCCTGATGCTTGTGGTTCTCTGAGGACCCACGGTAGACCTTACTACTGGTAAAACGTTAAACTAACGCCATTTCTCAAAAGGAGGGCAGCTATCTGCAGAAGGGTCCTCAGGGTTCACTGTAATTCACCTGTAGGGTTTGCTGTGGGCTCCAAACAGCATCCCTGTCAGCTCCTGGAACATAAGGTGCCATCCGATCTGATGAGTCATAAGCCCGAATGACAGAACATGGCAGTGTGACCTTCTTGCAGAACCTTCTCTTACAGACTTCAGACTTGCCGCTTTTGTGACCACTAAATAAATGGGCCAGAGCAGCACGTGCAAGCTAAAATGTGTTGCTTCCCAAATCCAGGGAACTTTCTGTTCCTTGATGGTGTCATGAAATGTGGTTTGGTTTGGTTTCTCCAAGCACAAACAGCGGCAGAAGTTTCCCCTCACATAGTCCTACCATAATAACACACCCAGAGACCAATGCAGAAATTATAGCAGTTGCTTTAGATATCCCCAGTCAAATAATGTATTCTGGAATGGGGAAATAGTCATGACTGTGTTTGGAACACAGTGCCCTATTCACCGGAGCTAAGACCCCACCACCCACCCACCCAGAGTCTCTTGTAGCTCTTACAGACTGGTAGGCCAAGTAATGTTTAGGACTCTTGGTATTAGTGTCATTTTGCAGCTTCTGTCAAGTAATTTGTGAATAGAATAATAAATTTCCTTTCCTTGGTGCACTCAACCATAATAAATAGCTATAGGTCCCTTTGGGGAAGGGTAAGAGACAGGTAAACATAGACCTTTTTCACTGTAGAGTCCTTTTGCCTTCATGCAGGTGAGTTTGCTCTGTAGACTGGCTTTTCTGGGTCTGGATGAAAGCCTGTGGTGATTTGAGTGGTGCTCAGAAGTCCCAGACCTACTTTGTTTAGGAAGACAAAGAAGGACATTAGCAGATTGGCCATTTCCTTCCTAGGAGTACCAAAGTCATCGAGGAACAATCTGGAACAAGCCAGATTGCTCTGGTTTTGTTTCTTGTCTAGTGAGCGTTGTATGCATGGCAGTCAAATGATTTCAACTGCCACGTGACAATTCTGTCCTTCACGGTATCTATTTCAATTGCAGCGTTACTAGTAAAGTGTTCCCCAATGGTCCTTGGCACTGTGGGAGCCTGTTATCACTACTGAATTTAGGGAATTTTGAGATGAGGATCCATTTCAAAATTTCCCACTGTAAATTCAATGATGGCAGAACTCTTGAATGCCTGAGTCCCCTTACAAATTTGTTTCTCAGAAGTATGGCAAAAGGCAATTGTATGGATCTTCCTGGGAGAGGTCATCAGATCTCACATGATTAATCCACTCTGATCTTTCAATCTTCACATACCCTTAAATACTTTCCTCGTTAGTTTATTAAAACAGTCAATTCTTGTATCTTAATGAATTTCACCTTTTGGTCCATATTTTGGCCAGTTGTAAAATACTCTAACCTTTTCGAATCCATTTAGCCAAAACATTGAATCTGAAACTCTGTTTAGTGGGCTCAGGTCAATAAATTCCTCCTGGTCCTATTTGTGTTCCTTGCACTATCATATGGCTGGGATATCTACTCCTACACCATTCCCCAGAATTATTTCTATACAAATGGGGAAAAATTTTGTTTACTTGACATGGAGCATATATTGTGATTTTCCTTCTGGAGTGTGTGAGGTAGTCATCCATTAAGAAACAAAGCTGTGGCAGGGGGTTCTCGAGGAGAACATTGTTTACTTGTGGGTTTACAGACATCAGGCATACAAGTTCTAGACAAGGCAGGCTTAACCTCCTTACAGTATAGAGGTCACTCTAGTGGCAAAGAAAACCCACCAGCAGTGAAGGGGTTATCTTCCCGGGCTTCACTGGGATGTCCCGGGTTTCTACCCTAAGCTTCTAGATCCCATTTCTTACCTTCAGAAAAAGAATTCTGTGAGGCAGGGAATTTATTTTTGGTTATAAATAATCAGCTTGTAAGGATAAGAGTCTGGGACTGAAACATAGTCTCCGTAATTACAGGAGACAAGGACTTGGGAGAAAATATAGATTTCAAGTCATTTGTGCAGAACTGGAGTTGGGAATTTCAAGCCCTAAGTTACTCTTTCCTTTCCCTGTTTGCAGAAGTTAGCTAGATGTTACGAGCAGGATTTTCCCCTGCCACCAGTCTGGTCCAGCCGCCATGCCAGCCCCCAATAACAAACAGAGACTCTGTATTTGATACAATCCTGTTGGCCAGTTACTATCATTGCTTATGGGCTAGCTCTGTCTTTATGATTAACCCATTTCTACTATTCTAAGTATTTCCACGTGGCTCATCTTACTGGCCAGAGTGGCACTGGTGTTCTACCTCTCCGGGCTCTCCATGTTGACTCCTCCTAACTACTTTCTCTTTCCTCCTAGTCTCCTAGCCCCGCCTATCTTACTTTCTTATTGGCCAACAGGGCTTTATTCATTAACCATATTTACATATTTACAGAATAACATCTCCCATCGGCTAGAATACTCTTTTATTTGACTATTGCATTGTAAGGTATTAGTTAATCAAAAATACCCTGCACCAAAAATACATTTAATATACCAGGCATACCCAATGCAGCATCCCAGCAACTCTACAGTGTACAATACACAGGCTGTGTGTCCCTGATTATGCCCAACTGGTCACTACTTGTTGCTATTGCTTGGCAGCTGTAGAGAGTGTCCTACTATGTACCGTTGGATTCAGAAAAAAGATCAAAATTTCAAGTACAGTTTCTACTTAATCTATTTTGCTTTCTCACTGCAGCAAAAAAAAAAAAAAAAAAAAAAAAAAAAGAAAGAAAGAAAGAAAGAAAAGAAAAGAAAAAGAAAAAAAAAGTGAGTCAATTTGAGGTTGGAAACTCTCAGTTTATGAGAGACAACACAAACACACACATATACAGTTAGTAATTATGCCAGTCAGGGACCCAGCTGAGAGGAACGAGGGGGTGACAGGACTGTGGGGGAATTGGATATCATAAGGCAAGGGCCTGAAGGGAAACAGAGACATCCTTAAATTGTAGGTGTGGCACCAAGATGTGAAAAAAAAAGAGACGCGAAGTCATTCTGTTGAAGGCAAGATCATCAGGGGCTGTGTCTACACACACAGTAGATTTGCCCCGTCTCCCTCACTGACCTCCTGAGGCTTCTCTGACCTTCCAGTTTGATCAACGTTCATCTTGACTTCTTATGTTTTAGCAGCACGATTTCCCCCTTCATATCTCTTAATGAAACACACAGAATGTGTTCTTTTGCTCCTTTAGAGGGGATAACCCAGTTAGCCTCTAGTTGAGGAAATTAAGCTTTCAGTTAGTTTCTGTATTGTAAAGTTACTTTTACTTTACTTTTTTTTTTTTACTTTACAACTTCTTTTTACTTTATAACTTTTATTGTAGTTACTTTTCTTCTCATGGTGTCAAAACATCTAGAAGCAACTTAAGGGAGGGCAACTTTAGTTCTCCTTATGGTTTTATGCATCCTCCATGGTGGGGAACGCTTAGATGAGGCCTCGGTTGTAGTTCACCTGGGCACAGAAAGAGACACATAGAGTGAAGCCTCCAGAGTCATGTAAACTCTGGGGTCCAGTCTCTAGTGACTCACTTTAAGCCACCCAGGCTCCATTTCCTAAAGGGTTCCCAGATTTCAAGATAGCATCACAGTCTGGGAACTAAGCATTGAAAATGCGAGCCTGTCTGTGGATAACATTTCAGATCCAAACCAATAGTTAGCCTTGGTTGTTTGTCTTTACTCAATAAAACGTGGATCTGAAATTATCGTTTGTGGTTATATATTCACTGAGAGCACTCATGAGTATCACCAAATTGCTGATAAATGTGTTGTTATTTTTAGTCAGTCAGCCTAAATATGCATGGGGGAGGGGGATGGTTTACCTCCAAAGTGAAGCTACTCATGGTGAATTAGAATTGAAATTTGCTGTAGTGCCTTTAGTTGCAAATGACTGATTATAGGATAGTATCTTAGAACTGGCATGGCTTTAGTTTTGAGTGTAATTGTGGTATTTTGTGTTGTGCCTAACTTGTGAGAGAGTAGAGATGTTTTTGGATTCTCATTTTTGAGGTGATCTGCAATGCTGCTTCTGGTTTCACTGTAACTTAATAAGAATTTCTTAGAATTTTGTTCCCAATGATTTGCCCCATTTGTATCTACTGATCTATTCTTTTTATAGTTGTATATTTCTAATTTTTAAAACATTAGGGAGTAGACTAATGTAAACATTGACTTTCAGCCACACCTCAATGTACTCATTGCGCCAATACATTTATCCCAAATGAGTCTTACAGATGCAGGAACTGTGTGACTCATGCTGGAGACACTGAAGGGCTAAAGATAGGGGCTTTGATTAATGTCAGACATGTTGTGCTACACATGGCAGCATTCAGAAATTCTAGTTTTATTATTACACTCTGTACATTGTGCCAAATGCAATAGTCGTATCTTTCCCATATAGTAGATATGTTTTAACCCTGTTGGTACCTGAAGCCATGGGTATTATCAAATCCTATATGTACTTTGGGTTTTTCTTTTCCTTTGTCATTGTTTGTCCTAGAATGCACAATTACCAGTGATTAATGTATTTGTATTCAATTCACGATCTGAGCTCGAATCTTGATACTGTCAATTCTGACTGAGCCTGTGCATTTGGAAGCCCCACCCCCCCAGACCTATCTTGAAAATGTTATCATAATGTGTTTGGTAGCATCTTTTCACTATTCAAAGCAGCAGCATACAAATTACTTCTATCATATGTTATGCTTTAGCTAGGCTTCCACCCAAATTAGAACTTTAGTTTTTATTGTTATTGTAGTTTGTTTTTGAGGAGGCCCTAAGTTTACCTTTCTTTTGTCTTCCCCTTTATAGAGCCAAAAAGGAACAATTCCTAAAAAATCAAAAATACTGAGAGGAAGGCAGAATAATATACTTCATGTTCTCGTTATAGATTGATGATGAAATGTTTCTCACAGTCTCGAATTCTGAATGTTTAGTCCATTGGACGCAGCATTTTGGAAACTTTCGAAGGTGAGGTTCAGCTGGAGAAAGTAGGCAGTTGGACAAGGATTTTGTGGTGTCTTATTCTTAGCCCTTTCCTGGCCACCATGAAGTAGAACAGCTCTCCTGCCCCGCCCCCCTTTTTGCTATGATGTCTTGCCATGCAATGGGGTGAAGAAAGCATGGGTTGAGAAAAGACTCCACAAAAGTAAAATAAAAACACTTCCCCTTAAGTTGATTCAGTCAGGCAATTCATTACTTCTGTAAAAGAACTAACAGTGCTCCTGTAAATTAGGAATAATTTTGTGTGATTTATAAAATTGTTATGAAGATTAGTCAAGGTAGCATTTAAACGCACGCTTAAAACTTTGTGCTGCACATAGCAATTGCTCCATGACGCTATTATCATTGACATAGATTTTAGTACTATTATTGCTGCCTTAGAGTGGGGGATTTGTTGTGAGCCCGTAAACTTTCCAAATAAGAAAGTTTGGGTATTTTATGTAATGTGTTAAATCTTGGTGCTTGTGTATCAAATAGAAACATCAGTGATTGCTGTCCATTAGAGCTATTTAGTGCTGAGAAACAACCAAGTCCATAAAGATTTTTCTCAAAGGCCTTGTACATTCAAAGCAGCTGGTAATATTATGTTAGTGATGCTATTTATTTGCTTCACCCCAGCCTAACAAATTGAATATTGTAGACCAGCTCAAAATGTTAATTTAACATTGACATAGAGTGTCAATGTTAACAGAGCTAACATTTTATATGAGTATTGAAGAACGGGATGGGGTCATTTACATTTTTAATCAAGATGTTTTTCATCAGAAATAAAAGCTAGACTTTATCAAATAGAGTCATGTGGAGTTTTTGAGTGAATATTTTAGTCTCATGTTAGTTACAAGAAATGGATGATTCTAGATCTATATTTATCTTGATAATTAGCACTTATTAACTGATTCAGTAAAGATGATAAAGGCTTATAAGGCCATAAAATACACATATTTAATTTTAAAAGCCATGGAAATTATGTGTATTGTTACTTTTCTTAAGAAAAGTTTTTTCCTAAGAAAAATAACTAGTGGGAGGCAAGGCTTATTTGGGTTCATCATTTAAAAGGATCCAGTCCTTCACAGCAGGGAAGGTGTGGAGGGGTTCAGTACAAGGAGGGACATGTTAGTAGTACTCGTTGAATCTCCATGGATCAGAAAGTGGAACAGAGACCATGCTAAGGGCAATGTTGATATCCATGGTCTGTGCTGCCCCTGGGGGGGCCATGTCTGGATCCCTAGGACCAAGTGGATGTCTGTGGCCCATGTTATTATCAGAACTCATGTGGATGTCTGTTGTCTGTGCTGCTGTCTGAAGCCATATTGATGTTCATGGGCTGAGATGCTGCAGTGACCTATTTTGGTGTCCGGTGGCCTGCACTGCCACCTGAGATCATGCTGAGGTCTGTGGCACATGCTGTTTCCAGAAAGCCAGGTGAATATCTGTGGTCTGTGCTCTTGCCAGATACCATGTTCCCACTGACTGGAAAGGACAAGGAAGCCTCTGTGACAACTCCTACCCCCACCACTACTCCAGGAAAATTGGGATAAGGATTCTGAGAGTTTGATCATTTCTAATAACTATATGGACAGCACAAATTGGAATTTTCCCCCCTTCTCTTCTTTTGGAGGGAAGGCCACAAGGGATGGGGGCATGGAAGGAGTGGACAGTAAGGGTGAAATTCCCAAATAATCAGAGAAAAGCAGGAAATTCTGGCGCTCAGCTGGCTTCCTCCTTTTTATTCCTTCACCCCTTATTTAGTCCTAGACCCCACCCCATGAGGGGGGAATCTTTCCTTCTCTATTAAACCTGTGAAAATATCCTCACAGATATACCCAAAGATGTGTCTCATCAATGGACAAGATAATTCTTAATCCAGTCAAGCTGACAGATAAAATTACCTGTCACAAAGAGTTAGTGTAAATGTTAGTATACTTTGGAAGGATGTTTTCAAAGTAACCCACACTGAGGATATTCAGCCCTAGCCATGCTGGGTTTCTCTTCAAACAGAGGACATCATGAATAACCAAGATACTGATGAATACAATGTGAGATCATTCTGAAAGTCCTCTTAGTTCTTCATGTTATCTAAAAATACTTGAACAGCCCTTACCATTTACACAACATTAAGTAACTATATATATATATATATATTCCTCTGTTCTCCTTTAGGATAAGACAAGAGTTTCCATGTTTGGAAAGAGACATATTCTTAGCTAGTCTTTAAAACCCAAGCTTAGTAAGCTCTTAGTGTCAAACTTTTTAAATGTGAAGGTGTCTGTGTATATAACTTGCATTGAACCAATAGCTAATCAAGAAGCAGGGAGGTCTGAAAATGGATAGGCAATAGTAGTTTAAAAATATGTCATCTGAGAGATTTCCATTAAGCCACTTTTAGAGGACATAAACATAAAACAGAACTGGACATAGTGGTGTATACCTTTAGTCCTAGCACTCGGGAGGCAGGGCCAGGTAGGTGTGTGCGTTAAAGGCCATTCTCATCTATATAATGAGTTCCAGGAAAGCCAGGGCTGTACAGAGAGACTTAGTCTCAAACAAAAACAAAAACCCTAATAAGTAAATAATAAACTAATGAATAAATGAACAACAAAAAAAAGACAAGTAAAGTGCAACAAGAATCCTTTGTCTGAAATAACACAGGACAGATAGCCAACAAAGCAAAAGAAAACTGAAAACATTTAGCCTGCATGTCATAATATTAATATGTTTGAAAGAACACAGAAATTAAATTAACAGCCATGTTAATTTTCCAGTACAAATTAATTAAAAGATCTCAAGCAAATTTTTGGAAGAATAAATATAATCATGTGCAGTTATTTATGAACACTAGCAGAGTGAAGTTATTGCACAGAAGAAAAACCACCTTAAAACATGGTGGATTTCCACCACCAGGACTAAACTGATCTGAGTGGTCTGTGCTGCTACCTGGGCAATGGCAGTGTCTGGGCCCCAGCTGCTGCTGAGGGCCATGTCTGGGTCTGTGGTCCTGCTGCAGCTGGGGTCTGTGCTGATGTCCATGGCCTGGGATGCTGGGGGAAGGAAAGGGATCGTGGGCTGTGAGTTGTTCCACCCCAGCATCCCCCTCAACTATGAACTGTTAGAGCATGAGAGGGGGAGGAACCTATAGATCCCAAACTACAGGATCTTCATGACACAGGACAACACAGCAAGTCTGGGGGAAGGGGAGGCTGATGAAAACCCAGTGTGGATGGTGTGACAGATGACAGATGGACGACTCATGGCAGTGAACTCTTACAGATGAAGATGAAAGGACTAAAGGGCGAAATGTGTGTGTGACTGACTCACCTGGCCACACCACAGCTTCCACAAGGAGATACTGGGGTTTTTATTGTTGTTTTTCTTTTTCCTTCTTTCTTGTTCTGCTGCTTTGTTTGCTTGCTTTGGATTTCACTTTTCCTTTTAAATTGTGTTTTGTTTTGGGGAGTTGCAAGCGTAGAGGGCTGATGTGGCGGTGCTGGAATGGGGAGAAGGGTGGGATCTGGATGCATGATGTGAAAATCACAAAGAACCAATAAAAGTCAATAAAAAAAAAACCAGGATGGGTTTATTATACACCTTCACTACTGTGAACAAGAAGAAAGAAACAGATTTTGCTCTCTGTGCCTTGAAAGACAAAATGACGCCATGGAAAGAGCCGTGTCCCCAGATCTCAGAAGACCTGGTCAAATTCTGCCTTTACTCACTCTAGCAACTCACTCAGAGACAAAGGCTTACTGCAGTTCAGGCGTGGAATTGGACAAGTGAGATAAAAGAGGTTAAGCATTTTCTTTTCCGAAGGCTATTTCAGTCCCAGCATTCAGTCCTGAACCTCTGCTTCCTTATAAGCCAAAACCTCGTTATAGTCCCATTCTCCTGTCCTAGGACTCAGGGCTGAGAGTTCTCAGGGCACAAGTAATGTGTCAGGCAGAAACCATTACTGTGACATATGCCTGACAGAATCAGTTAGTGAAGGAGAAAGGTTTGCAGCTTTGTAGGTTCTAATTCACATTTGGTTGACTCCATTGCTTTTAGGTCCATAAAGCAGGTCATGATGGGGACCACAGGGCAGACAGAAGTTCAATGCTTTATCTCTGGGACAGCCAGGAAGATGTCGAGCAGAATCCCACTGTCCCCTTCAAAGGTCTGTTTCCAGTGACCGAGGGCCCACTTTGCATCCTACCCCTTCATAATACAGGCTGCTGGGCACATTTAAGTCCACACCACAGAAAAGATGTCAGAATTACTTAGTAAGATTCAGTCCCCATGGCTTTGAACAGACTAGACACTGATTGTGTCTATATGAAGCAGTTAAAGAGATGTGTTCACATCTGGAAACATGATTTATTCAGAAATGTAGATGTGAACCTGAGTTTACATGAAGAAGAAAAATTTCAGGAATTGACATGTTCTTGTAATCAATATTACCATTTATCTAAAGTCTACTCATTGCGTAATCCTCTTTCTATACAAGGCACTTATATTTGAGGATTGGGTATTCCTTCAGTGTTTCTTACAACTCTGGCTACTCAATAGGTAGAACATGGAGAAGACATATGAAATGTATCCTTGGGATCTATCTTAATTCTGTGTTCACAGAGAACCACTCTGATTATCTACTACAACAAATTGCCTTTTGAAGTATATTTACTAATACCCATATACATTTACAGAGAGCACAAAATTTAATGGTATAATCTCATAGCATTATTTTGTAATTCTAGGTCATTCTACATTCCAAAGAGAAACCTAAGAACCATTAGCTATGACCTTTGATCTCTCACAGACTATTCCTCAGCTCTGTCCATGTACTCAAACCTTTTTTTTTTAATGTGCATGTTTTGAACATTTCATGCAATTGTAGTTTGTTTCACTTAGCAAATATTGAACTGTGTTCAACACATGTCTTCAATATTGGCAAATAATGTATTCTGTAGATGTATTTCATTTTATTTATACTGATGGATGTTTGTTTTCCCATATCTTGCTTGCTGTGCTTACTATTGTGTGAGCACCCCTGAGCATGTTGTTTTGTGAACGTATTCTTGGTTATATACTCACAAGTGGAGAAGTTGAGTCACAAGGCAAGCCTGCTTAACACTTGAAGGAACTGTCAAACTCCTTTCCAGAGAGATTGTACTTTTTCACATTCTAACCAGCAATGAACAAAGCTTTCAGTTTTACTTCATGCCTGACAGCACTTGTATTGTGCTTTTTAAATTATACATATCATTATGTGTGCAAAGCGATGTTTCATTGTGGTTCTATTTAACATGTTGCTGATGGTTAGTAATGCTGACTATCATTCATGTGTGCATTGGTCATGCGAATTTCTTCTTCAAAGACTGCCCGTTCATATCTGTTGCCAGTACTCTTTTTGCTTGTTAGTTGTAATAATTTTGTATGTGAAACTATTGTATCAGATGATATGAAAGATCAAGCAAAATCTTAAAAAGATAATGTTATGAGATAAGCATGCTTTTACCATAAGAAATTACTCTTGTACATTAAAAAATAATACATCATCTAGTGATATTTAATGTTTATAAAGGGTACAGGCAGCACAATGATAAAAATTACTAATACCACCTAAATAGATGTCAATAGTAGGTACCAGCATCTAAGCAAGAAAGAGGAATTAATATATCATAGACATTCTCCCACCAATAAAATTTGAGAAGTTTTTAAAGAGTAACAATTTCCAGTTGGATATAGTGCAGTTGTAGAAGTAATTTTTACAGCACATGGGTATGTTTTAGAGTCGACTCATCTTTCTTTTGGCCTTGTTTCTTTCTGATTAAAAGAGAAAAAGCAGAGTCCTTGGGAGGAAGTTATTTCTTCCATGAGTCAAGTGTGAGTACCTACCATGTGAATTTGGTGGACATGTTAGTCTTGTGCTACTCATGAGTAAACTGAAGGTGACAGAAGGTGTTTAACTTTCTCAGTGACACAGGGGTCATCAACAGATAACCCTATTCATACTCATTATCAAGATGTCTTGATTGCAGTACCTGTGTCTTCTGCCCTCTAGAAATGCCAGTGCGGGAGTTCAGGGTCTCACGTCTTTGCTGCTGTCTTTCTCTTGCCCTTTCTGTATCACTTTCTCTGTATTTGATTTGCTTGGGTAATTTTCATGGAAATAATATTCTAATATTATTAACATAGCCTTTGTTCTTCTGGGTGTCAGTCACCATGGTGATTAGATGACATCAATTAATACCTGCAGGTCTTGAGATGAAACACTGTTTTCTGTCTTGTCAGAAGAGCAGCAGTCGTATTTGCTTAAGGTCTCATCTGATTCTACTGGGACTTTTTCTTAATTCAGTCACCTTGCAGTAACTACTTCCAAGTCCAATTACATTCACAGGTACTAGGGATTATGATTTTAACATATCATTTTGAGAGATACTATTCCTCTACTCATCACCCTAAACTTGACATTTCTATTACAATTGGAATATGATTGGCTGATTGGCTGAGAACAACCCCTTAGGGCAACATCAAGGGTGGGTGAGATCATTCAACTGAAAATCATGTAGTCCTTCAGCATCTGTAATAGAGTTGTTTTTTTTTTATCACCTTTTTCAAAAAAAAAAAAAAAAGATGCATTTTCATGAGAGTGTGGTTATTCTGGTATTTAAAGGTCCACGACATGGCATTTTCAACCAGTTCTGTATGATGTGTTGCAATGCATGGAAAATGTCAACTGACACAGTCAGTCTCCCGGGCTGATGACTCTGTGACAGGTCCTACGATGGTAAGAGAATGACTGACATCAGGAGCAGCAGCTTTGAGAATTAGCTGTTGTGAATTACCACTGCAGCTGCAGTTTTTCTCAGAGCTAGGTAAGCCCTGACATGGACAGCGTGCTGTTATAGGAAGTGGACATTCAGACAGGCTGTATTAGACAGATAGTCGCTTCCAGCTAGGGAGAAAAAAAGACTGTTCACAATAAATTTACTTGAATTGACTTTTTTCTGCCTTTAAAAAATCTTATCCAAAACCTCTCTTTGCCTTTAAATTAAATTTAATTCAATATCTTAATGTGAACTATGTCTACATAAGTGAATTCATTTTGAAAAGCAAATATATTTAGTGTAATGTTTAGAATTTAGATTGTCTAGTAATCATTGTTCTAGGGAGCATCTATCTTTGCAATAAAGTATATTAAAACATGTTAAGCTCTAAATTTGGACATCTTTAATGACATCCATGGTTTAAATTTAGCTAAGAATACTCCTTGGACATAGTGAATGACAGCTGTGATGGCACAGCCTGTCAACCCTCTGCAGTGGCCTCCTGTTCCCTTCTCTCTGGCTCTAGAAAGATCATGAATTTTAAAAGATAAGATTTTGTACTTTAAAAATATTTTAATTAGGGGTGTGTGTGTGTGTGTGTGTGTGTGTATGTGTCAGTGTGTGGATTTGTTCATATGAGTGTAGTACTTTGGGGACCCAGAAGAGGGCATCGAATAGCCTGGAGCAGGGCTCAGAGGTAGCTCTAAGCCACATGATTTAGGTTCTGGCAGTAGAACTTGGGTCCTCTGCAAGAGCATTGTATATGGTACTCTCCTAATCATGGAGCCATGGATCTAAACAAAGCCATGTTCATCATTCAGTCTTCAAAAAGTCCCTTCAAAAATGATTCATGGCAGACAGTGGCATGCTTGGCAGCCTGGAGGCAAAAGTGGGACATTTGAAACAAGCTGGGGGTGCATAGTCTTAAGTTACGTGCAGAAAAAATCATCTCAAAAACCAAGGGTCAAACTTGAGCTCAGTGACCACATAGTGACTGGTCACTTTGAGCTGCTCTGAGAGACACCTTTCCCAAACAGATGAGCATCATAAGAACAGGTTACTAATGTTACCATGGTAGGAATGGAGTGTCCAGTCTTAAAATATAGTGATGTTAATATAGCATTATTAGAATCCAAAGTCACCACTGAGGTAGAATTCATCAGTCTTTTTTTTTCTCCATATTTGTGTCATGCTGCTTTTATGAGTTGATGTAGTCAATTATTACTTCTATCATGCAGTGGTTCTAAAAGGAATTCCTAGAATCTTCCTGGATATTCCATGGGCAGCTGTAGCGCATATTTTGCAAGAAAGAAAAAAGATGTTGAAGAAAATAATCAACCTGAAGTTCATGGTACAAAGTGAAACAGAAATCCTTTGTCCCTTCCTGAAATATGTTCTGTTGTTTGGATGACCTAGTGCACGTGGAAAAAGGAGATCTTGGAGTGTACACGGTGTAATATCCCTGGAAAAGTCTGGAATGCTGGTGACTGTCCAGCAACTGGAATACATCTCACAAATGACATAAATTCCAAAACTGTTGACTTATTCTTTTAGGAGACAGCTTATTTCCTTGATGCAAACTCTGTATTGTTATTGTTGTTGTTGTTCTTGCCTTAACTTTGAGGCTTAAATGTAGAAACAACAAAGTGAGGAGGAAGTTGGACTTCGGTGACTTTCTGGGGTAACTAGTCCTAGAAGTAGCACTATGGAAACCAACACATCTCTGCTTCTTCCTTGGCCTCTCCTCCCTCCCCTGCTGTGGAGTCTTTGGAAAGCAGACAATGCTCAGGTACTTTTGTTGAATCTTTCGGAAGCCCTGAGGTTGAACTTGGCCTCTTCAGAACCTTGATGAATGCTCTCCTATTTCAAGAAGTGATTATTTTCTTGATCTTTATGTAGATTTTAAATATCTCTAGACTACATGACATTCCTTTAAATGTCTTTGCCAGATTGAGTTAATTCAATTGTTTTTAATCATTTTCCACTCCAATGTAAGAAATGTCTTTGTTTTTTCTCTGCGGTGACTTTTGCTTCTCCTTTCTGATTTGTGTGCAGATAGTCCTTTATTCAATTTTGGACTCTACATGACTCTGACATTCTATTCTCATTTGCAAACCATATGTATCATAAAAAATAATAGCTGATCTTCCATTTTCAATTTCATCCATTGTCCGTGTCCCAGACTCCTGGTTCCAGTTGTTTGTCCCTGCCACTATCATCTGACACTCTTCTCCTCTCCCCTTCCTCCCTCCCTCCCTCCCCCTCCTCCTGTCATAACTTTGTTGCTTCTACTATTGCCCTAGTTCCTCAGACACTGGACTGGAAATAAGTTTCCATGTTTCAGCTCATGCCGACCTTCATCCACTGTCTCCTAGGATTATTTCCCATGGATTTTCCCATTAAAAAGATTTTTTAAGCGTATGTATTAATTAGGACATGAATTTAGTGCTTATTATAAAGTCTTGCAATAACTGGCTGAAACACAGTGTAAACTTAGCTTTTCCCTTCAGTCATACAATGACGTGCCTGTGCCACCAGTGGGTGAGGCTCCTCCCTTCTTGTCGAATCATCTGCAGTGTAGAATCTCTGTCCAACTTGTGATTAATACCTCACTTCCACAGATCCAGTTCAGTTTGCAAAGAGGAAGAGATAGACCGCTTTCCTTTCTGAGGGTAATCTAGAAGTGACTCAGAACTCCTTCCCAGAACTCACACTTAATGGAACAGTCTTTTGGGACGATCACAGCTAACAACACAGGAGACAGTAATCATCTATGTCTGTTAAATATTCTAGTTCTCTAAAGGAATGGGGGCATCACTTCACAGGGGACTTATGTGTGCTCTCTTCATTATTCTAATTCTTCTATCTTCACCCTTTGGTGGGTTTTTATTGCCCATTACTGAGAATCTATCTAGAGACTTTTCACTTATGTGTCTGTTTGCTCACTGTTACTCTACCCATTTCTTCTTTCAAGGGAAAACCAATTTAACATTAAAACTTGTTCAACTTTGCCAGTTGCCTAAACCATAAATTCTAAAGAATCTTTTAAGTACTAGATAAATCTCTCTATTCTCAGCCACCTGTAAATGTTTTTCCTTTCACAAATGCATTTGTTCATTACCAAGCATGTGCTGCATGCCTCTTGTGTGTCACTATTTTCCTAAGCTAATTCTTTGGGTTGGGGATGGAAAACATAGTTACAGATGCACATACTTTGTTATCCTGATAATTTCCCTCTGATGGTTGTTTCCACCACTGTCATGCTTGAGAAGTTGAATGCATCTTAAGAACAGCTCTTTTCCCCCCATGGAAGGCCTCATCCTCCCTGGGAAGCAGAAAGGGGATCAGACAGGGAGTTGGTGGTGGGCAGGGGAGGGAGAGGGAGCTGGGATTGACATGTAAAAAGGATTGTAATATGAATTTAAAAAAAGAAAAAAAAACCCAGCTCTTTAAAGCTAGCCAATATAGTTGGGGTTGTTAATTTACATTATATTACTCAATGGAATTTATCTGATGCATTTCAACTTTCATATTTTGATATATTATACAATTATTTGCTATAAAAACCAAACAAAAGTGAAAGAAATACTTAATGAGGAAGTTAGAATCTCATGGAAATTGTAAAACAGCAAAATGCAAGCTTAGGTAAACTTATCTTGTGTCTAGTTTATTATTTGTTCTAAAATAGCTTATTTCAATCCCCAGTCCTACAACTTGAGTGTTTTTATAGCAGGACACACCTTTGACTGATATAATCTTTCTAAATTTCCATCTACAATTCTACATGTTGTGAGATAGAAACTTATGTAACCAACCTGCCATAATTTTAGTAGTAAAGAGAAAAATATGGGTTCATTATTTTGCTAACCCTGGAGGCAAAAATTACCCTAAATCTTATCTACTCATGATTTAAATATTTATTAAAGGAGATTCAGATCTTTACTGGAAGAAAATGTTATGCAGGAAGCCAGTCGTGTGAAAGAACATCAGAGGGGAAGATAAACACTTAACACTTAGGACACTTAGGACAGATGCTTTTAGAAATTTTATTATGTTCAGATGTGAGGTGGCTGCTCTTGCTCCATTTCCAGCCCAGTGGACCAGTCCTTCATAGCAGCAAATGGCCTGCGGTTTTCTAACTATGACCTTGGTTAGGAAGAGGAACAATGGGGAACGAGAAACAGACCCAGGCACCTGTGGGCTCCATCATGTATCCATCTTTCTATTGGCCTCCTGCTTGTGAATTCTTTGGAACTAAGACTGTTGGAAGGTCATAGGCAGGATGATAGTCAGGATCTCTGACAGCTCCCAATTCTGAATGAGTCTGTTTCTAACATGATGCACTCCTGCTGATACACTCATATTTTGACCCATTTCCCTTGCAAGGAATGAAAACCATCTTGGTGAGGACACTTGCTCTTTTTGCCTTTTGTATCGCTTAGCTGTCAAAGTCTTATCGAGCTCAGAAGTAAATGGAATTCCAGCAGAGACAATGCAGAGGGGATTGGACCTTGTGTGGTATCCATATTGTGAAAATTACTCATTACATATCAAAGTTCAGGAAAAGCCCTGTTTTATTGCTTTGAAGAGACACCATCACCAAGGCAACTTCTGAAAGAAAGCATTGAATTGGATGTTGGCTTGCAGTTTCAGAGAATGAATGTGGTGCAAACACCATGGCCATCAGAGTATCAATCCACATCAGACAAGAAGGAAGTCCAGTTCAACACAACTCTGTAGCTGGTGTTAGCCCCAACTTTAAGAGTCTGACACCAGTTGTTTATGTCGGGCATGTTTAAGCACAGTACAATTTGGAAAAAAAAAGTTTCCTGGTGACAATTAACTAAATCCCATAGGTACAACACAGCTTAAGACATGATTACATTGAAACCTTTGTGAAATATTTGTGACCTCTTCCATAAAGATATGTCCTATAGACATCTTGAGGGTCAGGGAGAGGATCTACTATGGTATCAAACAGACAGAGCAAAGGCCACCAGTCTATTAACCACCTCTGCTACAAGTCCTCTGGGCAGAAAATAGGTTATGCATCTCTCCCTTTGAAGAGACAACTCTGAATATTTAGCGTTCCTGGTCTCCTTAGAGTTTATCTGTGAGCACAAGGGCATTGTGCCTCCTACAGGTAAGTTCATGACAGTCACTGTAGGGAGCATGACGGCAGGCAAGCTGATGCTGGGACAGTAGCTGACACAACTTGGGGGCAGGCAGTGATATGGCCTGCCTTGGGTTTTTGAGACTTGAAAGCCCATCCACAGTGACACACCTCCTCCAACAAGGCCATGCCTCCTAATCCTTCCTAAGGATGCTTTTGCCAACTAGGGACCAATCATTTAGATACATAAGCCTATGAGCTCATTTTTATTCAAACAACCACAAACACATACTTACATTTATCTTTAAGTGTTTAACACATATACAAGTATTAGCATATGTTAGTCTAGTCTAGTAATTTTTATAATTTATAAAAATAAAAGCATGTAGCTTTCTTTCTGTTGCTATGACAAATACCATGACCTGAATCAACTTAAGGCTGAAAATTGTATATTTAGCTTCTATGTTATACTTCATTATGAAATAAGTCAGCACAGGTAATCTAATAGGAATTTGAAAAAGAAAGCATGGACGAACACTATTTGTTGGCTTTCTTTCAAGCTTATGTTTACATAGCCTTCTTATATAGTCTAGGATCAACTGCCTAGGGACAGTGCTGCCTGCAGTGAGCTGGCCCCCCCCACATTATTTAACAGTCAAGGTCATCCCTCACAGACAAATCCACAAGCCACTGTGATCTGGAAAATCCCTCCACTGAGATTCCCCTCTTGCAAAATACATATTTTGTAGTATGTTAATAATACAAAAATCGTAGTTTCTTGAAACTTGGAATTTCTGTAATTTTGTGCAAAAATGTTTAATAGTAAAGGGCAACTAGGGATTCATTCAGTCTCAACTTTTACTGTATTTATCTTTATCATATCTGTAAATCTTAATTTTGACATGTGAAGAGTCAAAATGGCTTTAAACTATTTTCAAAGTCCATCAAAGAGGTATTTTTATTTAGCTTTAATAAAAAAGAAATCTGGAAGGAAAATTATTGCTCTATTCCTATTTTTTTTTGTCTTGTTGTAGACAGAAATAAGCAAAAATTATAACATTAAAACTAAATTTAATTTTTTCCAGGTAGTGGTGGTACATACCTTTAATCCCAGTGCTATGGAGGCAGAGACAAATGGATCTCTGGGTTTGAGGCCAGCCTGTTTTTTAGAGTAAGTTTCAGGACAGCCAGGGCTACACAGAGAAACCCTGGCTCAAAAATCAAAACAAAAACAAACAAACAAACAAAAAAAACCCACTTAAATTTAATTCTAAGAAGGACATAAAAGTATACAGATTTTAATCACCATTTAAAAATGTAAATAGCAATGCATGGTTTTATTAACTGACTTTGTAGTTAATTCGTATTTGAAAGATCTGCTGAATCTTTGCCAAGGACCTTATGCAAATGGTTAAAAAAGGAAAGTTGGGTTATGAAACTTTTTCATTTTGGATTTTTAGTAATGTATGTAGATGTTATAGTTTATAAATGTTTAAGTTTACAAGTTTTGTCTTCTTGGTACTTCTCATATGACTATTTCATCATTTACTTTTCATTTCCTTTTTTTCACTTCCTTCTATTTGGTCTACAAATGTAAGACTCTGCTGAAGGGAAATGTCCCTGAATGAGTGGAACAGTAAGAAGCCATATGAGAAGTTGGGAATAAGAACACAGCTAAAAAATGTCCTCTTTTGACTTGTAGGATTCTCACGAGGCAATAAAGTAGTCAGGCAGCTGCAAGTCTCAAAAGAACCTTACATACTTTGGTGTTCAACAAATTATTTATTGTATTCCTTCTACAATCTGTGAAATACTGTGCTAGAGATAAAGCAAATGAGTCACTGTGCATGGCCTTGAAAGGCTTGAAAAAAAAAAAAACCATGAGAAAGAAGGCGGTCACTGAGAAAAAATTATAATGCACAGGATAAGTACAGTTAGATGTAATTAATGTTGTAGTTAGTCTGAAAGAGATGTGAAAGGATTCTGGGAAGTGATGTTCAATTTTACCTAGGATAGACCAGTAGATTCTAGCAAGAGGTGAAAGAAAATTGAGGGTAAAGAGCCTCAGCCACGGAGGCAAATCTAAATCTATTGCCTGGTGATAACAGTAGAGGTAGAATGGAGTTAACTCCTGCAGGACAAATTAGACCAAATAAAGAGTCTTGGGCTTGATTTCGTAGGAATAGGGAGTTTGTAAAGGATTGATCATGAGAAGATTGACTTTGAAATGATTGACTTTGAAATACAGGTAAAGAATGAACCTTTAGGAAGCAAGCATGCATATAAGAATATAGTCTAAGATATTGCTGAAACAGTTCGGAAAAGGGTGAATTTCACACTGAACTTGGACAAAGGGAGTATGTAATATACCTTCTTGCTTTGAGTGGCCAACGTGAACACTAACAAGTCATATTCCTGCTACTTTCCACCCCATTTGTATCTGATGCTTAAGCCAAGAGTCAGGGACCATTCTGTGAAGAGAAATGAAGTGTTTGGAATTTGTTTTCATAACTGGATGAAGATGGTTGGATTTCTTCTCTGTATGTCTCAAATCTGTGCTGGGCACCTGAGTCCAATGTGTCAGTCTCTGTTACATTTCTGGATACTACCAGTTACATAAATCGGATACATTTCTGGCTGCTGCAGAATAGTTGACAGATACAATCATTTTAAGAGAAGTAAGTCTTATTTGGGTTAGAAGGATACAGTCCATCACAGCAAGAAGCATAGGGCAACCGGGCTCATGGTAGGAACTGGGAAGGCTGGCAGTTTCTTACATGTTAATGAAGGCTTAGCAAGGTGGGCCAGAGCCAGGCTATAATCCTAAAGCCCACTCCACTAACACCCTCTCTCCAGCTAGGTCTCACTTCCTACAGTTTCCACAGCCAACACCCCGACCAGCCAGGGACCATAGGTTCAGAGACTTGAGCCTGTAGGAGACATTCCGAATTCATTCCAAAGTGAGCTATGAGAGGTCATGTGAGCTACTCAAGGTCATGTTCTAATGTGAGACGCACATCCACAACTACTCAAGAGTCTAACAGTGCCAATGTTTTTCTTACATGATCTATTTGTGGTTAAGTGAAAAGCAGTTTGCTCTCTCTCATGTGTTGTGTCTGTGGTCCAAGAGCCCCCTCCCCCCACTCGGGTGACCTTTGACCAGTGCTGATGCAGTAATGACTTCCTGCACTTCATAGCTGATAATCTTAGAGGCAACTGGTGTTGGGAGTGAAATCCCTTTGAAATTTCAACACACAGTGTCATCATTGGCTCAAAGGTTCTGCTTTTCCTGAGGAAGCCAGGAAAATCATAGTGTTTATTAGTTTAACCCTGTTTTGAAAAGCTTAGTCAAAATATTCAAATTTTATTATTAACTTCATTATATTCCTTTTTGGTTCTTCAATGTTTTTCTTCTCCCCCTCCCCCCCTCTTTTCAGGAAAGAAAGATTTTCAGCTTCACCCTTCACTTGCCTTAGAGATAACAGCACATTTTAACCAGATTTGTAAGTATCTTTTTATTTTTCTCTACTTAACTAAGATGCTGATTTGGGGAAAGAGAGGGCTCTTTCCCCAAACATTTGTTTAACCAAATATATTTACACAGTATGAAAATTTGAGAAAAACGCAACAAAATGTTATAAAAGAAACCAAACATGAATTAAAGTCCTTTACCACATGTATGTACAGCTAGTGAATATTAATTGCCTTTGTTCTTCAGCCAGTTCCTCTTTCTTGATGTCATTTTCATTGTATTATCGCCTATGTTATCTGTACCTACACATGTTATGAGATTGGTATGGTATGCATTGCCCTAATGAGGCACCTTGTGTCTACATATTTAACACAAGTAAGAAGGAAGAGAAAGAGAAAGGGTATGAATACAGGAAAGGAAAATACAGTTGAAAGTCATGTGGTTTGTATTTTCCATACTTGATAGTTTTAGAAAAAAATTTTAAAGCTCATGTTGCATCTCATAGCTAAGGTCTGTTCAATTTCAGCACATTCCTTAAATGCCTATTACTGTGTTGTAAAATTGTGCGTAATGGGTTAGTTCAGTGCCTGGCAATCTGATAGACCTATCCTATTCTACTTAATCAAGAGTTTAAGGTAAACAGCTTGACAGATGTGCTTTTAGGTACATTTAGAGAAAAAAAAAAAAAAAACAGAAATGTGTCCTACAAATGTTATATCTAATGATAGTATTTTTACATCTTTTTACTTGAAAGAAAACTTAGAGCTTAATAAAGCTTGTTTTATTTATCACTAAAGTCAAGAGCGCAGTTCTAGGGACTATGGTGTAAAGGTTAAGGAAAGCAAGGCCACCAGCTAGGGTTCTTACTAGCTGGAAACATAGACAGCACATATTTGGATTTCACAGCTGTAATAACTGTATCTGTATTTGAGGGTTGTTGACCTGAAATGATCATTGCTTAAGATCTTTTTATGATCCAGGGAAACTCTCAAATCATGGTTACTTAGTAGTTAATACTCATTTTATCTTGGCTGATCTATGGTTGCTATAATAATCTTACCATTTATGGGGTAGCTAATAAAACAAGTCAACAGTAACTTAACATATTTTAACTTGCCTTGTCAGAAAAGATGTAGTAAGTTGTTTATTAAAAGGGTGTATTCAATCCTTAAATGTTCTGTAGTGGTGTGATTCGTTTCCTAGCTACATGACATTACTTTTTGGTTCTAACCCCTCCCCTTATTAATTTTCTAATTTTGGGCAAATTTTCTGAACTCTCTGATGATGTTTTGTTTTGACAGTACAATGCATGCTATGGTGTTTCTTTCACAGCTTGTAACAGGAACTAAATGAAATGATGAAACAGTGCTACATAGATATGAAACTAGTCTGTATTACTATCTTATTTCCCCGTCTCATCTATGTCATTTTGTAAATTTTGAGCTTTTATCCATTGATATCCTTAGTTAACATCCATAAACTGTTTTATGAGTTCCTTTGGTCTCTGTGGAATCTTCGAGAAAACATTCAGGATGGATTCTTGGCCACTGTTCCTGGTGCTTTCAGGAAACATCTTAGACTCTTGAATTGCAGAGTGATCTGTGGGCCAGGCTTTGAGGATGAAAGATGCCTTCTCCTTTCATGGTGATTCTCAAACACCTTGGTCATTAATATTAAAAAAAAATGTTTTGATTTGGGTTTTAAGCAATGGATACTCCCAGGTGTCTTCTTCCTAAAATATCTTGATTTAGCAGATTGAGTAGCAGTTTAGATTTAAAAAAAAATCCTCTATGTTTGAATTATATCCTCCCTTTGTCCCTAGCTGTTGAAACATTCCTGATCTGTGTGGGTGATGGGATATACTCAAGTTTGGCAAGTCTGGATTAAGTGGAAGGGGTGAAGGACTTGTGTTGAGATGTCAATATAAGCCAGGGGTGAACCTTGTTAACGGCAGAGTTTCCCAGCCAGAAAGGACTGGGGATTCCATCTAGTTTATGTCTCTTACCTACCATAGAGGAGGAAAGTAAGTATCTTAGTGCTTTGCCTAGTGTCACAGAAGAGAGGGATTGAAAACCATTATTTCTGCCCCTAAATCCACTCTATGCCTATTATACCAGGCTGATTCTGCTCTGCCATTTCAGGAACTGCTAACACCTGTGAAGCTGCTTTCTCTAGTGCTGAACTGAGCTTCAGGGCAGCCTTGCAGGGAACAAGTAGAAAGTACTCGCTTAGCAGGGAGGTGTCTGCAGGCTGTCTGTCCCATGTCCACCTCCACTGTTGCCCTCCTGCCTCTTACACTGTGCCTTTTCTCAAACTCCATGGCTGTGCTCTTTGCTAAGAAAGAAAATCCAGGAGGAAGACCAGGTTTCTAAAGAGAGATGAACATCTCTCAGATGAGAGTAAGTCACCAGCTAACATGTCCGAGGTTTCCTCAACATCAATGGGCTGGCTGTTCACATTGACCGCACGTGCATCGTCACACTTAGTCTTCTCAACTTTGCGAGTTTTTGTTTCGTGGACTCCAAAGAAATGGAAGCAGAGGCTTAGACAGTTTATGTGCTCACCTGAAGTTTTGTGTAAGAAGCAGAAGTGCTAAAAACAGATGACAAACCATTGCAAAGCCTATGTATCATGCTTTGTCACTGATTCTATTTAGCTCTGCCACATATAATTCTGTGAAAACAGGTCAATTTTAAATACGAATGCTTGAGCTTTCATGAATTGGTAAGTAGGACACATGAGCTACCTTGTTAATTATGTTCATCTCTCACTTAGACTAGTGCAATGTTCTCTAACATATGTGTGCAGGTATGGCTATATGTGGACGGCAAAGGACAGTCTTCTGTGCTGTTCCTTGGTAACTGTCCACATTTTATTTTGAGGCAGGGTTGTCTCTCACTGTCTTGGAACTCACCAGCAATCCTCAAAGATCACCTATCTCTAACTTACCAGCTCTGGGATAACAAGTGTGTGCCCCCATGCTTTTTTTTTTTTTTTTCACATGGAATTTGGAGATTCAACTCAGGTTCTGATGCTGAGAGAGTATGCTGAGTTGTCTAACAAGTACTTTACTGATGAGTTATCTCTTCAGATCCTGTAAACTTATTTCTTTATATGCATGTGTGTATTGTGTGTGTGTGTGTGTATGGTATATATGTGTTCATTTGCGCATGTTCATGTGGCTAAGAGTACATGTATGTACACCATGGAGACCAGAGGTTAGTATTGTTTCTATTTCCAGTGCTCTTTACCTTGAGATGGGTCTTTCTTTTAATAGATCGCATACTTCCAACATATAATGGTATAGGACATACATTACCATTAAAAAATGTAGGGAGGGAGCACAGTGAGGAAATACTGGACCAAAGCAAGATAGAAACCAGATGGGCAATTCCAAAACCCTGCATCTCCATGTGTGATGACAAAATGCTCCTCAGATTTCCGTCTGCTTTCAGCTTGTTGACTGCAACATGCTTCTTTCTCTTGGGCTTGATCTACCCCCTGTTAGCAGCTTTCCTCGGCAGATGCCATCTGGCATCTTCAAGGTGGCTCTGGACTCTCCAATATCTTGGGATTTCCAAAGCAATCCAGGTTTCACCTTCACAGCTTCACACAACTGCCTCACTGAGCCTCCATTCAGTGGGATACCCTGACACATGCCTGGCCTCAGCAGTTTCCTTAGGTGCAGATGATGATTCCACATTTACTCTAAAATCAGAACTGCGTAGCCAAAGCTGCAAAGTTTTGCTGCTTAACTGGGCTGAAGTCAATTGCATCTTCACAGACTTTCTGCTTTTCATGGTTTCCTTCACTGCCTAAGCTTGGCTTTCCTGAAACTAGATCTTTAGACCAGGCTGGCCTCAAACTCAGAGATCTACCTGCCTCTGGAGTGCTGGGATTAAAGGTGTGCACCACTACATCGGCTCTAAGCTTTTCTTTAATTCCTTCCCACAAATTGGAAACGTAGCAGGGTGGGATCTTGCCCTGGGGTCACCACTGCCTTTATTCTATATCTTAATCTGTGTATCTCCTTGAACACAGGGTTTAGCTCCATTCTGCTTCCCTGTCTTCCCTTTCTCTTCAAAGTATATTTTTCCTTGCTCAGCTTGCTTCTTTCCATTCTAAATCTTTATGAGTGACCACTAATAACCATACAACAGACGCAATACTAAGCTGTTTTGAGATTTCCTCTGCAGATGGAAATAATAGAAATCTCCTCACTTTAGTAGCAGTCAGACTCTTTGGACACCAAAATACCACAAGAAAGATCTCTAGGCCACATATTAATGTTCTTCTCCTCTGAAACCTTTTAATCCCTGCCCCTGCCATTCCAATCACCCTCAGCACCATTGTCTTCTGTGTTCTTACTCATAGCTCATAAAGCCCCACTTACAGTGACGAACTGCTTTTCTAACTCATATTCCTCCAAAGAAAAACACAGTCTGGCCTATCACAGCAATACCCCGGTCCCTGGTACCAACTTTTGTTTAGGTTTCTGCTGCTGTGAAGAGACACCATGACCACAATAACTCATAAAACAAAAACAAAAAGACAAAAACAAACCATTCAATTTGGGTGGCTCATAGTTCAGATGTTTAGTCCATTCATCATGATGGGACACTACAGTATGCATGCAAACATTGTGCTGGAGAAAGAGCTGAGAGTTCTTTATCTTGATCCATGGGCAGAAGCAGAAGTCTGTCCCACACTGGATATATCTTGAGCATGTGAGAGCTCGAAGCCCTCCCCTACAAGGACACCATTCCCTCATCAAGACCACACCTACCCCAACAAGGCTACACCTCCTAAAAGTAGCACTAAGAGCTCATGGGAGCCAATTGCATTCAAATTAGTACAAATTAGTACATGGTGCAACACTTAGAAGCTAAAGGCATGAAAATCCAGGAGGCGGTAGTTAAAGTCCTAGGGTCATGAACATAAGAGATGTAATACTCAAGTGAGGGAGAGGAAGATATATCCCAGTTACAGATAATGGAACAGTGAATTTGCCTTTTCTCAGCTTGTTGTTTTCTCTGAGTCTCTGGTGGATTGGATGGTACTCATCCACATCATGGGTGTATTGTCCCCACTGGATGATGTACTCACTTCAGGAAACACTTTCATAGACATACCGAGAAGTAACCCTTTACCAGATGTATTAGGTAAAGTTGCCTGGAGGAACAGAACTATAAGGAGATCTGATGGACAATCTAAACTAACCATCACATCAGATTTCTAGATAGTTTTAAAATCCAATCGCTTTATCCTATAAATTATACACCACAAATGACATTTTTATTTTAGAAATTATTATTTTCAAACGTGCAACTGTAGGCAGTGTAAAATAAAATTAGACTTGACCAGGGCCTTGAGAAGGATGCCTCAAAGGGAAGAAGTAGCCTCTCTGTGCTCAAAATTCACACACACACACACACACACACACACACACACACACTTATTTGGACTGTAGAATGAAGTGTGATCTAAGAGTTTTGCACTCTGTTCTCCAAATGTATTGCTGGGTTCTCCTTGGAATTTATGTCTTTGGCAATCATTGTTCTATAGGCTACTGATACCCTAGAGCCAGGTAGGCATGCTGGTACACTCCTCTAATCCTAGAACTTGGGAGGGAAGAGGGCAGCCTGAGGTACATAAGGAAACCCTGCTAATGGAAGAAAGGATAAAAACAAGAGAGCCACAAAATTACAAAAAAAAAAAAAAAAAAAAAAATTTCACCTTGAATAGTCTATAATCCTAAATAGGAGAAGAGAATAAAAAGTCAGTGGTGGAAAATAAAGGGATTAAAGTTATTGTCACAAAAAGTAATTTTCTGGACACTAGGTCACAAAGCCACATCCATGTCTCTAAATGAGTACTATGTCATTTTATGTGCTTCTACTTTCCAAATATATTCAGGTTTTTGTTACAAAGATAAAATCTTTAGGTATTTATAAAAGCGATTTTTCATGTTATATATCTTCTCATGTGAATTTTTAAGCCTCTATAGGTCATCCCACAGTTTAAGCCTCAATACCTGTGCTGTAGTTACTGCACAAGAGGGCATTTATCTATTTGCGCTGGCCTCAGTATTTTCTGCAAACCCGAAGGCTATAATGAGCTGTTTTCAGATTCCTCTTCTCACTCTTTTGGATGGGCTGCCCTAGTGTCATCTCTGCTCACCATCCTTGCTGTCTTTAAGGCTTCTTAATGTTGCTGTGCCCTGCTCTGGTCTGTGTCAAGTTGGGGTCACCTTGAGCCTCTTCTACCTTTGTCTCCCTGGGTAGAATATTGCTGGGATGGTTAGCCTGGCATATTGTGCGCGCCTACCCCTGCCAGCAAGGAAGATGCGACTCCGGGAAGATCTTCTTCATGCAGTTTTAATCAGGATCCTTGAAACATATTTCCTCTGACCCGTGGGAGCCCGGGGGGGGGGGGGCTTGCACAGGCTTAAATCCCCTTGAGCTAACCAACCCCAGTGAGCTACGTGGACCCTGCAGATAGGCTACTCTAATGCAGAAGCAGACAGGCTGAACAGACTTAACCAAATAAGGGCTTGTTTACGCCAGAGAGCACTCACCAATGGGAAGGTGTAAGGCGGAAGCCAGTGCCACTTTAAGGCGTGGCACTTTGGGGCTCTCTACAGTGTATAGTACAGTTTACTTTGTGGATAGCAGGAGGGAGCTGTAGTACGGGAATGAGAACCCTGGAGTTGTGTGTGACTTCAAGGGCTTGTGGTTTGTGCCCATTCACAGGGTCTGGCTGGATCTGGTACCTTTTTTTTTGTTGTTGTTTGTTCACCTTCCCCAGGCAACGTTATTTCTTCATATCTTGCCCCACTGAAATCTCACCATCTCCTCAAGTAGTCTGATGTTTGAAAAGGGTCTTTATTTTCAAATGAAAGAAAAGTTTAAACTAGGAATGATTGATATTTTTATCTATGGACCTAGCTTGGCTCCTATGTCCAGTGATTTTAAGATTGATTTTGAAATTAACTAGATGTTTTCCCTCTCTTTGGAGCCAGGACTGCTTATTTTGGTCTTATTAACTAGATGATAACTAAAGACCTAAGTCCAAAATTCTTGGAAAATGACAAATTACTCATGGATTATCTTGTTTTGTTCTCATTGTCTGTCTTTAATCACATCCATCTGTTCACATTAATTCCATTAAACTATAACAAAAGAAAGTTGATTATGTGATCCTCCAGATCAGATGGACATGATGGACATGTAGATTCCCCTCCCCCCTTTTTTTCTTTTTTTCTTTTAACGTGTCAATCCCAGTTCCCTCACCCTCCCCTTCTCTCCTGTCCCACTCCCAACCCCTGGCTTATCCCCTTTCTGCTCCCCAGGGAGGGTGAGGCCTTCCATGGGGAGTCTTCAAAGTCTGTCATATCATTTGGAGCAGGGCCTAGGCCCTTCCCCATGTGTCTAGGATGAGAGAGAATCCCTCTATGTGGAACGGGCTACCAAAGTCCACTCGTATACTAGGGATAAATACTGATCCACTACCAGAGGCCCCATAGATTGCCTCCTCCTAACTAACGTCTGCATTCAGGGGCTCTGGGTTGATCCTATCTATGCTGGTTTCCCAGCTATCATTCTGGGGCCCATGAGCTCCCCCTTGTTCAGGTGAGCTGTTTCTGTGGGCTTCCTCAGCCTGGTCTTGACCCCTTTGCTCATCACTCCTCCCTCTCTGCAACTGGATTCCAGGAGTTCAGATCACATTTTTACTAATGATTCTCTGTACTGAGTGGAAGACTAACTCAGCAGTAGAGCTGTTAGGTATATCTGAGTTAGGGGAAGTATTTCTGTAGCCCTGGTCAGGGAGTGGCACTATTAGGAGGCGTGGCCTTGTTGGAAGAATGAGATCTTGTTGGAGGAGTCTGGATGACACATGCCTTTAATCCAGACCTTGAGGCCTAAGGACACACCTTTAACCTGGGCCACACCATCTACTAGAAATGTGTTACTGGGGGAGGAGGGGCTTTGAAGTCTTTTTCTCAAGCTTCACTCATGTGACAGTCAGTTGACTTCCTGTTGCCTCTGAACAAAGTGTAGCACTCTCAGCTCCAGCATCAAATCTGCCTGCACGCTGGCCATGCTCCTGGCCATGATGGACTAGACCTGTGTACTATAAGCAAAGCCACCACAGTTAAATGTTTCCTTTATATTAGTTGCCATGCTGATGATGTCTCTTCACAGCAACAGTAACCCTGAGACAGTCTTAAAATAAGTCTACTAAAACATTTCCTAAACATTTCAAAATGCTCCAACACAGTTAATTTTTCTAGCAACTGGTCACCTTCACAAGTCACTAAAAATGTATCACAGGACCATGTGATCGATCACATTACAATCCAGTGCAATAAGGTGGAGATCATCCAAACATGTAAGCAATAAAAAAAGTTAGTTTTTAAAAGACAAGAAATCCCATGTATAGTGATAATTATTATGTGTACATAACAAATAAAGAGATGAATAAGCTTACTATGCAAGTAAATCTAGAGGTAAGCTTTAGAGAGGATTAAAGGAAGGAGAATGTTAAACTGAAAAGGAAAAATGTCCATCATACTTGGCCACAGTTGAACAAATGCTATGAATACAAAGAAATACTTATTTCCTACTACAACTAGCTTGTCCACAAATTTAAAATATACCTAGGAAACACATTGTATTAAGTTGCATAAAGCATTCTAGAATTTACTGTGAAACAGGCTTAGGATTTTAGTCATGGCAATCAACAGTACTTTTGACTTTAGAGGCTCTGTGAGGATCTAGATGGTACATTAGCTTTCTCTCTGTGATGCATAAAAAAACTTTCTGGAGTGTAACACATGAATGCATAAAACAAACAAACAAACAAACAAAAGCCAGGCATAGGTGACACAAGCCTTGAATTCCAGCACTTGGGAGGCAGAGGCAAGCAGATCTCTGAGTTCGAGTCCAGCCTGGTCTACAGAGCTAGTTCCAGGACAGGCTCCAAAGCAATACAGAGAAACCCTGTCTCGAAAAACTAAAACTAAAATAAATAAATCAATTCTGGCTTTTATGCTGTTTTTCATTTTTCCACATACTGGATTAGGGGCTTCTGAAAATGTCAAAAAACATTCCTCTTTGGATATGTGCATATAGTCAGAGTCCCACAGACCCCAGCATTTGGGGGAGTCTAGATTTTCTGAATTCCTATTTTTAGGGCACAGTGTGTATCTGGAGTTTTAAAACTGAACTCTTCTTGGACTAAAAGCCTCAGGAATAGTAGACTCATGAAAAGAGACCATGTACCAGAACATTTTTCCATTCAAGCCCAATAATGACCACTGTGCACATAATAATTAGATTAAGCTCATACTTTTGGTGCAAATAAGATGTAGTTCTAGTAAATTTTACCCATATAGCCTTCCAAACTCTAAACTGTTTAGGTTACTACCATTGGTATGTTTACTCCATAGGTCTTAAAGGGAAAGCAAATACATTCACAAATGCTTACTAATAAATTAGACTATGTTTAGCCATTATGTCCTTCCTTAGTGTCCTACTGTTTCCAATGAGTGGCTAGAAAGCTTAGCTTTCAAGCAAATTTGTGGAATATGAGTGTCTTAGGGTTTTATTGCTGCAATGAGTCAGCATGACTGAAAAGCAAGTTGGGAAGGAAAGGGTTTATCGGGCTTATACTTCCACATTGCTGTTCATCACCAAAGGGAGTCAGACAGGAACTCACTCAGGGAAAGAACCTGGAGAGGAGCTGATGCAGAGGCATGGGGGGGGGGTATGGCTTTCTGGCTTGTTCCCCATGGCTTGCTCAACCTGGTTTCTTACAGAGCTCAGAACTACTGGTCCAGGGATTGCACCACTCACAGTGAGCTGAGCCCTCCCCAATCATTAACTAATTAAGAAAATGCCTCGAGGCTGTATATTCTGGAGGCATTTTCTCAATTAAGGATCATTCTATTAAATTGACATAAGACCAGCCAATTGAAAAAATCCATGAGATCATAGTCTGTGTCTACTTATTTACTAGAAAAAAAACTGAGGACACATTTTCATATTGCATTTTGCCTACTCCAACTTTTACATCTCTGCAAGAGCCAAGGAGATCTCAGTCAATAATTCAAGATAGCCAGTCTCCCTTCATGCCAAAAGAGCTTCTCTGAGCAACTCTTTCTATGAGTAACTTTCAACTCTTACTGAAGACACGAGTAGAGTAAGGTGATTATTTTTTATTTTGTTTATTTAGTTTGTTGTTGTTGCTTTGGTTTATCAGTGAAGAATTTGAATGTAAACAGAGTGGTTGGTTGACTCAGGATATCTTTCTTGCTTCCCTCAAGCTGCCTAGAATACAAAAGTAGAATGCTTAAAATATTAACAGACATTTTATTCTTGTGTCAAATTCACTAAAACCTTCCCAACTATAAAGACATGTTTTTTCAAATGAAAGCAACACAAGGTCAGTGGTTATGAAGTACAGTTGGAGTGTTCCACTGAACCCCTGCTGTCCATGGTCTATGCATACAAAGTACTTGTTCTCACCTCCCAGGAGGCTCTATCTCTCCAGGGGGAAAACGCCCTACATAGTGTTCTTCTTTTGCTGCAGCTATGGCTATAAAACACAAACAAAAACAGGAGACCCAGCACGCCCACCTGGAGTTTATTGGTGGAGAGAAGGGTGGGGGGGTAGCTGGTGGCCAACTGAAAGTGAGAGAAAGGAAGCAAAAGAGAAAGCAAAAGAGAGAGAGAGGGAGAGGGAGAGGGAGAGGGAGAGGGGGAGGGGGAGGGAGAGGGAGAGGGCGTAAGTGCACAGGGGTCTGACTTTTAAAGGGGTCCTTTCCACCTGCCTGCAGACTAGTACTCATGGAACCCTGGGCTGACCAGAGTACTGCCTGAGTGCATTTTGCCAGGTGACAGAGGCAGGCCAGCGTAATGCCTGAGTCCTTACACATAGTATTTAGTGACAATGATATGAAACTGTTTTATGTTTGGTTATGAGAATGAATGGTATCAGAGGCCAGAGGAAGACACCAAGATATATCCTGATGTAACAAGTGCAATAACATTTATTTTTCAGTTTAGATCAAATTTTAATTTGAAACTAAACTAGTGGGTCTCTAAGGCTGAGTATGTGCATTGGTACTTTTTGATAAAACCACCGTTTATTACATGCTGACTGAGGGGCATGCCCTCTTAGATGTGGGAACAAATAAATCAATGCATTCGGGGAAGAGGTGTAGAAGAGAGTACAAGATATGGTGAGAAAGATAGAGTGCATTAGACTTTATTCTATTTCAGTTCTCAAACTTGGTAACCGCAGTTACCTACAGAATTAAGAATGCATATGATGACCACACAGTCTAAATCAAAAGCTCTGGGAAATAATTGGAACTCTATATTGATAAAAGCTGTCTTCATTGATGGCAGTGCATAAACAAATTAGGCAAACACGGTCCTCATTCTTCTGGCATGAGAGTAAATAGTGCCCCCCCCCACGGTGGCTCACTCCCTCCTCGTGTATTTCCCCTGGCTCTTACATTAAGATTTTTAAAAAGATCTCAGGAAGAGCTAATTTGCTGTAAATTCTGTTTGTTGGGCTCCAGGCTGGTACAGGTGGGATATAATTTTCTGAGACCTCATTTTATCTGTCTTCTCCTTTCTACAATTTAATCAAGTGCAAAGGTGAGAATCTAGTTCTTGGTAGACTAGAGAGGAATTAATTTACACTGCCTGGCATCAGGAGGGAAAATGATGTTGTTAGCAAAGCTATAAAAAAGTATCTAAAGCCTGTAAAACCCGACGAGGTCAACGTTAGGGCAGATGGGTAGAGCAGAGCGACTGGTCATTCAGCAGCTAAGAATAAAGGATATTTAGGCTGAGGTGTGTATAGTTGGGAGAAGGCTGCCAAATCTTAGTCATATTTTTCAAAGGGTAATCTCAGGACTTTGCAGAGTGTTTCGCGCTGATTTCCCTTACTGCATAGAAATGACTCAAAGGACAGGCTAGTAGCGTGCAGTCCCCAGCTGTCTGCTATTGTGAGAATATCAAACGGGTTCCCTTTATTGCATTATTTGTGCCTTTTCTCCTTTTCAAGAGAAAAATGTCTGTTTGTAAGATAAAAATTATTTTAATATTGTAATAAAAACGCCACGAGGATAAAGTTCATCAAGAAAACTCTAAAATAATAATTGATAAACTCTTAAGTTCATTAAAAACAAAAGTTCACATTGGCCTCATACTGTTTTTAATGAGCTAGTTCTGTTACCTATTGTGAATAGAAAATAAGGTGGAAGGTAAAATTAACCCAAACATAACACAGTAATGAAATCATATAAAAGTTTATACCATAATTAGAAGAATTTTATTTCTTTCTTTTAAATGTTTTTTATTTTACATGTTGATCCCAGTTTCCTCTCCCTCCCTCCCTCCCTCTTTTCCTCCCTCCTTCCTTCCCTCTCTTTTCCTCTTACCCTCTCTCCCCCTTCACATGCACCCTAACCACCCTCCCCTCCCATCCCCCCACCCCCATTCCACATGTAGGGCTATGCTATCCAGGTGGGGTCATGTAAATCTGTCAAGTCATTTGAAGTAGGGACTAGGACTTCTCTCCTGTCTCTAGGTTAAGGGAGTATCCCTCCATGGGGGATGTGTTCACAAGGTCCTTTTGTGCACCAGGAATACATCAGGTTCCACTGTCTGAGGTCCCTTAGACTGCTCAGTCCTTCTAACTGAGACCCATGTTCAGGGGGTCTGAGTCAGTCCCATGCTGGATTCCCAGCTATCAGTCTGGGGGCCCATTAGTTTCTCCTTGTTCAGGTCAGCTGTCTTTATGTGTTTCTGCAACCTGGTCTTGTCCTCTCTCTCTCTGCATCTGGATTCTAGTTTGACTCAGTGTTTAGTTATGGGTGTTTGGTTCTGTTTCCAACAGGTACTAGATGAGGGCTCCATGATGGTAGATAAGTTAGTTGTTGATCTCACTACCAGGGAAGGGCATTTATGGTAGCCTTTCCACGGTTGCTCAAATTGTTAGTTGGAGTCAGTCTTGTAGGTCTCTAGACCTTTCGTTAGGTTCAGTTTTCTCCTCAAACTAATAATGGCTCCTTCTTTTATGTTCTCACTCTCTCTCTCTCTTCTGTATTCTATTCCTACCCTGACTCAGCCTTCCTAGTCCCATGTGCTTTCCTCTCCTCCCCTTCTCTTTCTCCTAGTGAAGAATTTTATTTCTATTCATCCTGTGGAAAAATTTTAATGAACATGGAGGTATGTATTCCTTTATATAAACAGAATAGTAGTTCATGAGAAACATAGAATACACATTTTTTTTTAAAAAATATGTATTCTTAGTTCCATGATTTACATTTTTAAGAGTAAATCAAAATTTAAGAGTACATTCAAATAAAAAATTTTGAACGGGATTAGCTGTTTACATAGTCTTCTGAGTATAAAGTACTATAGAAATGGGGCTGCAGAGATGGCTTAGTGTTATCTGTGCTTTCAAAGGACCTGGATTCAGTTTCCAGCACCCACACTGGGCAGTTGGCAACTACCTATAATTCTAGCTCCAAGGTTCTCATCTTCTGTTGGCTTCCATGATTGTTGGCACACAAACAAGCATACACATATACAGTTATACACACACACACACACACACACACACAAATAAAACCTAATCAAATGAAATATAAATACTGTGGAGAATATTTGGGTCATAGAAAGACCATATTTTGGTTGAGGAGACTCTTGCATGTGACAAATGGAATGGCTGTACTAGCTACTTTTAGGAGGATTCTTATTTCTAAACTAAGATACATGTATCTTATCTTAATGTCATCCCGTTTATAAAAGTCAATGGAAACTGGGTAGAACATAATGAAATGACTAAAAATCCATGTTCTGGAATCACATATAAGAAATATAATTCCTAACAGGGCAAGATTCTTAATGTCTGGAAAATTCAATTTTAGCAGTCTCACAATTATGACTTTTTCTCTCATCCCTACACACTGATGTTTGTGGTAATGATTAAATGAAATAATGCAATAAAGCAATCTACAGTTATAAATGTATATAAAGTTACTGCCTAGTGAAAGTTCCAGTTGGGAAGAGCTGCTAAATTTGTATGACTGATAACAATTTAATTATTAACTGAGGTTTCTTTACTCGTTAAACCCCCTTTAGTGTTTTGTGAGGACACTGTTAGCTGAAAATGACACACACAATCTAGAACAAAGGATCACCCGTGTTTCTAACGTTTGTTAAGTGGAAACAAAGAGCCCCAGTCTTGAGAGCCATGTTACTTCTGACAACAGCCTGACTTCAACCTTCTGAGATGTGACTGGAGAACCAAGAACAAAGCTTAGAGAAGGAAAAGGCAAACAATGGGAAAAGAGTTAGGTTTTATGTTCCTGGGAAGGGAAATGAATGATTTACTAGCTAGTCAGACAACTGGTGCGAGGAGGAGAGTGTTTGCTGAGGTTCCCAGGTCTCCAGCCCTCTTGGTTGAGCAACGAAGAAACAGAAATAGAAATGTGAACGAGGCTAGCAAACCTGACTGAGAGAACAACAGCTTAATTCCCAGGGAAGATCCTAGCATAGTAGAGAGATTCCATAGGCCCTAGAAGAGTAGAGAAGTCATGGGGAATGGAAACTCCTAGAACGATGATGAGCTTAAAGGCCACCTCAGAATTTCCAGGCTTCAGAGGAGTGTGCTCGAGACACTAGAAATGATTCAATAGGTTTAAAACATCAGGAAGAGTGGTTTACATAAATATTAGTCTTCAAATATCCTAGGCTGGGACAGAGGATGGAGCTCCATATACTTCAACTCAATGTTGGAGTTACCCTTGAAACAAATGTAGATTGCAGTATGCAGAATAGAGTAAGTTGCACCCCACTGAGAGTTGGCGAGGACATAGGACATATGTAAACCCAATGCCTTTCCCCCTTTCTATCTTTCCGGCTTTTACCAGGGAGAAAGAAATGTATTGGTAGTGTGGGGTGTCGTCATCTATCCACACCATGGATAGGAAAGCCAAATGCTACTTGGCACTGAAGTCATAAAGCTGAGGGCAATTCATGAGTCATATATAGTGACACCATGGTGATGGGAATGGGCATGGAGAAAATACTGTACATGTATAGGGCTACAGACATGCAAGTTTTCATGTAGAAGCATATGGAGGTGCCACTGACTGCTGAGGAACGGACGTAATTGGTTTGCTTGAACAATTTTGCAGGCAGGCAGAGAATAGAATTCAGGGTTTTCAGAAGCTATGCCTGGTCCCTTTGATAAAAACATGTGTCTGGCTCTGAAACCTTATCTATTGAAAGAACAGTGAGGGAACTTAGGGTTAGACCAATTGCAAAGTATTATATCAGATGTTCAGTCTCAAATTTTGGCCTTAAGGCATAATTCATGCCTGATGTGGATTTAAGGTGATTTGTTTCATTTTGTTGTTGTTTGCTGGATTGGTTGGTTGGTTTTATTTAATTTTATATTGAGATGGGGTCTCTCCATGTTACCTGGAACTTATGGAGGCTTCAAACTTATGGTAATCCTACTGCACCTAGCTCCTCGGTTATGAGATTACAGACATATACTTGCTGATATATCTAATGGACAACAGTTTATAACTAGATGATAACCAAGGCTCTTAGGAATGATCAAAAGCATTTCTGCTTGAATGCAAAGAATCCACATGACAAAGAAAGAACACATATTTTGAGATGGCAATTTAAAAAAAAACATGAACTTTACTACACAGCCTGTTGTCCAGCCAATAATGGCAACATAGGGACCTGTCTGACACTGATGTAGAACTCATTATCTCCAGACACCAATCAATACATTTGGTGAGAATAACACTTAGCAGGGGCAGGGAGTGTCATTTTTCAATGTGTGCTTTAAATAAGAACTCTTTGGAGAGATCAATAGACTTCTCACTTAACTCTGGCTGTCTCTAAAGTCTAATTCTCACTAGGTTGTAATGGGAGGTTGAATTCCCACTAACTATATTTTCTAACCTATTGCACTGAGTATTTTAAGTGACATGATTTCCCAGATTGGTGCTGTTGTCTAGGACCCCTAATCAGATAGGGAACATCCTGTTGGGGTTAATCTGTAATGTAAGACTCCTAGGAGAAATGTGTTAGCACAGCTCATGCTTTAAATATCTGTAAAGCAAGAAATTACTAATGTTCATTACCTAAAGAAGAAACTCTTGGTAATGGTCTACAAGTTTGCAAAAAAAAAAAAAAAATGTTTAGTAGGGACCGATGGCCAGGGCATCCAGTGCTAAGATGAATGTCTGCAGTATGCCCATTGAACCACCCCTTGGTTCTGTCCTTTATTAGGAATGTTTTGGCTAGGAGACAAAAACAACTCTCCATTATGTGTAATGGAAATATTACTACAGCATTCACTCAGTTTATCACAAGAGATTTGTCATATTGCTAATAACATTGAGAAGCAGACGACTTCATGAATGTCATGGTGTCTGGAAAATGAGAAAGCAAAAACAAGACCACCACTCCTCAGGGTCGGGGGAGGAGGGTTGTCAAACTGCCCAGATGTGACTCCATTCTGTATTCAAGATCCCAGTAGACATGCCAAGCTAATAGGGTATTACTTCAATAACCCAAGGTAAGTGGGTTGCTGGGTGCTTCCGAAAACAGGTTCAAGTTCTATGAGGTTCTATTCCAAGAGTCTATTCTAATGTAACTATGAGGCCAAGAAAAGGTATTTTTAAAAGCTAGAATCCCAGGGGCAATTTGTGATCATCATAGACAACATAGAGACTGGAGGTATGGGATAAACAAACCAAAGTATCCGTATGCACTAGTGGATTTACTTATCACTTACAGTTTGTGCAGAGTATCTAGTTTTTGGCTTCACAGGATTCTTCTTCAACATGAACAAAAATTATAGTAATATTAAGATTTCCAAATGGGTATGTTGCCTCAAGAATGTAAAGGAAAAACTAGATGTTAATTTAGTTACTTTTCGATTGCTTTGACAAAGCACCATGACCAACGGGACTTAGAAAAAAAAAGCATTTAATTGGTCTTATGGTTTCAGGGGGTTTGAGTCCACGATGGTCAGGTAAAGACACAGTAGCAATAGCTGATGAGAGCGCACATCTTGCTCTCAAAGTGTGACACAGAGAGTGTACACTGAGAATGTTGCATGTATTTTCAAGTCTCAAAGCCCAGTTCCAATGGCACATCTCCTCCAACAAAGCCACACCTCCTAATCCTTCCCAAAGAGTTCTACCGATGTGTGTTCAAGCATATGAACCTATGGGGGCCGTTATCATTTAAACTATCACAGATGTTTTATTCGTATTCACCGTGAGAATGCTGAGGATGTGATGTCTATTCCTTGAGAGTGGAATGGCACATGATGGGTTAACAAGTGACTTCCTAGTGTTTAGCAGAGGTGAAAGGGCCTGCTACTATGTCTGAGGAACTGGATCATTTGCTTTTGTAAGCTCTTTTCTGACTCTTTTTGATCAGTATATGTAGATACAGGTATATTTTTTTTTTCTTAAGCAATTTCCTGTAGGGAATGTGTACAACAGCATTGCGGCTCGTGGATGCCATGAATGTCATGTCTCTTTGTAGGTAAAAGCAACTGTGATCAAGAGGCTGTTGAAATGTGTGGAAATCCATCATATTAGTCAGATTAATAGCGGTGAAATATTTGTAAGTTATTGATTGGACAAAGTCAGCACTTTTAATCAGGAGGTTGTTAGATATAGAGGCCTTTATGGAATGGGACCTTAGGTTAAGATTGTAGAAATTCACTACCGAAATTCACTTTGTCCCCCTCTCCAAGATTTAAGAACAGGGCAGATTGAGTGCAATTGAGATAAAATGGAGAATCAATCAGTATACTTGCTCCTTCACCCACCAGCTCTTATATAATATGTTTAAATCCCGAAAATCATTATTTTAAATTGAATGAGGCATGTTAATTATTTTAACATGGAGTGAGGATAGGAGAATTGGGGCTTCTTCTCATTCTGTCAGACAAATTTGTGTCAAAGATTTAATTTGCATTAGGTCAAATGTCTATGCCCACCATGTGATACTGTAAGGCAGTGCATTCTGATGATAAAGGCAATGTTTATTTGATTTTATCCTTACTTATTCCTCTAAGACTATAGGAAATAATATGTTTAAACTTGGGAAGCACTTCAGCTTTACCTGCTCGTGAGCTTTATTTTTGTTTTGTTTTTTTCCAGAGAGAGTTTTTCTGTGTAGCCCTGGCTACCCTGGAACTCACTTTGTAGACCAGGCTGTCTCACATTCAGAGATCTACCTGCCTGACTCCTAGGTGCTGAGATTAAAGGCATGCACCACCACTACATGAATATGTATGTTATGAATATGTGTGTTAGATCACCTGTCTATGTCTATCTGACAGTGTTAGGTCCCCTGGAACTGGAGTACAGACAGCTGTGAGCTGTCTTGTGGGTTCTGGGAATTGAACCCATGGCCTCTGGAAGAGAATCCAGTGCTCTTAATGACTGAGATATCTCTCCAGTTCCCATGAGAATTATTTAAAGCTATGGTAATTTAGTAGCTGGTACATTTCAGCAGACATCATTGTAAGTTGTGAACCTGTATTTTAGAAACATAAAAATAGATCAGAGCCCTTTTTCCTTTCATCTGCAAATTCTTTCAGGTAAGTTTTAAATATCCAGTTAGGTTAACTTGTGAAGCTTTATTCAGGTCCCCCCCCCCATCTCATTAATCTTTATCTTTCTCATTATTTTTTGTGTGTGGTGGTTGTGCACAGGATGTATTTGGTAGTGATGGTGGGGGAAAGGTCCCCTTCACCTTTGTTGTATTTATGTTTCTTTCTGAGATAAATATCTTAAAGTTCACAGGTCTATCTCAAAGTAACGATTGACTTGGGCATTTAAAGACATTGGGCTTGGGTTCACCCCTGTATAAGCTGCCTCAAGGATGCCAAGGGTTTGTCCTGCTGGAAGCCATGGTTGTTTTCCTCCAACCCTGTGGATTAGGGTCTTTGTTGCAAGAGAAACACCATCGGTGATGTGGTATAAGGAAGGAATCCTCGATCACAACTCCACCTTGATTAAAACCAGCTTCCACAACAGTCCCATGTTGACTATAACATGGGTAAACCCTTCCCCTGTCTCTTTTTCACCACCTTTCTAAAATGGAAAAGCTCTCTGAGCACAGTTTGGGTTTCTAACCAGGTAACATTAACTTTGGTCTCTATATAACCATCTGTTGCACAGACTTTTGATGTGGTTCTAGCAGGCGTTGGCCTGCTTTGTAAGTGCCTGCCTCTTCTTCCTCGGATTCCTAGGTCATTTCCCTTGGATAGAGATCCACATCCAGAAAAGTCCTAAGTCTGTGGCTTGTATGGGGTCTTGAGACTGTGATTGTGTATTAGTTTTTTGGTGTGCTTTTAGGCAGCAGTGCGGAGCCCAGGGCATATTGGCAATGGGTTTTGCATCCCAAGATTGGTTGAGTGCCAAATGCTCCTTCCTCTCCCTACCCCCTTTTTGTTTTCATCAGCACCTGGGCCACGGGCCACGGGCCACCATGGATATGAACCTTGATGCCCTTGGGGGTCAAAAGAGAACAAGCGACAGCAGCAAGGGAAGCGACAGCCCAGGAGCCCAGCAAGGTCACTACCCCTGCATGAACAACAACTGGAAGGCTGTGCTTAATTCTCTGCAGGAAGGAAAGTCTCCTTCCTTCCCATAGACCTTACAAAGGGTTGTCCTTTGGCTTGTCCCTTGTATTCACAACTCCAAACAGTGTGTGCAATGTAACCTCAAAAACCGTGGCAGTCACCAGGCTACACACAGTGACCAGAGAGCTCTAGATTGAGCATTAGAAAGCAGGGTGAACTTCTGCTTGGTCAAGGCGCTGCCCTTAGAATCAGAAGCCCCAGTGACTGCCTGTCAAACAAGCTCAACATGATGATGTGACATCATCTTGGAGACAAAAGAATCGCGGTATGGAAAGAGACAACAATGGCTGGCAACATACTGCCACGCAGTCCACAGCTCAGAGTCCCCAGCAACTAGAGGTTCTGTTTCAGCTTTTGCCATATCTCAGAACCAGTTACCCAACAGCAGTTACGTTATGATGACTAGATATTCTTTAGATACCAGTGCTTGGAAGGCCATGCAGTCCCTAACATCAGTAAATTGCATTCCTTCCTATTCGCCCCATTGGTGAGGTAGAGATTCTCTGGAGACCTGGCAGTGGCTGAACACATCTAACTTTGAACTGATGAGATTCCCCAAAAGTTTGGGATCATATATGTTCGTAGCAAGAACACTGCAGGCCATGCAAAGACTTGGAGAGTGAATAACCAAGAGCTGTGGGCAGAAATGAGAGCATCCTGTCCGTGGATTCTCTGAGAGGATAGGATTTGCCATGTACTAAGCAGGAGCTAAAGTCTGCTACTTAAGGATAAGCAGAAATTATACCTGCTCCCTGAAATAAAGATGGTTTAACTAAGGTTCCTCCATGGAAGCGGAGTGAAGACAGAAACATGCTGTTAAGTAAATCAAACCCCTCATCATTTTGCCAGAGGTCAGGGCAGCATAGAAAATCACACCTTAATTTTAATGCCATAGACCACATACATGGTCAGGAACTATCAAAAATGTATGTGGAGCGAATACATTTTAATGTGAAAGTAAATGGTAGTATTTTGAGTTAAAAGACCATCAAGACTATGAAGGAAAATGAACAACCGTGATTTAAAATAAATACTATTAAAGAATAAGTCATTTACATATTAAACATCTATATATATATATATATATGCAAGTGTGTGATAAAATGAAAGAGAAACTTTGCTAGTACTTAGATGTACAAGAACTGAAAGTTGAAGACAGAAGCTAACTTTTCTAGAGTTATGAACAACTTAGAGACCAAATATGCAAACTCCTAAAGTACGACACCCGTGAAAAACATGTATATGATATGTTTAACTTCAGGGTCAAGTATTTACAAAACTCTCTTTTAAGTGATAACTATGTGGGCAAATAAGAAAGATGATTTTTCATGTGCCCAGAAGAATAAAAGTTTACAAAGATGAAGGTGAGTGCTAAATGATGACTCTTTGCTTCTCTGTCTGTCTGTCTCTCTCTCTTTTTCTCCACCCTGTCCCGGAACTCTTGAATCAACTTCTATTTATCCTCATCTTATTTCAAGTCTAAGGACCACGGTGGATGAGTGTTGCTCCAGTCCAGGTCTGAGTTCAATGGTAGAAGAAAACTGATATTGTAAGTCAAAGGCAGGCAGAGAAATCAAGTTCTTCCTTACTCTGTCTTTAGTGGGTGGGATGAGGTCTGCCCACACTGGGAAAGATGACTGCTTTACATATGTCCACAATGTTATATATAAATTTCATCCCAAACCACTCTCCTAGTCATATCCAGCCTAAAGCTTAGTCACAATCAGAGCACCCTGTGGCCTAGTCAAGTTGACATATAAAATTAACCATTGCATTGGTCAAACTTAACTACCAGTGCTAAGTGCAGTGAGATAATACTGAGATATGCTTGGTCAGGTTCAACCTAGAAGAGTCATTCCTGTCAGAATGAGGATGAAAATAGATACTTTTAATGTAAAGAGCAGTAGGCCCCATAAATTTTTTAAAGTTTAGGATGCAAGGGAAACAAAATGAACTATTTCAGGGAATACAATATGTAATAAAGGATTTTGTGAAAAATAGTTTTATGAATACATATAATTAATTATCAAATAGATACACATTATGTATTTGGAGTTTAACGTCAAGTTATAAGTGGCCTGATTTTATATAATTTCACAAAAAAACTATGTTTCTGTGGTTAGAAGTACTAAATACTGCATGTTTTGGATTGTTGAATAATTCAACTTGTCCTAATTATACAAAAACTATAAAACTATATTTGATATTATCTGTAGCATACACACTGAATTTTGCATAAAGTATTATATGCAGTATTTACTGTTTACATACTATTTCTAACAAGTCTTAGATCTTATAGTTTAAGGTCTTTCCTTTTGCTCTAATTTTAATATGAAGTATTCTTGGTCATTTGCATTTGGAAACAGTAGGGTTTGTGGTAGGCTTGCTGATCAAACTTTTCTTCCTAATGGCCTTCTAATAGCTGCCCTTGACATTATTGGTCTGTATTTTCAGGTAATGCTTCCCACACTCATCTTTTCCATGTGATGTGGAGATTTTCCTGGTTCTCCAGCACACAGAGAAAAAGATGCACTCATGTGCTTTAATATGAATTTGCTTCTGTGTAATATGAATTCATGCTATATGTATGCCCCAACTCAGTAACCATCAATGTCAGCTAGGCATTCCCTTCTTCAGTGGGGACTTAGTGTTTGCATGTGGATGTCACTTTTGTGTATATTACAATTTTTTCTCTCTGTTGCTAATTTCCCACTACCTGGCACTGAGCAGAGCACTCTGTAGATGCTCAGTAAGACATGGGTGAAAGGAGCCAGACTGTGCTCAGTAATTGTAGATGGAGGCATTAGTGAGGATGGATGGACTCCGGTCTTTTTTCTTGGTAGCCAGGGTAATTCATTTTGAAGACCCTCAGCTTCCCTTTCTTTAAAATAGACTTAGTCATGACCACACAACAATGCAAGACCACACAAGAGAATTTTCATTCAAGGGCTTAAAAACAGTGCATGTTCAAAATGATTTTTGTCAGTTCTCCTGTTGTAATAATCCTCTAAAAATCAGACTAATGAAAAGGAGACCATGGAATCTTTTTCTTCTTTTTCTAAAGTTTATTATTTTTCTTTTATTCCTAACCTTTTAATATAATTGCATCATTTTCCCCTTCCCTTTCCTACCTCCATCCCCATAAACCTTACTCTCTTCCAAACTGATGCTATTTTTCATGAATTGTTGTAACATGTATATATGTATATATGCCTACATATATATTCTTAAGTATAATCTGTGTAATGCTACCTATAAAAGAAAACCTTTAAGCAGATATGTAACAACCATTAAAAAGAGGCCATGAATTTGAGGTGGGGGTGCAGGGAAGGGTCGGTGGTAGGGGAGGGAAGGAGGGAAGCTATGTAAATAAACTTTCAAAAATGAAAAAAGTATTATTTTTAAAAATTGCCACTACAAAAGGTTTGGAAAACAATGAAGCAGGAAGGGAAAAAAATAGAAATCACAGCTATTAACTCCACCCATAAAGGACTGCTGTCATTGTTTTAATAGATGTTTCTTATAGAGCTGTCTCTTAATGCTTTTGTTTGCTTGTTGCTTTTGTTTTTTTGAATCAGGGTTTTTCTGTAGCTTTGGAACCTCTCCTGTCACTCACTCTGTAGACCAAGCTGGCCTCAAACTCACCCCCTGAGTCTTGGGATTAAAGGTGTGTGTCACTATCACAGGACTCCATTTTTTTAAAGTAATAGATGCACACAGGTTACAAAGTTATTTTTTTTTTTTTGCTTGCTGTTTAAAACCAATTTTGGATATCATTTTCATGAACTTGTTGTACTTATATAACAATTATATAGTAACATTTTTATTTCACAAAGGATTTTGTGCAGGTTAAATGAACTCATTTAAATATATGTTCATCTGTTTAACTTGATTATAAGTTAATAAAAAGAATTTTAAGTTAGGACAAAACATTTTGAAGAAATGATTTTTCTCATTTGCTGTTTTTAAAAAAATCTATAATCTTAAAAATCCTATAAATGCTTAAAATTTTGCTACTGTGATTTTGATTAATTATTTTGCTTGGATCAATGTGGTTTCTTCTTCTATAATAAAAAATAAAGCAATAGGCAAAAAAAAAAAAAAATCCAAAGCAGAACTTGAGTGGATGGTGTCATTTTTTTCTCCACAGCAAGGAAAAAAAGATGAAAAATGTATTCATTCACAGAGAAAGAGACATTCCATTGAATTTTTCATTAAATGAATAAAATTAGATACATCAGTAAAAAGTTTAAATTTAATACATATACATAAACACACATGTACATATATATGTATATACACAAATATATATATATACATATGTACATGTGTTATGTATTAAATTTTTTTTTGCTTGGGTCCAAAATAAGTTCTATTAATCCTACTTTGATATCAACAGTAGGAAGTTAGCAGACAACTTCAAAGTTTTACTGAGAGTCAAAAGACTGTAAGAAATCAATGCACAATTCAGTTTCAGGAACGTTCACTTTTACAAGAGTCAGACTTGTGATTTTTCTGTATGGGCTACACAACAAATGAAAGGACCGTAATGGTAGCCCATACTAGTGAATGCCATTCAGTATTGTGGACTGGAGTAGTTAAGTACACATGATGATGCTCAAGTCCTCATTTGAAATGGTTTCCTGTCAAACAGACACAAATCTGAATTACGTAAAGGGCTGGGAATAGAATTTGAAGTCACTTTTAGTGAAAAGAGATGAGTGAACAATAGGAGAGAACACTTTTTAAATCCAACAATTTCTTATAAGATATATTGATATATTGTAAATATAAGACGCTCCCATGTGACATATAGGTATAAAACAAATTGTATTGATGGACTTAAAAAAAATGTAGCCCAAGAAGTTCAACAAATAAGCGGATTCTTAAAATTGTTTTGATGTATATGGTGCATAGTGCTATATTTAGTTTGTGTCAGAATGCAATTTTTCATTTCAAACATGAATGCATATGTGTATATACATTATAAAAGTATCCTGAAATGAGAATATGTGATTTTAAAGTGTTCCTGCTTAAATGACTGCCTTAAGTCATCTTTGTCAATGATGTGTTCCTCGGGGTAATCCTTGGTTTAGGAAAGCAACCCAGAGGACAAAAGTTTAATCTCCTCCCTGTTGAGAAAATAATAATAATAATAATAATAATAATAACAACAACAACAATAATAGAGGGGACCTGTTAAAACTCTGGAACTGGCCTAAAGTGTCAGAGGTTACATATGTACCAGAGACAGGTGATAATTATATGCTATTGACTTTCGGTTGGTAAGCTTGTCCAGTTTAATATTAATGAGAAGACTTGTTGCAGAGCATGAAGCTATTGAATGCCTGTTCCAGGATAGAAGTTGATGCTGATGCTGTGAGAGTTTTGCATTAATGATGACTCTGTGAAATGTAACTGAAGTTTGTTACCCACACACACAGGGCCCCATGTTTTCCTAGCTTCAGGCATTTGTGCAGAGCCAAATGAGTGTTAGCAAAACAAAATCCCACGTAGCAGCTGATAACCACACTTAAAGTTTTATGCTTTTATCTTACTCTTTAGTTGCTTCTAATCTTTGTTACCAATCACAGAAGCAAGCATTGTCACTTGCTGGCTTCACACTTGGTGTTAAATCTCAGCTTCTAATTCACATTTGCTTAGTGAATTTATTAAACATCGATTTTTCCAGTTTACACACAAATTAGAGGAATGCAGAATATTTCTAGCATGATGATCATATTAATTTCTCCTTCTCTTATTTCTACTTCCTTCACCAACTGTCATTTGATGTTTTAAAGCAGAGAAACTGATGTTTATTAGCAGAGAAACTGACCCATCTGAGGGGAGTGCAAGTAGGTTGAAAGAATTCTAAAGTTATATTGTTTTGCCGCAAGTGTAAATAGAGTGCTTAGACTTTTGTGAGCTTTGGATGCCTTTGTCCTATTTTGAGGGGTGCAGGTATTTTATGTCTGGTAGCGATTAGAAAAGAAAATGGATGCGTTAGGGAAGATGAGCCCTGTAGTCTGTCACTGCCTGTAGCTTGTTCCAGAACTTTGTGAACTGAGCTTCCACTAGAATCTGATGTCTGTGAAGCCAACCCACTTCCGGTGTTGGGATGAACCTTTCCTCCTCTGCTCACCTTCTGGAGCTGCTCGGCCTGGAGCTGGTTCTTATGGGTCACCAGCCATGGTTGGGAATTCCTGACTCCGTGCCCCTAACTGAACAGTGAGTGACTGGTGTGGTGATCTTTCAGTTTTGAATTTCCTTCCTTCCTTCCTTCCTTCCTTCCTTCCTTCCTTCCTTCCTTCCTTCCTTCCTTCCTTCCTTCCTTCCTTCCTTATTTCATAAGAATGGCTCCTTCTAATCCTTGCTAAGTCCTCTCAATTTGGGTCACTTAGAAGGATACGATGTAGACTGTCAAAATGAAGGAACTTGTAACACAGGATGCTACACTGTGGTGTATAGCTGCAAAGGACGGCACTCATCCAAGGGATACGTGGAAGTGACATTCTGTGTTGTGGATGTTTATCAGCACACAACACACAGAGACAAATGAATGCAATACATGCATGCACACATACCCCTTCACACACACACACACACACACACACACACACACACACACACACCTTCACACACACACGCGCGCACGCACACACATACACACACACCCCTTCACACACATACACACCTTCACACACACACCTTCACACACACACACACATACACACACACCCCTTCACACACATACACACCTTCACACACACACACACACACACACACACACACACACTTTCACACACACACACACCTTCATACACACACACACACACCTTCACACACATACACACCTTCACACACACACACACACACCTTCACACACACAGACACACACACACACCTTCACACACACACGCGCATGCACACACATACACACACACACCCCTTCACACACATACACACCTTCACACACACACACACACACACCTTCACACACACACACACACACATACCCCTTCACACACACACACACACACACACCTTCACACACACAGACACACACACACCTTCACACACACACGCGCACGCACACACATACACACACACACCCCTTCACACACATACACACCTTCACACACACACACACACACACACACCTTCACACACACACACACACATACCCCTTCACACACACACACACCTTCATACACACACACACACACACCTTCACACACACATACCTTCACACACACACACACACACACACACACACACACCTTCACACACACACACACATACCTTCACACACACACACACACACACACACCTTCACACACACACACACACACCTTCACTCACACACACACACCTTCACACACACACACACGCACCTTCACTCACACACACACTCCTTCACTCACACACACACACTTTCACTCTCACACACACACACACACCTTCACTCATACACACATACATACCTACACACACACACACACACACACACACACACACACCTTCACTCACACACACACACCTTCACTCACACACACACACACACCTTCACTCACACATACACACACACACACCCCAAATCAAGTGTATCTTGTACATCTCTAGTTTCATTGTTTACATCCCTGGGGGAGAAGGACGATCATGCATTCAAAGGGAAGCATGCTCATGTTTTAGGAGAATGTTTGTTTTGGTGCGTGGAGATTGTATTTCATCCTCCTGGATAGCTGCTTTCTTCTGTTATAGAAGAAGCAGGAAGAAGGATGGCAATGAAAGGAAGAATGCTCTCTGGACTTGGGAAAGAGTTCAAGAGTTTATGTTGACATAAATTTGGATTAGATTGCTCCTTTGGGAAGCTATAATAGATTTGAGAAAGCCTTATAACAGATTGACCGCTATAACTATTTATATAGAGTGTATATATTGAGTAAATTTTTCTAGCAGGAAACTGAAAACAAAAGGTGGTCCATTAAAGTGGATCTCCTATCCCAATACCACCATGCATATGGCTAACCATTTTGTACACATGTACTATAGTGTTTATTATACTCCAGTTCATATTTTTATCATAAGTAATCCTGTTTTGAAACAGTATTGCAGTGCTGGAAAGGTATTCAAGTTTATGTATCACTTCAACTGGAAGATTATGAAAGAATAAAATTAAGTTTGGATTTGAATGCTACATGCTTAATTGCTTAAAAAATTCTGTGCTACATCAGCTTCAATATGCATAGGAATATATGTTGAATTTGTGTTACTGCAAGCAAGAAGCTAAGCATTAAAAATGTATGTCCACAAATGTAAATTTTCATTTGTTTTTGTCTTATACTAGAGACATAGATACGCCATAAATGGAGGAATTTTAAAGAGATATATCACCAAATAAAAAAAAGTAATTTCGTACAAATGCAAATGCTTCTTCTAAGCTCTGTTTGGACTAAAATGGTGGTACCACTTGGCTAGGTAGACGTGTTAAAGGATTCACATCTTTTACCTAATTTCCTAAGATTAGGACTTGACGCTATGAAAGGTAGCAGGAGGGACCAGACTGTGTCTCATCTCAGGACAGTCTGGTTCCTCTGTGTGGCTTGTGGGCTGATAGAGGGCTTGCATGCAATTAGATGAATAAGTATCTGACTTGTTGGTGCCCAAAGAAGCAACTATTCTGTTTCTTTGGAGGAGGTCTGCGTACAAAAGACAGAAAAATCTCACAATAAGGATCTTTATCAACACAGACAACTGAAGAGTATTGGCATAAAGTGTAGAAAGCTGGAGAGAGAAAGTCATGCCTCTCCGTCCCTCCCCTCTTTTTCCCCTCCCCTCCTCTCGCTCCCCCTTCTCTCTTTTCCTCCTTCTCCTTTCCTCCCCTCTTCTTCACCTCCCCTCTCTTTCCTTCCCCTCTTCCCTCCTCTCCCCTCCTCCTTTTCTCCAATCTCCCCTCCCCTCTCATCCTTTTCCCTCCTTTTTTAAAAAAAATCTGTTTGGCTTTTTGTTGTTACTGTTGTTTTTTGTTTTTTGTTGTTGTTTTTCAGACATTCCGACTCATACCACCCCTCTAAGACTAAGTTAGCAGCAAAAAGTTCCTTAGAAGTGTTTTGCACAGAATAAGTGATGGTTTCACCATGGCAACTGGGGTGACAGATAGGGATCAAGAAATGAGGACAGATTAGCCTGCTTATAATCTCAGCTTCGAGTGAAGGAAAGGCATCCCGAAAAGCTGTATTTTCAATTGAGAGCACGTATGTCCAGGGCAATACAAATGTATTACTGGGAATCTGGGGCTTTGACGAAATCTCCAACTCTTTAAATGGTTCCAGCTCTTGCAAGCAGCATGGCTGACAGAGCAGAAGTCACCTTTGTTCTGTAAATGAGAAAGAGGAAGCTTCGCCAGTGAGTCAACCACCTTGGCTAGCGAACATCCACATAATTAGCCTTTTAAGCTTGCAAAATTTAAAATGCCCAGAAGCTTATTCTCAGGTTCATTTCCCTTAGTTGTATTACCTCATCTTCTTATGAGTTATGTTTTTTGAAAGTCACAGAGCATGAAAAGAAAGCGGTTGTCTCTCTACATATGCTGCCCTTATAAAATGTAAAACATGCTACTGTCTAGTAAAACAGAAATAAAATGAGTGTTTAAGGAAGGGGAGCATCACTTCATGATTTGCTGGTTATTTAATGTTCAAAATATTATTGCTAGAACCTTTCTGATGGCTTGTAATTTGCCTTGCTTCAATCTTTCTGCACTAGGAAAGTAATATATGTGCAGAATTATGCATTAACATGTATCAGAGGAACTAAAAACTGGTTAATATGGTCCTTGTTCTATCTGCAGTTACCAAGTAGGTCTTTTTTTTTTCTTTGTATAAAACTGAGATGACTTTACATTTATTACTTTCCTCTGTTTGTTCCTCCAATACAAATACAACTTTAACATTTCAGAATGTTCTGTGGACATGCTCCTTTGGTAGAGCTGACACTTTCTTCTTAACCTAGAAGTATCAGATTCATAGCACAGTGTACATAGTTTATTCATGTATTTTCCTAATGGTCTTCACAGTTTTGTCCAGTGCTTCAGAGCACCTATTGACAAAGCATCCAGAGAGCCCAATACTGTAGTCAGAGTCAAGAGGCCCTACAAACCAAACACACAGAAGATGTCAGAAGGTGGGGAGCTTTTCACAGTAGAGTGCCCACCTTCTCACAGCTCTGTGTGCTGAGATGATGAGTTGTCTGCTTGGTCAATGGTGAATATCTTGGCCAGCCTCGGCACCAACCTCTGAGAGGAGCTCGATGCAAACATAAACTGAGAAATAGCAGAGCAGAGCCCCAAAGGAAGGCAGGTTGGCTGCTGGCTCTCCCTGATGGAGCAGTTCTGACCTGGCCTTAAGATTCTTGTTACTGAATATAGCTGACACACTTTTAAAACCGTTTTGTGGATGTTTTTGTTCAGAAGATTTCTGCATGCTATAATAATGTAAATGCAAAAGGAACAACTTCTCAAATAGCAAAGAAGTTAACTCAGGGCCCAGAAATTCTGCTTCCATGCTGATGGCTGTAACTACCGTTTAGAAGTTCTCTTTTAATATTAATGTTGAGATTTATATACAATGTATAATGTAAACAGAATTAGGAATTCTCTTTTGATGTCAAAAACATCTCTGTTGGTGTCACTCAATTTTTCATGAACTATAGAAAAGACACCTTAACAGAACCAAACTTATTATGGGTATGGGGTTCTCACAAACTACCAGATATTTAAGGTAGAGAATTCCTATGTATGTTTCACATTATCTCTCTTACACACACACACACACACACACACACACACACACGGTGGGGAAGTGCAGAGGGAAAATTTTGAACAGAATCTAAAGGATGCATATGTGCAGCTGGCTGCATATATCACTGGGACATTCGAGTCTGTCTTAAGAATCCCTGTCATTTTGATTTCGGGGGTAACTGGATTAAGCTTCTTTCTAAAGTTAGATTAGTAGTTATGCCACTTTAAGTCAGTCACTCAACCTCTCAGGCCCAGGAGGCACAGCCATAAAATGTGCACCGTGCCCCATTACCTTGTAGAATTATAGGGAGGTTTAAGTTTGGTGATAGACACAAAAAACATACTGATATTATTAAAGAAATTCTGGCCTCTCTGTTAGAAAATTCAAGAGCTCTCTAGCAGGAATCTGGAGGGTCCTCTAGCAGGATCTTCTTGTGAGGATTAAAGAGGGTACATGGGAGTGTGGTAAGATGAGGGATGGGTTGAGAGATGAATTACGATGTAAGTAGTCACTCACTAATAGTTTTATAGGAAGAGAGATGTTTGCCGTTTTCCACAAAGACAGTCCTGCGAATCAGACTAATGTTATACGTGACATGTAGAAGTGAAACCCTGGCTCATAAATGTAAGTGAATTGACGACTGTCACTTGCAACTCTGGAATGAAGCGGGTTCTTTCGAACTAAGATTTCAATGTTCATTATTCTTCTCTGAGCTGCCAATGCCAGACACTTGGTGAATATCAAACATTGAGAGTCTAATTCCCAGACTGTGTCTGCAATCCTCATACGATGCTTGTAAAAGAGAGTAACTGGCAATAGAAGGCCTCTTATGGGGGCACTTTCAGACTGCCGCCACACTCCTGAGGGTCACATGGGGTTCCGCATGAATTCTGATGTGTGATGGACAAGAGCTGTGTTCCCAATACCAGGTGCAGCACGCCTGTACACTCTCATTTGCTTGTTAGCATTTTCTGAGCGATAGTTGACTATCTAAGAAGAACATCAATTCAAGTGATGTAAGAAGGCTGGCTTGCTTTCCTCAGGCCAGAGTTTACTGGCATAAATAGCAAAATGGCTTAATTCATCCTTTGGGGGACTGGACACATTTTGTGTCCTGAGGTAACCTTCCAGAAAAGCACCCTGCAGATGGACACACACACACACACACACACACACACACACACACACACACACAGCATTTTCAAAGCTTTGCTGGGTCCCGATGCATAATGCCTACTCAGCAAATGTCTTCTGCTGCCATCACAGCTTCTGGATTAGAGATAACACCAAAACCTGGAAAAACTTTGTAATGAAAAAAAAAAAAATATGAGACAGGGTCAGTTTAGGTTTTTTTTTTTTTTTTTTTTAATGTATGATAACTGCTACCTTCTGTGCAATGAATGATTTCCTAAGAATTGTGAGTGAGACTATTACTGGGAAGATAAAGGACGGTGAGGGAGGTGCTACTGAATGACTCTAAGCCCACCCAAAGGCAAGGAAAAGTGCCCAGCATAGACATGAGTGTCCTGGAAACTTTATCTGAATCAGGACGAATAAAGTTACACCCGTGGAGGGAAACGACGCAGCTGGAAAGTAGAATTCATTTCTAAAGAGTAAGGGGGGAAAGTGCTTTGTTTATTCCCCACAATTACAGTGATTTGGTTTCAGCCTAAACAAGAACCACAAACAAATACTCCGGGAGTGGCCACACCAGTCTGTTCCGTTTGGCTCCCAAGCCCTGGTTCGGCTGATTCATCCATAGAAAAGCAGAACAAAAGTCTAGGCCTACTACACCCTCAAGCGCTGGAGTGGTGCTTTGGGCTCCTGGGTTATTTATAGCAGTATGGCTCACAGAAGTACTTCCTGCCCTAGTCAGCAAATGTTCACGTGGGCACCCTAGAGCCAAGGCGCGCACACTGCAAGTGTGCCACCCGAGATCAAATCCTGAAGCCTGCAGCGGTTTTGATGTCGCTTTACCTCTGAACAGGCTCGTTCTTTCATGCGCACATTCTATCTATAGATGCTGTGATGAGGACAGATTCGTCGGAGATGACTGATGTGGAGTCTGTGATCAGCACCTTTGCCTCTTCAGCCAGGGCAGGCCGCCGCAACGCCCTACCTGACATCCAGAGTTCAGTTGCTAACGGTGGGGCTTCTGATCTCCCACTCAAACTGGAGGCGCTGACCATGAAGGAAGGTAACACGAATCCTCCGGAATGAAGCCGATGGCTTGTCTCTCCTTTCAATCTTTTTCTTTGGAGCAGCCTTTAAACTAGTTTTCAGGGCTCTCTTTACTTCTTAACGAAACGCTCTCAGATTTTAAGGCAAAGTAGGTTTCTATGCCTTTCTGAAACTAGATAATTTCAGCTTGCCATCCTAAGGGTGAACATGGAAACTGCTGTTTCTGGCTATTGATGTATGTGCTGGGATTCTAGTTTCAATCTCCGGGACAAAATTAACGAAAAGTAATCATAAATATTACCCATTGCACTGGAGTTGAGTATTGTGGCTTATGACTAGTTCTGTATCTGTCTTAATCTACCACTTACAGTGCGAGAACCCTAATAAAGAAGGCAATGAGCCTTCTAACATATCAACAAGAGGTGAGGGAAGATGATGTTTCAGTCACAAAATGTCTTTTCTTGCTTCTGTCTTTAGTATTTCATCTCCCATTCAATTTTATGCCTGCTAAATACTAGGGGTCCTGGCGGTGAGGAGGGCAGATGTAAACTTCTGCTGTTTCAAATCTTACAGTCCAACAGGAGTGTTATATTTCAAAGGGACAAACATATAGGCTAACAATGATATCCTTTATCAGAAAACCGAAATAGGGTGCATTGTGGAGAGTTCACTAAAACAGAAATCAGAGACGCAATCGCTGAAATCAGTATAACTCATGAGGCTAAGGCAAGAAGATGGCTATGAGATTGATGTGTATCCTGGGACACAGAGTGAGTTCCAGTACAGCCTGGGCTGCAGTGTGAGTCTCTGTTTCAAACAGAACCAGCATAACAACAATACCAGTTGAAATGCAGATGGGGAATTCCACATAGTCCACACTTAGATGAAGAGCTTTGGCAGGTCAGGGCCTACAATAAGAGAGAATCGGTTACGTGCAGAGATGAATTCCCACATAGGCTGTCCAATCCCTAGTGGGCATCATTGAACATGTGCACATATGGAAAAAAAAGCTAAATAGACTCAGGAGGTTACATATACAAGTGTGCCTACATATGCATGTTCATGCAATAATAAATAAAGGTCATGAATGTTCATGGGGAAGGAAGGAGTTGGAGAAAGGGGTGATGCAGTCACAGTGTTCATGAATGACGTTCAAAAAAGAAACTCACAGTTTTAAAAACCCTTAAAAATCAATAAAATCTCAGCAACTCTTCTCTACATACAAAATAATAAACATATAATATGGGGTGGAGGAGAATGTATAGTAAAGAAGGCAGAATGAACATCCTTGGGGTAAAGCGGACGGATGCAGTCTAGCAATAAAGGCTGTCCACTGCTGGCTGGAGGTGAGGTAAGAGGGAAAGTAGCACAAGAAGACAACTTCGGACACATCAGCAAGGGTGAGACCTTGTGAAATTTGAGATTATGGCTTCGAAGACCCAGATGTCTTCAATGTGTTGCTTTTTTTTGTTTGTTTGGTTTTTGTTTTTACTAATTTTTATTTCCCCCCTTCCCCTGGAGCCCGAGTAGGACTGCAGGACCGCATTCCTTGTTACCTACCTATGACTTTGACTTTGCTATAGTTGTTGGTCTGTTCTTAGCCCTTTTCTAGAACGACCTAACAAAATGTTATCATGATTGATTATTGCTCCTTCCCTTAAGTAGTTTTCTTCCTTTGGCCCCCAGGACATTTCACTCTCATGGTTTTCTGTTTGCCTCAATGACTGTTTTACTTTAGGGTTCTCTTTGCTCATATCCTCAATCACTTGATGGGACAGAAGGTACAGAGTACAGTCTTTTGACAACTTGGTCGTGTTTCTTTGATTCTAATGCTATCTGATCTCATTGTATACTTCCTATCCTCCTGAAACATATAGATTTAGATCTTCTATTAGTTACATTTCTTGTTGAAATGACCAATTAACTGACAAAACCATATTAAGGAAGGATCTTTTTTCTTTTATTGAAATTAGATTTTTTTTTTCCCCTCACATAATATATCCTAATTACAGTTTCCCCTTCTTCTACCTCCCCTGGCTCCTCCCCTCTTCCCCTCCCATCCACATCCACTTCCTTTCTGTCTTTCATTAGAAAATAAACAGGCATCTAAGGGATAATAATAAAATATAATATAACAAAGCAAAAGCTAACATGTTGGAATAGGACAAAACAAACAAAAAGAAAGAAAGAAAAGAGCCCAACAAAAACACAGGAAACCAATAACCGTAGACCCGCTTGTTCACACACTCAGGAAATAAAAGCACTAAACTGGAAAAGATAAAATACATGCAAAAACCTATGGGTAAAAGGACATGAGGACATCCTCATCAGCATGAGCTGCCACCTGTTTTTTTATTGATTTTAGTCATTCTGACAGGCGTTAGATGAAACCTCACAGTGGGTTTGATTTGCAATTTTTGGTGAATAAGGATGTTGAACTTTTTTAAAGTGTTTCTCGGACATTGGAGTTCCCTCTTGAGTATTCTCTGCTTAGATCTGTGCTCTGTGTTTAAGCGGGCTACTTGTTTTCTTGGCAGTTTTTTTTAAGTTCTTTACATATTTTGGATGTTAGTGATCTATCGGATGTGTAGTTGGTAAAACTTTTCCATTCTGTACAGTGCTGCTTTATCCAAACGATGATGTCCTATGCTATACAGAAGATTCTCAGCTTTATGAGGCCATCCCATTTATTAATTGATGGTCTCGGTGCCTGTGCTAATGGTGTCCTGTTCAGAAAGTCTTTTCCAGTGCCAATAAGCTCAAGGCTATTTCCCACTTTCTCATCTATCAGGTTCAGTGTATCTGGTTCTATGTTGAGGATTTTGATCCATTTGTAATTGAGTGTTGTGTGATAAGTATGGATCAGCACCATACCCAGTTTGATCAGCACCATTTGTTGAAGATGCTGTCTTTTCTTCAGTCTATATTTTGGCTTTATCAAAAATAATCCACAGCTACTTAGATTTATGTCTAGGTCTTCATCATAGCAGGAAGACAGGAAGGACTCTAAGGAGGCTGGTCATGTTTTCTTTGCAACAGGGAATGAGAAAGAATGCTGATGCTCAGCTAGCTTTCCTGGTTTACTTTTTTATTCAGTCTGGGATCCTGTGACATGGTCTTGCCCATAACCTGGGTCTCATTCACAGGGTCTATCCTCTCTGGAACTACCCTCACACATGTTTAGAATTGTGTATCCCAGGTAACTCTAAATCCAATAAAGTTGACATGAAGATTGGCTTTTAGGGATCTCAGTCTGGAGATCCCTGAAATTTGCTCTCATGGAAGGAACTCTCTGGCTGACATCATTGCTAGGGTACCCACTGGTAATATCACTTATGAGCCTAAGAGAAAACATTGGATTTTTCTTCTGAAACCTGCTCTTCCTGTGTATTTGCCATCTCAGTGCTTAGCTATTTCACAGCTCCAGTTGCTGAAACCAAAAATGTTAGCATCATCCTTGTTTCCCCTCTATTTTGCACATCTCATCCTTTAGAGTGCACTGTTAGCTACACTTTCAAACTTGGCCCAGAAGTCTGACATTTTTCCCACCTGTTAATATCATCTTGGTGCTTCTTGGACTCCATCTTGTGCTTTTTCTATCCTTCCCATTGGCCCTCTTTCATGTGACTGCTTTTGACTCTGCTGTTGTCTCATTTAATACTCTTCTCTCTGTGTGATGTAAACAGCACACTGCCCCACCTTTGCAGGACTTTATTCAAATCCTCATTTTCAGGTGTGTATTTCCAGCTAACTCTGTATCAGTTGATAAACTCTAGGCCTGGAGACATCTTAACAATTCCTATTTTCTACTCCTGATGTAATACCCTCATGAATACTTTTTACTTCTCACATACCACACACTTTACATATTTTGTTTGTTGTCCACTTCTTATCTCTCACTGGCTGGTACTTGAGAACTACTTCATGTGCTTAGCTTAGTAAATATCTTTTTTCCTTTAATGGAGGCCTCACATTGTAGCCCAAGCTGGCCTGAAACTCATTATATAGCCAAGGTTGGTTAACAGGTATTTGGCAATCGAAAAATTCTAAATATACCCTATCAGACTTACCTTCAAAGATTTTTATAGATGGTTTGTTGGGAGAATTTTGGGGGGAATTATTGAAACTTAAGTAATTTCATTTAAATGAAGATAGCAAAACATTTCAAAGAATGAGAGAAAAAACAGTATTGCAACTGAGCTACATGGTTTTAATCACATCACTGGGAAGGCAAAGCAGATAAATCTCCCGTGAGTTTGAGGCTAGCCTGATGTACTTAGTGGGATCCTGTTTCAAGGAGGAGGACAAAGAGGTGGGGGGGGGGGAGTTTAAGGATGGTAATGATTTGAAATGAAGAAGCAGGGAGTAGGGGAAGCTTGGTAAAATAAAGAGTAGGGAATCATCACCCGAGTCAGTTTCTTGATAAGTGGGAAACTGGCAGGAGTTGGAATCATTGAGGGCATTAGACTTTGGCAACAAAAGCATTACCAGGAACCACAACAAAGGTGTACATCCAGAGCAATGAACAGGGTCCCACACTCGCTGAGGGTTATACTTGCTGAATGCTTTCCTCTCCCTGTCTCAAAGTTCTTCATAGATTTTGTCAGTATAGTCATTTCATTTTCATTTCCCAATGAGTGATAACAAATTATGCAACTACTCCCGAGAAGCACATCTTCCATTATTATGGAAGTGAGGGCAGAAACAATAATCCCAAATGACAGGAAAGTTTCGACATTTAGTTGCAGGAAGGTGAAGGAGTTCCCACATGATGACATTGATTTCATCTTTTTTTTCTGAAGGGCAGAATGTAAGGTTATCTCCTAAGAAGCAAAGGAAATAGAAAATATAAAGAATACATGAAGTGTGTTCCAGGATAGGTAAATGATCTGGGTTCAACTTGTGACTTTCACCAGCTCTGTGACTTTGCACAGGTCATTTAACCTGCTTCTGCTGTAGTTTGCTACCCTGGAGATAGAGAGTATAATGACATCTTAAGAGTGTACCTGGCATGTAGTAACTATAGACCATGAAGAAAGTTGACTAGGAAAAAAATCTAAAAACTACTCAAATACGACTTCTCTGGGCAGACTCATATCTATGTTGAGGGCAAAATGTGACCTAGTCAGAATGAAAATGACTCTTTCATTCTAAATATAAGAAGCATTTCAACATATTTTGCATATGAATGGGAAATTATCTTTTGCAGATGTTAAAAAGAAGAATGAAGAGAACGCACAAGACCAACTGAAAAAGCCCCTAAATGAAGAAAAATGAAGACTTACAATTTATCCAGGGTGTTGATTTTATGCACATTGGGAGACATAGTGGCTATGCATTCCTGAAGTGTTTGATCTGGTAGTAACCGTGGTAACGTGTGTGTGTTTAGGCAATTTTGTTGTGATGCTCTGTCCTTAGACCATAGCCATGATACCCCATAGGTTATTAAAAAGTATTACTTTCAAATTGCACACAAGGAAGAACACACTGTTTATACACCCACTGTCAATCTTGGGATTTACTTAGTAAGATACATGTTTAATTATGCTCTTATTGAGTTAGAAAAATTTCTTGATATGCATAAACAGAAACCTATTAAGACTATAGAATTTGTGGGAACTTATATTTTTGGTGAGATGGAATTAATAGTAAAAAAGCACACATATAAAATTTGTTTATATTTAATCAAAATTATACCATATTTCCCACCAAAAGTTGAGAGAGCTGGCAATATTATAAAAGTTGTGATGCTTTCATCTAATGTATTTTGCATCTAGTCTGTATACTGTGATTTTTCTTTCATACAGACCCACAGAATGTAAAATTTGTGGCAAATTGCTTATATTAAACATGTGTAATAAATAAATTTCACTATATTCCTTAACATGGTGTGTATGTGTATCTTGTTTTAATGTGGGTTGTACAAGCTATTGTGCTAGTTTCTCTAGACTGTTTATTATTCTCTGGGCTTTTGTGTGTGTGCAAATTGCTGCTAGAGTAATTTCATCAGGAATGTGGAGCTCAATTTTTATATTTGTCCTAAAGTAGCTAACACAGCAGTAATCCTTGAATATTTGTGTAATACTATAAGTAAAAATAGCAAAATACATGCTTTTAATATATGTTTAAATATAGATTTTAAAATACAGAAACAAAACCAAGGTGCTAGCAAATTTAATTTGTTATATAGTTTTGAAAAATATAATTCTGAATCTTAATTTTTTGGATAATATATTTATATATATACACACACATATGTGCATGAAATTATATTTTGTTTGTTGACATAGGCTGCATCTGTTTACATTAACTAAATAAAATTTCAAAGTCAAAATTCATTACTGATACAATTTTCCTTCATCTTCCGAAGTGTGCTGGGTAAAAAGTGGTGATAGTGAAAGGTGATAGTTACTGAAAGGGTAACAGTGACAATCTTTGCACTTTAAACCAGCTTGTGACTGTGCTGACCAAGTTTAACTTTATGATTATATACACCAAAGGCAGATATCCAAGGGCTTAATTGTTTCTAGCTCTCAAATAGAACTTTTTGATAAAATAATCAAAATTAGTATATAGGTGTGCTTTAAATTAATATTCAAACCCACAGAAACAGCTGACCTGAACAAGGGAGACCTCATGGACCCCCAAACTGATAGCTGGGAAACCAGCATTGTACCGACTAAGACTCCCTGAACATGGGTCTCAGTTAGAAGGCCTGGGCAGTCTAAGGGACCACTGACAGTGGAACCAGGATGTATCCCTGGTATACAAAAGGACTTTGGGAGCACATTCCCCATGGAGGGATACTCCCTTAACCTAGAGCCGGGGTGGGGGTGGGGGTGGGGTAGACCCTACTCCAAATGACTTAACAGATTTTGTTGACCCCTTCTAGAAGGCAGCACCCTCCCTGTGGGGGGGCGGGGGGGGGAATGGGAGGTTGGTCAGAGAGCATGGGAGGGAGGGAGAGGGAACTGGGGGTATGTAAAATAAGAAAAAATAATAAATATATATGAATTAAAAATTAATATTCAAGAAAATATATTATAGCCACTAGGCTATTTATGAACGCTGTCTAATGAGATAAGACTGAATTCAGCATGACAAGCAGAGAGAATAGTTACCTCAATGACAAGCAGAAAGAATAGTTATCTCCAAATGGGGTTGGGGTTACAATTCAGCCTCCTAGAGGACTTGACATAGTCTGGAGATCGTTGGGGAAAGATGGTAGGCACAGAAGCTGCTGCTGGAACGGAGTGGACAGAGCTGGAATGCTGCCAGAAGCAAGTAAACATCTTTCATCTCCCATGAAGGCCTCCACAGCAGAGCTGCCTAGTCTTAGCTGCCAGCATTACTGAAGTTGCAAGACTTTCTCTGGGTTTGAATTTTAACTCTGCATACTAGCCATGTGATCTCGACCAGTGAAGATCATGCCCATAAGTTTCCACTTTATCCTCTGTGGAATGGCATCAATAATACCACACATTTTTATAGTGGGAGTGTGATGGTCAGTTTCAGTGATCAACTTGACACCCCCAAGATCACCTGCAAGATGAGTCCCTGTGAGGAATTTTCTAGGTTAGCTTAGCCTATGGGCACGGCTGTGGGGATTGTCTTGATGGCAGTAAGTGGTATGGTCCTAGACTGTGTATGCGGGAGAAAATGAGCAGAGTGTTCTGTGCTCTGGACTGTGGATGTGATATGACAGGCCATCTTGAGCTTCTGGTGCCATGCCTTCCTCACATTAATGGACTGTAACCAGAAATTATTAGCTAAAACAAGCCCCTCCCCCTAAATTGCTTTCATCAGGTTATTTTACCACAACAAATAGGAATACACTGAAAGCAGTGGCTGAAAGCAGCGATGACATTGTATATGTGAAGCACTTGAATAATGCTTGGAAGAAATGCTTTGATAAATAATTGCTGTGATTATCATCATGCCCCTTTCTCTTGGCATTATTCTTCGGTAAGTAGGTGGATGGGTAGCTAAGTTGCTCAGTTGACTCTGATTTCACAAATGTCCCTAATTCATGGTGTTGGGAGAATAGATTATATTGGAAATGGGCAGTTTGAAATAATTGCCACATGAATGCAGATTCAGGCATGCTAATGGCTGGCTAGCAGGTGCTGAGCAGCTCTATTTGAGGATGAATACCTACCACTAGAGTTTTATGACAGTTGCTCAACAAAATAATTATGAGTCAGCATTTAAATGATTTTTTTTCTATGAAATGTAGAAGGAAAATAAGTAACACAGCTCTTGAGTTGTGCTACTTAATGGCATTTTCTTTCATTTACACCCAAACTGTCATTCCTCATTATGTCTAGTAGTGACAAATATTCTGGATTTATCTCCTGTATTTATCATAGGTGTGTGTGTGTGTGCACAATGTATTTTGTCTTACACAATGTGTCAGACTTGTTGACAAAGACTATTTTAGAGAAAGAGAATGTGTTTGTCATTTTGCCAAGGACGGAAGACAAAGGAGGGTTAGAGGTCAGAAGTTGTTTTAAGAAAAATTGAATTATCTCACCAGCTTTTTGTAAAATGTAAAGAATATTATGTCTTTGGGAAGTAGACATTTTCAAAAGAAAATTACCTGGCTGTGTAGTTATAGTTTATTGAGTCTCCAGCCCATTTTTGCATTGTCTCTGTATAAGCCGCCAGCTTGAGTCAATTAATAGAAAGTCTTAATTAACACTGTCAGATAACCAGTCTGCAATGGAATAATGAAGCTATCAAGCAGCTGTCTAGAAACTTACCTCTCTGCAAAGGAAGAAAAAGAAAAACAAAAGTAATCCATTCTGTGTCCTGTGCCCAGAGAGATTTTTGTGGCCTTTACATCTTATCAGAATGTGACTAAGGGTGAGCATCCTACTGCAAAAGGAAATAATGCAGTATCTTGGGCTTTGCTCTCCTATGTGGTTTGGGATGTTAGATGAATGATGGGAGGGGGATGAGAAGGGAGAGCAAGCGACAGGAGGAGAGGAAGACTGGCGAGGAAAGAAGAGGAGGAAGCATAAAGAGAAATGGAAGGCAGAGGAAGGGGAAGAGGAGGAAAGGGAAGATGGGGAGAAGTAAAGATGAGGAGAGAGAAAGGGAAAGAGAGGAGAAGGAAGGGTGAAAGAAGAAGACAGGGAGTGAGTGGGAAGATGAGGAGGAGAGGGGGGGAGAGAGAGAGAGAAAAGAAAAGAGACACAAGCTTGAGGGAGACATGGAAGAGGGGAGAGAGGATGGGGGATAGGGGAGAATGGATATGAAGAGAACGATTGGGAGGGGCAGGGCAAGGGAGAGGGGGGATCTAACTGCTGCTCACCAGCCCGTCTCCTGTCTATGCACCTGCCATCTTCCAAGCACGGCTCTGCTGTTTTCCCTCATGACTCTGGCTAATTATTTTATGCTGTTTGCTTCAATTTCTTCAATGCATACATCGGTGAATTAACTGTAAAGATGAAAGGACCAAATACTGGCAAGATTCTGAGCATGGTGCCAGATGCACAGCAATAATCCCTGCCAGCTGCTAAAGCATAGAGGCTTGTCACAGCTTGAAGGTCCCATCCATCGATTTGTTTCCATGTTGTATGTCAAGATTTCCCTTTTTCTCCAGGGTCTTTTCTCCTCTTTTGCGGTATTTTCTTATCTAAAACTGGAACTTGTTTCATTAGTGAATCCCTTCTTTCTGCCCAGTCATTGATGATGGTTCTAAGCTATCAAACAGCTGCTACTATTCAAAGATGGGAACACTGGTTCAAACAGAAGGTTGAAGCTGAAGCAGGAGTTCTGGAGCCAGCTTCTCCTTGAGCACAAAGCAGTAGGAACGGTCAGAGTGGCCATGATCCTGGGGGAACTCATGTTGGAGCCTTTTGAAGCTTCGAGAAAATAATTGTGCAATATCGTTGATCCTGATTACCACTTCCAAGTGAATAAAATGAATTTAGAGGGTGTCCTGGAGATCTCACATAGGAGCAATAGCAAGCCAGGACAGAACTCTCAGAGCCTGGGTGCGCTGCCTCCTTTAAACCAAGATGCCACTTGCCCACACAAGTTCAGTCAAGAGTCTTATGAAATGTGACCAGATCCTAGGAAAACTGAGAAGTTATATACAGGTAGAAGTTGCCTTTCTTCCAACTTCCCTCCCTTCCTTCCTTCCTCTGTCCCTCCCCTCCCTTCCTCCCTCCCATCCCTTCCCTCTTTCCTCCCTTCCTCCCTTTTGTTTTTCTCCCATTCCTTCCAGAGAAGATTTGATATGACAAACACAATAATCATTCAACCTATCATTAATTTTCAGGACCTGAACAAAATGGCAGATCTGCAGGAAACTCGGTTCTTGGGTGGATGGTAATACTTGCAAGAGGTAAGGGGGGTGGTCTAGAGGTGAAGGAGTAAAATGCCATAGCCAGGATGAAGCCTTTGTGTGTGTGCTAGGGTGTCCCATGATGGTGAGTAGAACACCCCGGCCCTCTGAAGATGTTAGGCCACTTTGGAGGTTTGTTTGGGCTCATAGTTCCAGAGGTTTAAGTTCAACGTATGGTGGGAGCATGTGGTCAGCTGGCCTGTTCATCTCATGGCCAGGGTGGGTCACAAACTTACCTTAAAGGGCTGAACTTCCATCATAGGTCCCATCTCCTACCTCTGTTAGCAGTACCAAGGCTACAGTGGTTGAACCCTTCAGGGGACGTTCAGTCTTGTCACTGTAGCAGGGGGAATCATAAAACCAGTGGCAATGAATGCTGTAAGAGCAGAGCATCTTGAGTGCATGAGCTGTTCCCATCTGCTCTATGACAGTGTGCCTCAGAGGTGCACATCTTTGTAGCAGTTAAGACACAGAACCCCTGCAGCACCGGCTGGCACAGCCATGGAGGCCTTAGGAGTAAGAAATTAACGAAGGACTTGCTACTCCTTATTCTCTGTGGACTTGACTTGACCCTCCTCCCCAAACCCCGCCCGGCGGCACCCTTACCTTTATTCAACGTTCTAAAGTTTTGGCTGCTAAGAGGGACAGAGCCCGGAAATATGGATTTGGATTGATTTCTACCTAAATGTGGGTAGTTTATATTGTTTCTTGGGTAAATTATTTTGCTTCTGTGGTCAAAAAGGAAAAAAAAAAAAAAGAAAAAGAAAAAGAATACTTATGTATGAGCATTCCTAAAACTGACATAAGGTGGCGATCTCATTCCACTGTTGACCCATCAAAGCCCAATTTGAACCAGGTTGCCTTAGTTCCTGGTTTTTATTAATTCTGCTATGTATGTTGATTGTGATTATTTTGTGACGGGGCTCACCAAACGCCCGTATTTCAAACATTTTTTTTTCCACAAAGATGTTTTATGGAACTATAATAAAGTACTCTAACGTGGCTACTAATTACTTTTAATTTTAGGAAACACTATGTCTTTAGGTGCCAGAAGAGGGCGCTAACAATGCATCTTTAAAATATACTCAGGCATATAGAAAGGTTACAGTTTTTTCCATTATGCAACAGTTTCCTTTTGATACAACAAAGTTAGCTGGATTTCTTTCCTTTTTTATTAATTTAATATAGTTGTGCACAAATGCTTTCTTCATTGAAGTCAAATGACAATTCTAAATTGTTTAAAACTGTAACATCCAAACAGGCCTTTGATGTCTTTCAAGTTAGAAGCCCCATTTCCAATTGAGATTCCAAGTGAATGATATATGAATGGGTTGCTTTGTCCCTAATTCAGAATCTCTTCTGTTGCTATGCAGCCATCCACTGAGAAGATGGTACTCAAAGAAAGAACACAGGATTAACTAAGTGGTTTGCCTTGTCTTCCCAGGACGGGAAGTGGGGGAGATAGCGTTCTCTCGCTGTGTGCTCTGTGTGGGAAAGGTGAGGACACAAAGGGGACTCTGGCCAGGGTGTCTTGGCAAGGAACTGTTGGGGGTTAGAGGCCCTGAGCATGGCGGCTGGTACTTCTGGAACTCTTTCCCTGGACAGGACACTTGTAAGTGGGTAGCGTGGGGAGAGGTAGAGGGTAATGTCTAACACCAAACATGAACTACTATCCTGAACTCCTTTTGTAGAATGATTTAATTCTGACAGTAGCTATGTATGAAAGCACATGGTCCAGAAGTGCTTGCCCTAGATCACCCTAGCTAGCAAGGAGCAAAGCCAAGGTCTGCAGCAAAGCAGACTGGCCTCAGAATGTGTGCTTCCAAACCACGAACTTCTATCATCTCCCCAAATAGCAACAAATGCTCCTGTAATAGTTCTCCATGCACAAATGCTGTTCTGGGAGTTGCAGGACCCACAGAAAAGTGACTGCTGATACAAGATGGACATTGCTACAGGGTTCCTGCTTTATGGAAGAGTCTGCCAGACTTTCTACAGGATACTACAGAAAAGTGACGGACAAACTGCCAATACAGGCAGACAGTTTAAAGTTTCCTGCTTTGCTAAGGAGTCTGCCAGACACACCATGGCCTATGGGCTAAAGATGGGACATTACAGAGGAACTTAGGGTGACTGACCAGGCGAGTTGTCTCTGTCTTTTCTAGAGTTTATATATTATCCTTCTGTGGTCTTTGAAGGAGTTGAAGACAAATAGTTATGGTTATAATTTTCCTTAGTTAGGATTACAGACAAGTTACATAGATTTTAGACACACAAAGATAGGATAGATGATAGAATATTTTCTTTAAACCTTACTAAATGTTAATGGACTAAATATTGTTAACTGTGATTCTGATTTGATAACTGTTGTGTGATATATTTTGCTATGCTAAGGTTAAAACCCTTCTTTATATTTTAGACTGAAAAGAGGAGATGATGGGAGATATCATTCTGTAAAAATGTTTCATGTATTGGTTAATGAATAAAGCACTGTTGGCCAATAGGAAAGCAAGAAAGGCGGGACTAGGAGACGAGGAGGATTCCAGAAGTAGTAAGAAGGGGTAGCATGGAGAGGCTGGAGAGAGCAGAAGGCCGGCCCCTCTCTCCGGTAAGATAAGATCACGTGGAAATACTTAAATTAATAAAAATGGGTTAATATTTAAGACATAGCTGGGCCAACAAAATTATATCTAATACAGCATCTCTGTGTATTATTTGGGGCTGGTGAGGCAGAGGGACCAGACCAGCAGGAAAAAACCTACTCTTAACAGGGAGTTTCACCTACATGGGTCCTTTTAATTCTATTATCCCTGTTTTACATCAGGAGAAACTGAGGCGCAAATGAATTATAAGGTTAAGCTGACTATTGAAGTTGGGGATATGTTTAAAGACAATGTTTTTTATTAGAACAAAGTCTTTTTGAAGGTACAGAGCAGGAGCAGAATTCACCTTGCATCCCTCCCCCTTGGGTTTACGTTTCTTCTACTGATACCTCCTCCCTAGCTTCCCATGAGCTGTGATGCTTTTCTTCTAACATACTGCTGTAATCTTTGTTCTTGGTGCCTATTAGCTGGGATTTAAACACACACACACACACACACACACACACACACACACACACACACACACTGTCACTGACAGGGAAAACAAGACATGACTTGCTTCCCTTCCTGTGCCTTAAGGGTCACACCCTGTGCTAATTTTGTTTTTATTCCTTTGAAGCAGATTTCAGGACATGTCAAAGATGTTTACTTGCTTTCTGCCACCAGTCTGTCTTTGGTACCACCTTCTGCATATTCCCTGTTAGCTAACACACACGGGCTGGCTGTGGGTCTCTGGCTCAGGTGTTTATCTTCTGGTGGTAATTAGCATGTGAACAGTCTCACCCCTCAGGAGAGAACATCCATGTCCTGAGAAAGTGGAAGTTTAGGAGATGGTCAAGGGGCGGTGAACAGAGACTCAGGGACAAACTGATCCATTGCTTTTCCTACTAGCAGAATGAAGCCCAGAGGCTGGGTAATTCTGTCAACAAGAGTGACAAAATCCAAAAGAGGAAGATAGACTGGTTCTCTTTTATGCACATACTCTTAGAGTTTCAGTTTTCTTATCCATGGACTAAAGTAATAGGAAAGCCTTCTAAACACCTAGTTTTGATACTCTGAGCTTTTGTTTTGACTCATTTTGGAAGATAATTTGAAAGAATAAAACATTATTAACAATAGCAGTAAGTGTACTCTTGCAAACCAATTTATATTTGATTCCCCCCCCCGCATTATTTCAGTTTTTCTAGTTTGAGAGGAGACAGGTGGAGCACGCTGTGGGCAATTCTCCAGGAATGCACACTCAGACTGAGAGGACTTCCCACCTCCCTTTGCTCCATCCTGCTCCTGTTCTGGATGGCTCAGGAACTCTTAGGTCTGCAATGGCCAAGAGCAGAGAGAGCCCGCACCAGTGGCTGCCCTCTCTGGGTGCTGTTTTGGAGCTGCTGCTGCTTCTTTAGCCATATGAAGGGCAGCATTGCCAACACGGGTCTCGTGACAGAAAGTACATCATAAGTGGAAGGCACTTCCAGAGGAGGCGGTCACGTGACATTGCCGAGGAAGGATAAACTCAGCAGGAATGGCAAGTACATCGTGAGATGCTGAGTGAAGTCGTAAACACACACAGGCCCTTTTGGAGAGAAGGGATTCTCATGGTTCACATTGTGGTAGACGCAGAGAAAAGTGGTGAAAACTACAGGCTGCAAAGTTGGAAATGAGGTTCAGAAAAGATTCCAAAGGCCCAGAAAGTTCCGGCTGAGACATTTATTTTTTTGTTTGTTTGTTTTTTTGATTGGTTTTTGTTTTTCCCTTGAAAGAAAAATGCAAATAAAAGTAGTTCCTACCATATTCTTAGTCAATAAATAAGAAATGCATGACAATAGCAAAAATGCTCTAGTTTCCTTCTGGTTAATATGACAATGCTACTCCAACCAAAAGTGATTTAGGGGAGCAAACAATTTATTGGTCTTAAACTTCTAGGCCACAGTTCATCATTGAGGGGTAAAGAAGGAATCTCCTCTAACACTGAAGCTCATTCACGGGCTCAAGCTGTGCTATATAACTCATGATCACTTGACTAGGGATGGTGCACCCCACAGTGGGACGTACCCTCCTTAATCAAGTGTCAAAAGACAATCCCACTCAGGGACATATCTATGGGGCAATCTGATCTGAGAAATGTCTCAACTGAGGCCCCTGCCAAATGACTGTAGGCTATGTCAAGTTGACAAAGCTAACTATAAGAAGGATATTCATACCAGAAAATGAAGATCTGGAAGGTGTTAGTAAACTTACTCAAACAACAAAATACAAACCAACAATCCCTTGATCCACAGACATCTCTGCTCAGTATTCACATACACTTCTTCCAGGACACTGGGTACACTTACTGCATATCTATCTTCCTTCCCATAGCTGATCTGTTAACAAAAGCAGTCTCTTCCCTGATGTAAAATTCTTTCTCTGTTTGCTTTTGGAATTGTTTGAAAAATAGCATTTGCAATTCTCTCAGCCATCAGAGCTGCAAGTAGATGAATAGACTGGATTCTGAACTACTGTTGGTTCGACCACTAACACTTCTGCGTTTTAATAAGCTGGGATACAACCCAGCTTATTAGCATAAGGGAGTAGAATTTCTGTGCTCAAGGAGGGCCTTCTGTGGATCATCTGGACAGGAGCAAAGCAATAACTGTTGTGAGGAGAAGGATCACCATCCAAAATAATGGCCAAATTAAAGCAAGCTTTATTTGTGTAAACATCAGAACTGAATCCATGTGTATCTCCCCTAAGGCAGGGTTCGTGAGACCAGTCTAAGCCAATTTTTAAACTCATTTTTATAGGGCAAAACCCATAGGGTGGGGGATTTTGCACACAATCATGGTTATAAAAGTAGAATATAATCAAAGCAAGGTGGTCATAACAACTTCCTGAAACAAAAGCATGTTTGCTGCATCCTAGAACACATAGTGTAGAACCATTTGTAGTTAAGGGTACAGGTGGAACATAGCCCCAATCCTTGAGAAACAGAGATTTAATGATAAACAGAAATCAACCTAGTTTGCTATAATAAGGCTTTTAAGCCCAAGATGGAGGGACTTGTTTATCACGACCAGATAGAAGTTGACAAGCCAACTTTAAAGGCAAGTACTTTTTTCAGTTGCTTTTCCATGGGATAATCATTAGAACACTAGTGACAGAAAAAAAGGATTGGGAGGAAAGCAAAAGGACAAGAAATACTAAATACTAAGAGAACATGTGTAAAGAGAAATGTGAAGAGGAGTAAATATTAAAACAAAAAGGGAAACGAACTGGTCCTAGAAGCATAGAAAACAAGAGGAAATAAAGCTACATGAATTAACAAAACTGTTTGTGCAGGGAACTTGGCTTGGAGAAGTTCTCTCTCTTCTGAATAATTGTTGAGGGATACAGTGATTCATTCTTTTGTGTCTACTAGTGTCAGCTAGAAAACAAACACATTTCAGGCACTGGCATTATGAACACTGAATTTCCTGTGGCATCTTCTAAAGAGAAGTGATCTTTTTCTTTTTCAATGTAATTGCAAAGGAGCTATAAAGTGAAAAGCTGGGAATGTAGGAAGAGTGAAACTTTGAAAATTCTATCTATCTGAGAAGGCACAGACCTTGCATTTGGAGAGGCCAACAAACCTTGGACACAGAAATCAGGAAAGCAGCTTGAAGCCCACTTGCTAATGAAGAATGGAATGGTTATTACATTTCTTCTTGGCTTCTGCTGGAAACCAGTTTTTCCACATGAAGACTTTCTTTGTATATTTACATGGGGTGTGCAGGTGAGTTTCACATTCTAACGCAGCTCTCAGTCCTCCCTGAGCATGTGGTCCTCTGGAGACTGTTGTCAAGGCTTTTCCTGCAGTTGAAGACCACAAAGGGAAAGCATACATTAAGCATACATGATGGGAGATGTTATCTGTATATATGTTTCTCATACTGGTTAATTAATAAAGCACTGTGGCCAATAGGAAACAAGATAGGCGGGGCTAGAAGACCAGGAGGAGGAAAGAGGAAGTGGTAAGGAGGAGTCAAGATGTAGACCTGGGAGGAAGGAAGACACCTGCCACGGCTCCCAGATAAGATGACCACGTGGAAATAATTAGATAAGTAGAAATGGGTTAATAATTAAGACAGAGCTAGCCCATTAACAATGATAGTCATTGGCCAACAGGGATTGTATCAAATACAGAGTCTCTGTGTCTTATTTGGGGCCTGCGTGCCAGACCAGCGGCAGGCGGGCTGGCGGGCTGGCGCCAGTGGGAAAAACCTGCCTGTAACACATACATCTGCTCTTGCTTCAAATTCTCTTTCCTACAATTAATTCTATTTTGCAAAAACTGTATTCTTTATACTGCTCCAAATAAACCTATCATGACAAAGTTTTACTCTCATATTTCTTGAATTCTCTAGGTGTGTATGGTCAGGTGTGCAGAATGGGCTGCAAGAAAAGTAAACCAGTTGCCTCCCTTAGTGTCTCAGTTAGGGTTTCTATTGCTGTGAAGGCACACCATGACCATGGGAACTCTTAAAAGTAAAACATTTAATGGCAGGTGGCTTACAGTTAAGAGGGTAGTCCATTATCAAGGCAGGAAATGTGGCAGCATGCAGGCAGACATGGTGTTAGAAACATAACTGGGGGTTCTACATCCCAATCAATAGGCAACAGGAAATGAACTGTCTACCACACTGGACATAATATGAGCATATGAGACCTCCAGGCTGGCCCTCAAAGTGACACACTTCTTTCAACAGGCCACACCTACTCCAACAAGGCCACATCTAATAATTCCACTCCCCATGGACCAAGCGTTGCAACACATGAGTATACAAGTTTATTGAAACCACCAAATTTAATGACTCAATCCATCGTAAATTTAATGACTCAATCCATTTCGCAAAACAAAAATGAGAAGAAATAGTATCTGTATAATCATTTCTGCAGTAAAAAGATACATTTAAAATAATGCCATTAGCTAAGAAAACAAGGTTGTCAGATAATTTTAGGTGAGCAAAGTCTTGAGAAAGTGAAATAGAAGATATTCTTATCCTATCTTGTGATTATACTTTTCATGTAGACAGTAGTGATTATACTTTTCATGTATATTAGCATGTTCTTAATGTCTGGTACTTAATGGCATGGTACAAGAAGACACATCAAAACATAGAGAATTTTACACCTTGACCAATTAGGTGATGTTATAGATTATTTAGTAAATCACCATCGCCACCAACATTGTATACACATCGCGCACACACACACACACACACACACACACACACACACACACACACACCACAGTCAGTGACCTCTGACCACCGTTCTTGGAGTATGGTATTAATAGCAGCCATTTGTCTGCTCCAAAAAAAAAGCATCTTTAACAAATGATGCTGGTATAAATGGATGTCAGAATATAGAAGAATACCAATAGAGCCACATCTATCACCCCACACAGAATTCAATCCAAGTGGATCAGAGACCTCAACATAAATTCAATCACACTAAACCTTATATAAGAGAAAGTGGGACATAGCACTTATGAAATGTGTAGATGTTAAGACTCACTGTTTCAAGTAATCAACATGCAATTTCCTTCCTTTTTTTCCTCTATGTTTTCTATTTACCAAGATGAAGGGTGTGGTGTAGTGGTTCAGTTCATGAGCCCAAGAGCAAGAGAAATCTGATGGGAACAGTTGTGACACATTCACACTGAGAGGCAAATCTATATTCCTTTCTCAAACGAAATAGAAATAGCTTCCACCTCACAGAATGAAAGATTGATGTGCTTAGCACAGTGACTAGCAAACATTTAAAATAAATCATTGTCACTCAGGTAAATAGAAATGTAAATAAGCACAGATACTTTAATAAAAATTGGGTAACATTGATGTAATATTTAATAGTCTTTGACATGCATTGAATAGGTTTTATTTGTTTGCTTGTTTAATCCAAGAGTGAACCTAGAAATTGCAGTTTGGAACTGAAATAAACTGCATATTCCTAGATTGTTCTTCAGCAAAGACGGGTCAGTTCTAAGCCATTTTGACTTAGTGTGTCATTCCATGAGATAAATTGACACACACACACACACACACACACACACACACACACGTATATAGAAGAACAAAAACAAAAACAAAAATCTAATGAATAGTAAAGGAGTTTTGTCTGTTGTATAATAAAATTTAGATTTAACTTTAAACAATTGATCATATAATTCTATATATCAAAATTAATTCATTTCTGATGCATTTTCTGGTGGTATCTTAATTATTTGAAACAATTTGTCTTAGTATCTACACACTTCTTAAGTGTCTGCCTCAAAACCAGAATAACAATATATCACTTAAAGTCATTGAAGTATTTAATTGTAGTTATACTGGCATTTTCTACCTATCATAAAATAAGTGAATAAGTTAGTTACATTGTTTACCTCTTTATGTACTATAAGGTTTTTGTTGGTGTAGACCTGTTAGAACAAAAATAACTTTTTCTGGTTAAGAGAATAGAGTCTCTGGCCCTGGGTGTGGCCACATTTCAACAGATCTAGGTCGTCCCTTTGGCTGATGAATCACCCCTAGGAAGGCAGGCTTACATTAAGCCATGCTGAAAAAGATGGGTAGAATAACTGCTTTAATGAAATGCTATACTATATTTTTCCTCTTTAATGGGATGCTATACTTTTCCTCCCCATAATCCCTTTTTTAAAGTTTATTCTCACATACAATACAACCTGACCTCAGGTCCCCCTTCCCCCTGTAAGTCACCTTTTCCCCAGATACACCTGCTCCTGTCTCTGCCCAGAAAACAACAGGCTTTCCAAGAACATCAAGTGAACATAACATGATACAATAAGGCCAGGCACAAACCCCTACATCAAGGCTGGTAGAGGCAACCCAGTAGGTGGGAAGGGTCCCGAAGGTTGACATCAGAGTCAGATACTCCCCACTCCCAGAAGGCTCCCAAAACACCAAGCCAGCAGCCATAACATATATACAGAAGACCTAGGGCAGACGCAACAGGCTCTGCCATTGCCATTTTAGTTTCTGCGACCCCCACGTGAGCCCTGCTTAGTTGATTCCCCATGTTGTTCTCTCCTTGTTGTTCTCTAGCTCCTAGAGCTCCTCCTCCCCCCTCCCTCCTTCCACGTGGTTCCCAGAGCTTTGAGGGTAATGACCCAATGGAAACCTCCAACCTGGGTTCTCTGTCCACCTAGTATTTGTCTGTGGGTCTCTGTATCTGTTCTCATCAGCTCTCAGAAGCAGACTCTTTGATGTTAACTGGGCTCGGCACCTACCTATGAGTATAGCAGAATATCATTAGCAATGAGTTCCTTGATTTCTTTTTTCCAGTCATATTTGCTTTTATCTTAGGTCTCTGAGCTGTCCAGCCTCAGGTTCCTGGTCATCCAGTGTTGGGCATGTGTTCCCTCTCCTGGAACTCAAATTAGACTAGTCATTGATTGGCCACTCCCACAATTTCTCTCTGCCATAATCGTCCCAGCACACCTAGCAGACAAGACAGATCGTAGGTCAAAGGTTTCGTGGTTGAGTTGGAGGCCCAGGCTCACCACCTTGCCTGGTTACAGAAGATGTTCAAGCCCTGTAGTGCAGTAGCTTTCAGGGATTCAGGCCAGCAGCCCTGTAGCTTGTAAGTCAGCCTGCTTTTCTGCATTATTTAGAAACACACAACTTCCTTTTGTCCTTTCTATTTTCTATGTTTTTCTTAACACAACATGTTGGGCTTTCGTACTTTTCTTTAAAAGCCCTTCTCCTGCCATGTCTGAACTAGATGCCTTTTTCCTTCTCACCCCCATTCTCCTCCTAGAGGCAGCTGTTGGGATTTACATCTTACCTGCCCTGGGAGTTTTCTATTAAAATCTAATATCAGATACATTTATAAAACTGACTATGGTGATGGTGTTGTTATATGTCTTTATCTCCCAACTCATCTGGTGATTTATGTTAAATATGTGCAGCTTTCTCTATGTCAACCATGCCTCAATAAAGACATGGTAAAATATACAGTCTTCATTTTTTGTTTGCTTTTTTTTTATTTATTTAAAAACAGTTATATCCCAAAATAAAACAATTCTGATAATAAAACCTGCCCTGCCACTTCTGGGTCTTGCCTTCTTGGGAAAAGATTCACCATTTAGAAAGTGCTCATAGAACAGATGGAAGGACTAACAGTGACTTTCTTCTCAGTGTTGAGTGCATACTCAACACACTATGCATCCTACCACTATTTTCGCACTGCCTCCATACTTCTTGTATTTGTGGACAGTAACACAGTGTCTTAGTTAGGATTTCCATTGCTATGAGGAGACACCATGACCACAGCAACTCTTTCATAGAAAACATTTAATTGTGGTTGTCAGCTTACAGTTCAGATGTTAATTCCATTGTCATCATGGTGGGACATGGCAGCATGTAGGCAGACATGATGCTGGAGAGGGAGCTGCTACATGTTGTTGTGCAGGCAAAAGGAAGTAGACTGTTGTACTGGGAGTGATTTGAGCATATGAGACCTTCTGTCCTGCCTGCCCCCACACTGAGACACTTCCTCCAACAAAGCCACACCCACTCCAACAAGGCCACACCTCCTAATAGTGCCACTCCCTTCGGGGTCATTTTCTTTCAAACCACCACATCCAGTTAAACAGCTTCACAAATTTCCTAGTTTTTCCAACCTCGATGAAGGTTTTCCATGTTCACTTTTTAATTGTGGTTCAGCGTGTACCACTTATTTCAACATTGAGAACTTGAGAGCACACCACCTTCTAACTACAGTTTCTAGGTAGTGTCTTCCATCGTGATCTTAATTTTTCTGGAACCTAATATGACGTAGAAATCTTGAAGCATTAACCTGTGCTTTTGATTGCAAGACTAACTCAACTCACATTGCATTTAAGTAAAGGGAGAGAGAAAATGATTGATTTTTGTGTATGTCTGGAAATTCAGAGGTGAAACCTTTGTCTAATGAGGAGCTTTAGAGGCTTCCATAATGCTGTTCAGCTCTGGCTCTATGAAATCTCTGTATCTGGCTTGGCTGTATTCAAGTAAGTGTTTAATTCAGCTTTGTCAAAAGGGTTCACCCAATTGCTATGATTTTGCTTGTCTCTCCTGGGTTTGACTTTTCCTACTAGGACAAGTCATGTGACAGGAAAATTACCATCAGCAAATTTGGCTGTGTAAACTCTTTCTTTAAATACTGTGAGAAGTTATTTCCATCCCTACCTACAAGAATTTCAGTAAATCATCTCTAGGATGATTTGATTCATTGCTTGGCATATGTTCCTGTGATGGATCCACTTGGCCATCTGGAAGAAACACTAGGGTTTGTCATCACTAGATTTGTTATTCTCACTATTGTAAAAACACAGAAACAGCCCATCAGAAACCAGAGTTCAATTGAAGGATGAAGTTTCATAACTACTTCTGTCAGATCAGAACTCAATGAAAGAGACAAGAACCTTGTTTCCTAACTTTAAATATATGATTATTCCCAAAGTTATTAAAAAACACATAACCATGGAAATCAAATAGTGGTAATAGTCTTTTTTTTAACAGATGTATCTTCATGAACATTTGTATTATTGAGGTAAAAGAACAAGGTCTGATCGTCTGTGGAAGGATACAATGACAAATCTCTAGTATCAGTTCTTACACAGGAAACAGGAAATTATTTTTCCATATATGCTACATCCTTAAAACAAAGGCAGCTCTGTTTAAATTCCTAATAATTGTGTCTAGTTTCCAAGTCAAAGTAAAAAAAAAAAAAAAAATGCAGGCATTGCTCTGAGTGCAGGAAGACTTTACACATCAGGAATTAGCTAGGAGAGAAGACAAATGAGCTGACCAAAGTCTTTCTCACAGGTAGGAAAATGCAGTACATCCTCTTTGCCAGTATTTGTGTCACGTGGCTATAGTCCTCCTACTGCTAGGGAGAGTGAGACAGGAGGCCAACATGAACTATTAGCAATATTCCCACTACAAATAAATAAATAAGACTTGTAATTCCAAGCATACTACTAACTTCTTTTTATGTTAGGGTCAGTATTAACGATCACTCTTGAGATCATTCACAATAGTCAAATATGGTGATTGAAGAACGTTTTATGCATTAAGCAGTTTATGTTATTTTAGATAAAGCAAGAAAGGTAATACCAATCAAACTGCCTAAAAATTGAACCTATAATTATGAGTGATTCTACTTTTTTTTTTAACAAATAAGACTTAAGAAAATGTTTTAAAAATGAAATAAATGTGTAATGTTCATCAACTCTTAATTTGTATTTTTAAAAATACTTCCATGACTATCCTATAAAGAAAGGAATACAAAAGAGAAAGGAATACTTCAAAAACATAAAAAATATGTTTTCTATTTATTTTACCTTTTTAAAATAAAAATCACTCTTAAGTTTTGTATGTATTGAATGTAATTGTACCTTGTTGTCTCTTCATCTCTTATACTAACTGCTAATGACAGAACATAAGCCAAGTGGAAAATACTACCATGTGGGAAGCCACAGCCCCAAGATGGCGCCTGGCTAGATGCCAGGTAGTTTCGCTTAGCTGTAAACAAGCCTTATTTGGAAGTGCTTGATGGATCTGATGTGCTTCCTCCTTCTGTGGCCTATCCGGGATTGCCAGGTGGCATGAGCTGATTGGGCTGTGAGAGCACATTTAAGGGCTTGTGGGGGCTGGGAGAAGTGGAAGCTGATGTACAAGGTTCCTGAATAAACTGCTTGAAGAAGAGTCGTGGTCGAGTTTCCTTGCTGGCCGAGGTAGACACAACACATTCCTACAACATAGTTACTTGTTAAAATGAAGTTAAACAGCATGTTGTATATTAAAAGTATGATAATGTATACATTATGGCTTCATTACTTATCTATGTATACGTTTATAATCTGTCAACGATTTAATAAGACATCTGAAAGACTAAGCTCAGTTTCCAGTCTCGTGAGATCATAGTGTTATAGCCATGAGAGGATTTAAGACATCACTAACAGCAGCACTGAAAAGTCTTTATAGCAAAGTCTGTGCTGAAAGAAAAATGAAAACAAGAGTTAGCCAGTGAATGAGAAAATGAGGTGGTATTAGATTAGATGCAAGGCTTTCCCATTCTTCTGGACTGTTGTGTTATTCTGACTCTTCCTGAATGTTTTTGCTATACATATTGCTAATGTGTGATTATTCCTTGATGGTTATCCATGCCACTCAACTAAAAGTTCACAATCAGCAACTCCTCCCTCCCCGCAGCCCATATTTTTATTGATTTTCTGGTAGTTTCATATCACACACTCAGTCACAGTCCTCTCCCCTCCCATCAATTATGGCTATTCTTCGGCATCTCCATCACACTTTTTAAGAGTTCTCTTCCGTGGCTGCCTGTCCAGGCTGTTACTTTGGCGAATGGGGTGTAAGAGTCATCACAGAAGCCTTCCATGTCCCTGCCTCTCAACTCTGCCTCTATAGTCATCAGTTTCATGGCAATAGTAATCTCCTTGATCTTCACAGTCAGCCGGATCACAGATCACGGACCATGGATCACAGACCTCTAGTCTGCTTCTGGCGACAGCACAGACCAGGAGCACAGTCCTCTGTGTCAATAGGACCACAAAACAAGTTTCTTATAGGCTGTCCAGACCATGACATCAACATGGCCTCAGGTTAGGTAGCGCAGGACACTCACATCAATATAGCCACTGGTGGGCTGTCGACGTGGTTTCAGGCTGCAGCACAGACTACCAACTTCTACATGGTTCTCTTTCTTTCTTGTTTTGGTTTTTTGAGACAGAGCTGCCTTATGTAGATTGGGAGCCTGTCCTGGAACTTGCTCTGTAGACCAGGCTGGCCTCGAACTCAGAGATCTGCCTGCCTCTGCCTCCCAAGTTCTGGGATTAAAAGGCCTGTGCCACCATCATCCAGCCCTACATGGTTCTCGATGATAACATGGGCCACAGCAATCATCTATCCCCAACAGCGTTCAGTGGCGGGTGGTCATGGGCCTGGCTGGCATACCCCAGCTGCTGGCTCCCCCCACCCCCAACAACCACCCCAGGCCTGGCTCAACAAACAACTCTGTGAGCCTAAGTTTCTGTGTGAAAATTCAGATATAATAAACTCATATGTATTTTGAATTCTGAATTTTGAGCTCTTTGGAAGAAATTATCAAGTTGACATCAGTCAATTCATCGTCATGTAGATGAATTCAACATTTCCGTCTTATCCTTTCAGCCTCATCTGTGAAGTGGTTTTTATACTGGTCTACATCATAAAGTGTGTGAATTAAATGCATGATTATACGAAAACCAAGTAAACCAAATAGTGCCTGGACCGAAGAAAGGCTTTGGTAAATGTTGATCCTGCTGTCCCTTACTACCCATGACCCTGGCTTGCAAGGTCTGTGTATGCAGGCATCCCGGCTGAGAGGCCACCTTACTTTAAAGTTTGCAGAGCAGTTAAGACCACATCCTGCCCACAGAGTTTCCTGGTTTCGCTTTGCCCTGAACCATTTCTACATGGCCACATTTCCCCAGGAGAGATGCTTAGCTTTAATTTGCATTTCTCTGGTAGCTAAGCATGGTATACAGTTTTAGTCATTTTTATTTCTTCTTTTGAGAATTCTGTTAAGACTGACAGCCCTTTTGGGGGGAGGGGTTGTTTTTCCTCTATGTTCACTCTGTTTCTTGAATGCATACATTATGTATATTAATCCTCTATTGAGTATATATGGAAAGATTCTTCCCAGCTCCGTGGGCTTCCTCTTCATTCATTTGATTGCTTCCTTTGCTGCCCAGAAGTTCCTGTCCTCTCCTAGGAGTCACAATCTAACAAAAACCCCGTGACAGGTGAGTGAAACCTCTCAGGGTTGTTGGCCAGGTGCCCAAGAGACTCTCAGAACAATTTAGGCTGTTGTGGTTGCTCTTGGTTGATTCCCACCAGCCAAGTTTGCTTCAGCAATCGAAGGTTGCTGAAATCACCACACACTTCAGACACAGGATTTGGAAGAACTGAGCTAGAAGTGACGTCCCTGAGGGTAGCTCTTACAGTATGAGAAGGTGGTAGGTACAGGCAGCCAAAGAAGAAAAGCAATCAGAAGTCCTAGTCAACTCTAAATCCCTGGACACAACGATAGACACAGTAAGACACCACCAATGGTGCAATTTGGAGCACTTGTGTCTTGGGAGCAAGCAAAGCTGTCCAATTTGACCTAAGGTCCACTCAATAGAAGAGAATCTTAGATGTGCCGCTTCTGTTGTAGATGTAACAGTCAGGGCTGGAAACTCTTTGGCAAGTTGCAGATCTCCGTAGAAGCCACCATCTGGTGCAAAGCTCAACTTTGTTGATGAGCTATGCTACACGTGTCCATGCATATAATGGAAAAGTATGTGGAAGCTATGTTTATGCAGGGAAATGTCAGCAGTGGCTTCTCCTCTAGGGTCTATGGTCACACTTAGCAGCTTTATCAAAGGAATTTTCAGAGACTGTGGTTTGAGTCATATTGTGCCTGTGCTGCTTTGACAGAACACATGGGGTAGACACATCCATGGCACACACAAGCTGTCCCTATTGACTGAGGTGATGGCCTTTGTGTTGGATCTTAGGTCGGATGATATTGCCACAGTATCCCTCTTCTCTGTACCTGGACTGGTGGCGTGGATGTAGGAGATAATGAAAATGTTTTCAACATATTAGTAGCATTACCACTGCCATACCGACAAATTAGGAACTGGGTAACACAAGAGGGGCAGCCCCGTACAATCCAGCCCCGATTGATTATTTACTGCTAAAAAAGATCACGTTGACAGTCAGCAATACCCAGGTGTGGGCTGCTTGAATAATTCAGACTTGACTTCTGATATAGCATACGAGATCAGTTAGGCCTGAGAAAAATATTCTTGTCTCTTTTCACATGACAAGAGATGGTAAGACATAATGCTGGGTGTTTCCCCTTGCTGACCTTGCATTTGCTTATGTTAACTATAAACCTCACCTCATGTTTTGCTTGCTTTAATAACAAAACTGAGAAGTGCTTTATTTACACTGCTCTTGAGCTCAAATGACTGGAGTGCAACGGTACCTGACTCAGGTCTGTGTGATACCCTTCAATGCTGGAGCCTTAAGTCTTGCTGGCCACAGGGCATGTGTGCAGAGGCCTAGTGCAGACTCGTGAAAGGTTCATGATTGCAGCTTCAGTCTCTGTGAGGCACTATGAGCCTTGCTTAGTTGATTCTGTGGGCCATATTCTCCTGGTGAATACTCCATCTCTTACTATTAAGTTTCATTTAAATTTGGAGGGACAAATTTGAGTCACAGAAATCTCAGTATGTTGGCATGTAAAAATGAATAAGCCATCATGAGCAAAGTTCTGATAAGTCGATCACCCTGTTTGTATGTTTTCTTACTTTGTAATTAAATTCTAACTTTGTAGATTATTGTTTGCATGGAGCTCCACCTCGCCTCCCCCCAAGCCCCCCAAGTCTCGTTCCAAAACCTGCACAGTCTCAAAAGGCCCACAAATCCACAGAGATGCTCAAGACCACGCCTACAGGATATTTAAATGTCCCCCTACAGAAAGGCAGTATGGTTTTCTGGTTCCTTCTTCCATCTCTCTTCTGGGAGCTGGTAGACCACCTGGAAGCATTTTACTCATTAAGCCGGGACTTTTATTTCTTAATTCAGCTTGGTTTGATAGACTGCATCGACGGACAGACTTGATTTCTGGGTACAGAAACCTGTCCTCTGGTGTGTTTAGCCCAGGTTAAGTCGAGTCTTTCTGCGACCACGTGGCACGACCATGGGAAGCCACTCTCTCTCCTCCCTGCTCCCACTGTCTATCAGACTAGATTGGCTCTTGGCCCGTAAGTTGCCCTTCCCGGTCAACACCTTAGAGGGCCTCTTCCAATTTTCAGGGTAACTTGCCAAGAAGTGGCTGCACCAGCACTGCAACACGTTACCAGAGCAAGGGCAGCCTTTGTTGCGTGGGACGCCTTCTGTAGATGACATCCTGCTCTAGGGTACACCCTGCACTCCACCTCCCCACTTTGACCGAAAGTCTACATCTCTGAACTCAGTGTTTTAAGCTCCTGGTTCCAGCACAGGCTGGTGAAATGAGCAGCTGTGCGTCAAAGTCAGACCCCCAAACTCCTTTGGGGTATCTTTTACTGAATCTATCCAAACTGGGGCTAGACTATTTGAGACCCCGAACCCAGGTTTGGGGAGCATTGCGCTCCTTGCCCTCTCCCATCCCTGTCCGGTTTATCTGTCTGTCTGCCTCTCTCATTCACAGCACGTGGTTCATTTCGACTTCAGGCGCCCTGTCTCCCGGTTTCCTCGGTGGCACCTTCTCTAGGCTCTGGTGTTTGAGGTGCGGTCACTTGCCTGCACTGGAACTGACAGTGCCTGGCTGCCCCCAGTGGGCGGCAAGCTAGGAGCAGCATCTGGCGTCACTGTCTCCACACCACTTTGGTCAGAAAACACCGTTTATTCTTAGGGTTTCCCACGGAAGGTTCTGTCTGTCTTTCTGTTAAAAGTGTCCCACCTATTCTGTGTGTATGGATGGAAATGTGGCCAGAGGACGCTTGGTTTTGAGTGCCTCAGTTTACATGTTCGCCGTGTCTTGGTAACGGCTATGCCCACAGCTAGCTGCTGGGGCTCAGATTTTGCCTCTGGGCTTTTCGGACTCTGAATCTGATATAATGACAGAAATAGTTATTTTATATTGTTCTACCAAACTATTAAAAAAAAATAAAGCAAGAAATTGGGTATGGTTTAAAAATCTGTAAAACTTGTAACTCCATATTAAAACTGTTCTGGAAAAAAAACACCATATGTTCTGCCAATACCTAAGAACATGCTAGCATCAGCCATTAACTATAATCACTTGGCCTGCACCCCTTAATTAATAGGATAGAGAAGAGGGAGGCCCTGACTTCACCACCTTCTTAGATAGAGGTCACCACGTGGAAATGAGTCCACCAGGAGACATTAGATCTCCAAGTTGTTTTGAATTAGGATAGATTTCTGTGTGATAATCCTTTTCCTGTCCTAAAAACAAGGTTTATAAAGGTAGGATTTAAAACAATGATGGTTTACCGAAGTGTTAAAGCTGCACCTCATATATCCATGTACAGGGATGTATTTTGCTGGCAGCCAGATTTTGAGACCTAAGAGTAAACTCCTTGCCACTGATTTAAAAAAAAAAAAAAAAAGACACTAAATTGTTTACAATGTTACAACTTGGTTTTGCCTTAAGATTATATCTTAGGACCACAGCTGAAAACTAGAAACTGAAATATTCCTTCTAGCCTTCTTGCTTTTACCAACATTGGTAAACTGTAACTGATTGAGTAAACTGTATGTCCAGATTTAACTTACATATGCTCTCAAAATTAATCCTAAACATTTGTCTAATTCAGATATTCCTAACAGATAATTATAGTCTGGTCCTCAGATGCCTTCAGAGATCTGAGAATTTGACATCTAACTTGTCAAATTTGGGAAAGAGAGACATGCCAGCTCCAGGCAGCATCCTGAATCTCCTACAAGAAGATGCACCTGGAAAACTTCCACCTGGAAGCTGGCTGTAAATGTGGCAAAGCTAGACACACACCAAACCACTGCCAAGACCCTGCCCAGACTGGACAACAGGACACTGGGGTGGGTTGACAAGTCAGGGTGGGTCATTTTCCCCAAATTCCTACCCCATCTCTCGCCTTGGCAGCTGAAGACAGGTGCTGCCTCTGCGACTTCTGTCCCTAATGGCCAAAGGTCTCTGGAGAGCTGTCTCACTTCTGCTCATTTACTTATCCCACTCAGATCTGATGCTCTTTGATGACTAGGGTAGGAACAGCCCTACCAGTTACCAGTTCTCCCTTGACACCCCAAAGCTTCAATTACCTTATTAGTTATTAACTCATTAGTCCATTAGTTAAGTCTCCTATTGAAAGTACAGATAGGTGTGTTTCACTGGGCCAAAACCAGACCCTAGGAAAAATATCTACGCCTTTTAATCCAAAGCCGTAACCTTTTGCTATGACACCAAGATGTAAACCTGTTCCAGTTGTCTTACAGATGCCTGCAGGTTCCTGGGGAAAAGTTCTGTTACTGTGTCAAGAAATCTGACCTGATAGAAACTATTACCAGTCTTCAGAGCCACTCTTTGCTTTTACAGGATGGATGGAGGCATCTCCCCACCTCCAGAGAAACAGCAGTTGCGATGACTCAGGTCCTCCTGAAGAACACATTTGACATGCCATCCCCGTGGCTGCCAAACTCCTGGGATATCAGTGCCAGTACCCTCTCTCCAGACTCAAGCAGGCACCTATCCATAATGGATGGTCTATCCAGCAGCCGGTGCCCTCCACCCTCTGGTGTTCCAAGGTGTCCCATCAAAGGCCTCTCTGCTCTTCTGCCCCGCTCACTCATCTTTGTCAGTACAACCAGGCACATCTCCGTTCAGTTCTTGCTGACTATCTATCTCCACTCTTTCCATGCCCAGCCCATATATTCCCCCCACCCCCCAGTAACTTGCTTTCTCGGCTCCTTCAAGGAACAGGTGCTTGGAGTCGCCAGGATGCCAGCTAACTGAATGCATCTTTACCCTTACCTCCCGCCGAGTGTGAGCCCACTGACTCCCCAACTCCCACACCCGCCTTTGGTCCCACGAATGCAGGAAGTAGCCTGATATATGAATCTGGTGCCCATAAACCCAAGGAGTCTGGGATGTCTCAGTGGAGCTTCAACTGTGCCCTCCCCCACAACACACACACACACACACCCACACACACACTCCAAACCCTGCCAGTTTCAGAAAGCCCTTGGAACGGTGGTTCCTTCCACGGAGATGTTCAAGACAATGCCTATAGGATATAAAATGCCCCTTCACAGAAAGGTCATGCGGTTTTCCCCTTCCTTCTCCCAGTCTCCTCTCTGGGGACTGGGAAACCAACCATCTGGGAGCATTTTACATTAAACCTGGACTTTTAATTCTTTATTCGGCTTGGTTTGATTGGCTGCATCAGCAGAGAGACTTAATAGCAGTGTACAAAACCCTTTCAGTTGTAATTGTGATTAAATTGTAACTGTCCTTGAACTGGTCTTCATTTTATTCACATACTTTATAAACCTCTGAGCCAGGAGGTAGGGGGGAGTCTCTTCTTATGGTTTCTCTCTCTCTCTCTCTCTCTCTCTCTCTCTCTCTCTCTCTCTCTCTCTCTCTCTCTCTCTCTCTCTCTCTCCTGGGTCTGCATGCACGCACGCACACTCACGCACGCATGCACGCGCGCACACACACACACACACACACACACACACACCCCACACACACACACGCACACGCACGCCGCGCGCACACACACACACACACACACACACACACACACACGCACGCACGCACACACACCCACACCCACACACACACACACACACACACCACACACACACCCACACACACCCACACACACACCCACACACACACACACACACACACACACACACACACACACACACACACACACACACACACACACACACAGCCTCATTTGAAGCACATATTCCTAGATTATTCTCTCTTTTGCTCCTTATTATCAGCCTAGCAGGTTCCCATCATGCTTGTTCTTTAAGAAGTCAAGATTCATGCCCTGGCTCCTGCAGTTCTTATCTCTTGTGAGTGTGTGTGTGTGTGTGTGTGTGTGTGTGTGTGTGTGTGTGTTTGTAATTTATTCCAGTTCCTTCCTTATAAGAACTTTGCATAATGCCACAAATACCAGCCCAGTGTATTGTTTTATTTATATTTTTAATTTATTAATTAATTTTTTACATTCCAAACCCAGTTCTCTCCCCTTCTTCCACTCTCCCACACCCACACCCCCCCATCTGCCCCCTGGAGAGGGTAAGGCCTCCCATAGGAAGTCTACTAAGTCTGTCACATCATCTCATTGAGGCAGGACCAAGGCACTCAGTGTCTAGGCTGAGTCTGAATATAGGTGACTTAGTTCTCATCTCCTAAGCTCAGTGTCATCTGTCCCATAGCTATTCAACTCCCAGGACCTCCATTTCCTTATCCCTCCCATGACATCATGCTGTGATACCATCCACTTAAAATAGGATGTCATGACTCCCCCAACCCTACATGGCTCCAGTTCCTTGGTCCTACTCTCTGACAGGTCTTTAAAGGATCGTCTGTACTCACAGTGCCCTATTTTATTTCTGTGAAACCTAGTCCTCCAGGCTGTGCAGATCACTATTTTCAAAGACTTGCCTGACCTTTAAATTACACAATCTGAGTCTTGAGTCTATGTTGTCTTCCGGACTTCCAGCCAGCATTTAACAGGCCACCACTCCCTGAAGCATTACTTCCTTTACTTCTGGGGTGTGGAACTCTTTGTTTTCTTCTCTCCCACATCTTTTTTGTCTAGGTTTTGAGACAGGGTCTTGCTGTATAGGCGAGGCTGACTCCTAACTGGTGATCTTCATGTTTCACCCCCCAATGTGTGAGAATTTCTTGCCTGGTCCTTATACATTCTGATTCATTAGAATTAATCTGTTTGTGTCTTTCAATTGTGTCTCTCAATTTTGTGTCAATCAAGTCTGTCTCTCTTGCTGAAAGCTACAGGATAGATGACACAATAACATCCCTGGATTCTAAGGTGGGTTATAGCATGTAGTTACTAACTGTGTGTGTTAATCGCACACGTATGAACGTTCCCATACACTATTCATGAATTCGACACTTCTGTGTGACGAAGTCTACTTGACATAGATCTTAAATATATAATAAGTATATCAAACTATTTCCAACTGAGAAGCACTGACTACCACATTCCCATCCAGTTTTCTTTTAGTTTCTTTAGAAAGTAAGAATTGGGGTGCATTCCGTTGCTGCATCCAAAAGTCTTGTACTCTTTCCTAGAACCCCTCTTTCTCCCCTGGGAGACAGCATCAGCATCCAATCAAATGAGGATGAGAGCTGACCTCCAGAGAATACCCCCACAACTAAGGATTTCAACGCTAATGTGCTAACTCGGTGTCCCCCTCTGTGCCACAGCATCTGGACTCTTTAAACTCATCAGATTGTTAATCCCACTGAAGGAGAACAAGATCACTACCACAGTTTTAATTAAATACTGGCCAGATGGGTGGGCTCTGGCCAGGTCCTTCTCTGGCTTTTCAGAAGATAGTTCTGAATCAAGTTTGGAGCAACTTTTGTATTTCCCATCAGGTCCAACCAGGGGCAAGCAAACATCCTGATATGTTTATTTCCTGCCTGAGACTGAGAACCTCCCACCCATAATGTGATCAAGCACATTTGGTTCAGTTGGGTCAAACAGACTTGTTTAGAAGAGTGAAAACATGTGACTTGTTACCCCATAAACAATAGCCTCCAGCATTTCTGGGACTATCTGTCCTTGAGCAAAGAACTTGCAGATAAGTGGCTTTTTTTTGTTTCATGGATTCCATAGGCTTAGTAATTAAAACTTACAATGTAACTTTGGCTCTCTCTCACAAGACAGGAAATGAAAAGTCATGGAGAAGTGGAGAAAAATTCTTCATTTACTCATCTCAAATTACTTAATTGTAACTTGCCTACCCTCGACCAGCAAGGAAGACGCAACTCTGGGAAGATCTTCTTCATGCACTTTTAATCAGGATCCTTGAACATGCTTCTTCTGACCCCGGGGAAAAGCCTGTACAGGCTTAAATCCCCTTGCGCTGGCCAACCCCAGTGAGCTACGGGGACCCTGCAGATAGGCTACTCTAATGCAGAAGCAAACAGGCTGAACAGGCTTAATTTTAGTTAGAGTAGAATAGAAATAGACCTTTCAATAAAATGTGTGCATGAATTGATATTAGGTCTATGTTACTCATTACTAAGTATCCTGAGGATAAAGTGGAGTACAGAAATTGGCACTCTCCTTCTTTATTCTATTTTAATTTACAGGACTTGCTAGCTTGTGATTGCTTAAATAAAATACCTAATTTTCTACACAATAAACATATTTAAATAAAATTTGAAAAAAAAAATCTATAGGCCTGCGCATATAAACACTACGTGGTTACGGGAACCTTGTTTTGAATGAGAAATGGAACACTGAATTCACCCAGCCACTGTGTTGCTCACCTCCTCTTCTCACTGCTTCAGGACTGCTGGTTCTGCTCCCAAATATGTGATTGCATTAATCCCTTTGCATTAACAAAATAGTCCTACGTATTTAAAGTAAAACTGAAGGAAAAGCCAAGTATGCATCCTAAAATAAATCAACACTAATAGTTTGAGAGCTCATGGATGTTATTCTCTCAGTGTGTGATTTTGTTAGTCACATTCTGAGTTACAAATTCAAACCATGTAAGTGATTTTAACAACAGAAAATGCCTAATGAAGTTTCTAACGAGCTTGAGAGTTGGCTCAGATTTAAGGGCACTTAGTGCTCTTGCGAAGGACCTGAATTCCGTCCCCAGTACCCACAGGACAGCTTAAAACCACCTGTAGCTCTAGTTCAAGGGGACCTAGCACTGTTTTCTGACCTTTGTAGGTCCCAGGCATGCATGTAGTACACTTACATACATGTAGGCAAGCATTCACACTAAATAAAACTAAATGAATCTTTTTAAAAAGAAAGTCATAAGATGGGATACTTTGAAATATTAATTTATGTTCATTGTTATCAAGGATAACCCTCCTACTTGTTTGCATATTGTGCCTGGCAGTATTATGGAGAGATCTACAATTAATGCTATCCATAAAAATTATTATTTGTCTTGATCTAACTTTATCCCATTCATGTGATATTTTTGTTTTGTCGTACTCGTTTTATGCTTCATAGTGTTTCACACTATACTAGTACATTAATATGCACATATTAGTTGTGAATAAGTAAATGAGTATACACGTATTATGTTGACAAAGATTTTATTGGTCATGTGAAATGCTAAATGTCGTTTAGAGGTCACTGCTCAATATGACAGTAATTAGTAACACTGTACTTTGTCCTTTTTCCAACCCAAAAACCTCACAAATGCTGGGAAAGTGCTTTACAACTGACCTTTATCTCCAGGCCAGCTTCTAAATCTTCCCACTGAGAAGCTTTCTCGGGATCAGACTCATGTGCTGTTCTCTTCTTGGGCTTTTCCTTTGTTACCATGCAGGACCATAGATTACACACTCAGACAAGCCCCACACCCTCCCCATTGCTAACAGTCAAACACTTATGAAACACATTCTGTGTGAAGAGTGTAGTGGCACAGAGCCCAGAAGTTCCCCCTGGGAATGTCCAAAACTGGTAACAAGAACACCAAAATGTTCCTGGTATTCAGCTAGCACTTGCTAGGGTGTGTGCAAGCTAGGCAAATGAGTTTACTGGAAGAGGTCTATCATTGCTCAAACTAAAAGTCTAGACATGCAAACAAATTGTAGCTAATTCATGTCTAAACCTGCTTTACAATAAAGGTCTAGACTTTTCACTCTATTTCTTCTACTAAAATAATGTTATGACATTGTCACTAGCAGAAGAGGGCACAGAAGATGATAATAGTTGACTATATCAGGCATTTGTTATGGCACAAGTTTAAGCAAGTTATCAGAGTAGAGCAACACACTTAAAACTTACAAGAACTGTTTATGTCAATAACACCTGTCTTAAAAAGCAACTGTGGCATAGAGATGTTTACATACTCTGTTTTCTATGGTAAAAGGTACATGGAGACAGAATTCACTGGTTGGCAGTCTGACCGGAGAAACTGTGTTAGAAATCATGAAGCGTTACTTTAGCCTACTCATGCTTCGTGTAGAAATCTCACATTTTACGACATTTTTTACCCTAACAAATATACTATAATTTTACATGTTGTACAAATTTCATTTAATATAACTGCAGCCAGTTTGATTTGTAACATCTGCGAGTGTCCCTGAGTTTACTATGCCATAGCTGGCTTCGGATGTTAACTTGACATACCTGGGAAAAAGGAACCTCAAGCAAGGAGCTGCCTCTCTCAGATTGGCATGGAGCATTTTGACTGCTAACTGTTGCGGGAGAGCCCAGCCCACTGTAGGTGGTACCATACTTATGCAGGGGAGGGGCAGGCTGTAGATAAAGACAGCTGAACCTAAGCTGTAAGCAGCTTCCCCTCCCTGGTTTTTGCTTCGGTTCCTTTTTCCAAGCGTAGTCTGTGATTTCCCTTAGTGATGAACTATTACCTGAAAGAATGGGATGAAATAAACCCTTTCCTCCCAAGTTGCTTTTGGTCATGGTGTGTATCACAGCAACAGAAACCTAACTAGAACAAACTAGATAGGTTTTACTGACGTGAATCAGAAAGCCGAAAGAAGACAAAATCATAAAAGTCACACATGAGGCTTCACTACAAGAATGTGCTGCCCCTTTAATATTACCTTACAATAGATGAAGTCACTGTTGTTTCCGCCCATGAATTCACCCCTCTTCCTAACCCTAATTGCATTAATCTAACTGATCTTGCTGCTGCTGGCTGCTTGCTTCTGTCTGTAAGTCTCCCAACAAACTATTCTGTGAAATCCTAGACCTCTCTATCTTTTTCAGTGGTCCCATGGCACATGGGGTAGGGTGGTAGAAGGGGCAGGTATTCTCACACACTGAGACTGGATTGTTCTGTAACAAAAATAAATGTAGCTGTTTGGAGCATACTGTTTAATAGTTTTGAGAAATGTATAGGTTCAGACATTCCCCAAAGCAATCAAGATGAAGAATATCCTCTCCACTCTCTCGTGTCCTTTCAAGAAATAATAAGATAAGACTTTAGGGTTTTTTGTGCCTAGTAAAGGTTCATTGTCCTAAAGCCAGTCTTGTTTCTTAATAATCTAACCACTTTAGCTTTCTTATAATTTGCATGATGTAATTTTTGCATCTTTACTTGTGTGAGAGATTAAGTTACATTTTAAGTTTTAATTACTGTGCCTAAGAGATCCATGAAACAAAAATGCCTCTGATCTGTAAGGCCATTGCTGAAGGACAGATAGTTTCTGAAATGCTGAAAGCTGTTATTTATGGGAAATAACACGTCACACATTTCCACTCCTCTAAATGTATGTTTGGCTCATCTACACCTGGTAACAGGTGGTCTAGAGGTTCATGGGCAAGAAATACGTCAGGATGTACCCTTGCCCCTGATTGGATGTTGGTGCGAGGTATGCAAGCAGGAAGTGCACTAGAATATATGCTTGCCCCTGATCGGACCTCCTGGAAAATCTTGTCTTTTTAAGCCCCTGCAAACCTTGACTCTGGGCCATTTCCTGGGAAGCTGGTTATGAACCTGGCCAGATCCCATCTACCTGGCCAATATTTAATTAAAGCTTGCTTCAAATTTGACTTTAAACTGTGGTAGTGGCTTATTTTCAATTGGTGGGATTAACACTCCTCAGATGGATGATATCATATCTAAAGTAAATTTCTTGCCGGTGGGGTGTGTGTGTGTGTGTGTGTGTGTGTGTGTGTGTTGCTGGGGGAATTAACTTAAGGCTTTGTTGGTTCACTATGTAGTTCAGTCTGACCTTAAACTCTGTCCTGCTGCTTGTCTCTCCCAAGGACTGAGATTACAAACATCTGTCACCATGTCTAGCTGGCAATGTATTCTTTCACACTGACCTGTTATTCTTTGTTTCCTGTTTGTCCCATCCATCTGTTCTTTGTTCCCTCTCTTCCATCATTCTTTTTTAATTAGTTGATTTTCTTTCCTGTTTTGTTTTATAGACATACCATTTAGTCATATTTCTTTTCGTTTTGATTCTGGAAAGATAGTTACAGACTGTTTTATATCCATCATCCAATTGATTATTTGCAAGTCTTGTTTTTATGAGTGGTTCTTTTAGCAAAGAGCAAATGCCATATTTTTTGCAACAGAATGTTGACTCTTTTCCATTTATAGGATTTCCAGGGTAAAGTCAGGTTCATTTACCAAGGCCAGACGCTAATGCCCAACTCTGCTTCCCTCCCCCAGTTCTGTCTTTAAACAGGTGTTATTTCAGTAGAATTGTTTTTTATTTGCCTTGAATTGGAATCATGAAAGCATCTAGTGATTGCCTCATGGGGGTTAGGTAATGTTTACCTACAAGCAAACAGTTAACATACACAAAGGTCAAACATCTCTCATCAATTCGTGTTTCCATGAAGTTAAATCTGAAAACTGCCAAAGTAATGTAGACTAATCAGACAATTATAGGACACTGAAGAAGAACCAAACACTGTCATTTCCAAGTGATGAATAGCAGGGGAGCCTGGTTAGATAACTTGTCTAAGCAAATATTCTGTGCCTTGAACATGGCCAGTAAACTTTTAGTCATACAGAAAATCTTTTCATAATAGGATTCTAATATAGGGCACTCAGAGATCAGTATATTAATCTAAGTACTGGGTTTAACAGATTTAAGATTAAAAATGCAAATCTCTGGGTTGTAGAGCTTTGTTCAATAATGTTTACTATGCTCATTTTTAAACCCCTTAGAGAGAGCAATAGGGCTGAGAACACAAACCTGTGTAGAAGTGAGGATGTTACAGAAAAGAAATATCAAACTTTGAATAAATGGTTTAAAATCTCCTCGTGGCTAAACTGGAAGACTAAGTATAATAATGGCATGGTATTTTCAAAAAGTATACTAATTTTAATTCAATTGAGATCTGTTGAAGTTTTGACAGGAAACTGTTCAAAGGAAGTCTTAAAATGAGATATTGCCTGGTTGTTTATGATTTGTCCACTCTTTGAAAAGAATCTGCATGTTTGGCTTTGGTGCTGGAGGTCCCAACAGCGACAATCAACATCAAACATAGTCTTTTCCAGCTGAACTGGGTCTTGAATGGACCCAGGATTCTTTAGTTTGGGAGAGTGCTCATATAGTTGTACCTTTTTCTGTGGAGGTAAAAATCATCATCTTAATATATTCGCCATTGTTCAAAGTCTGGAGTTAAGCCTGAGGAGTTTGAAACATGACTTGCTGGCAACTTTGAGTGTATTTCAGGGACAGGCTCAAGCAACCACCTGCCTTGCAAAAAGACTTCACTAAATCTGCAAGGCATACAATTTGAGAAGGAAATGTGCACTGCCCGGTGGAGTCTCTTTGTACAGATAAGCCAAAAATGCTAAGTGTTATAAGGAAAGTGTCGATCAAAGGGTTTTCAAAGAAATGCTTTGCTATCTATTCTAACAAGGACATGCCAAAATCTCTGTGGCATTGCTCTGTGTTGACTGGTTGTCTTAAACTTACATGTAAGGAATATGGTAAAAACTACTAGTTATTATTAAATTTTAAGCATCACTTTCTCCAGTTCTGTTATTTTTATATTTATTAATTGGAATTATATTTGATTCAAAGCCTTGTTAGGGTTAGAAAATTTAGGGCCTCTTTTTTATCTGTTATCTCACATGGTGTGGCATACTGACCTGTATTAGTAAACTTATTATCAGCTACAGAGACACTTCCTCAGAATTTATCACATATCACTATTCAACTTGTTTTGTTCTATTTGTTTGTAACACCTGTACCTAGGTTGAATTATTTGCACTTTGCACGTCACTAGTTTCTAATATTTCTTTTTGTAATATTCATAATCCCTCTTCATTTTAGGAATTCTTCACAGATAGTATTCTAGTCATTATTGTCTGTATATTGATTTAATTTCTCCTATTGATTATTATTATTTCTGAATCTTTTTAAAAAACTTACTTATTTTATATTTTTGTAATATATTTTACACTTTATTTTATAAAAGTAAAATCTCTAGTTTTAAACTTAATCTTTTCCCCCCTTCCTCATCTGACTCATGTTCTTACCCCAATCTGTTCTCTCTGTAGAGATTCTTCCTTCTGTTTTATGAGAATCACATACACCTATGGCATACTAAAGACATTTGAGCTTTTCTCGTTTGTTTGGGGAAATATTTTTGTTTTGTTTTGTTTTGCTTTGCTTTAAGAAATCATTTTATATGACTCCATTTTATTCTCTTTTCTTTAGGTAATGCATTTTACTCTTATTGGTTTAGAGAGTAGGTTTGTGGATCAGCTATCCATGAGGAAATAACTGTTAAAATAACTGCCATGTACTTTTGCCCCTACTCCTGCTGATTCTCTGATTTTTTTTTTCTTCTGTTAGGTGTAGCTGTCATCTGTGCTTGAAGCTATTATAAAGTATTTTACTTGTTCCACGTGATAATACCTTCATGTTGACACCACACACCATGTGTAGCCACTGGCTCCCTACAGATCTGATGTGGCAGATGTGCAGGTAGAGAGACAGAATTCAATTTGAAATGTAGCACTCATTCTTGCAACATCCACAGAAAGGTGCCATGGGGCTTCTGGGTTACACACTCTTACCATTCCATAACCAGGAGGCAGGCAGTGGAAAAAGACACAGAGCTCTTAGTCAGGCGTTGTTGGTGCACACCTTTAGTCCCAGCACTTGGGAGGCAGCCTGGTCTACAGATCGAGTTCCAGGACAAGCTCTAAAGCCAGAGAGAAACCCTGTCTCAGAAAATAAAAACAAAAACAAAAACAAACAAAAAAACAAAAAACCCACAGAGCTATTGCATTATCTTAGGTCTCTAAAGTCCACACTGTGTTAGATGATATAAACAACAAAAACCCATGAAATTTGTTAGTATATTCATTAAGTATAAAAGTAATATAAGACATTAGGAATTTAAGGTAAATATTTTTTTCATAAAAATATTTCCTGTGAAACACCTGACATGTCATAATAGTGGGTAAATATTAGGATTCTTTTAAGCATAAAAAATTAGGCAGTAAGACAAGATTTAATAGTATTTGACTTTGAATTGAAGAGTTTAAACAGTGCAATAATATAAGAAATTTTAAAATGAAAAGAAAAACTTAAAGTACCATCATTTATATATGGTACATTTACTTACACTGAAAAATTTTCAGTGAATTATTATGAATAATTAGATATGGGCAGTGATATGGCTTAGTGGAAAAATGCACCTGCTACACCATCCCTGATGGTCTGAGTTATAGCCCCTCCAAGGGCTCACAGGGTAGAAAGTAAGATGTGACACCTCCAAGTCTGATTTCCACATGTGCACTGTGGCATAGTAATAATAATGGTAAATAATAATAATTTAAAATTATTATAAATATATGGAAATATCAAAGTTATCATAAAAACAATAATACAATTATTTCTTAAAGAATAGTAAGATTGCAGGAAGACTTTCATTTGTAAGAATCAAATGTGTCTGCATTTGATTGACCTAAGAATACCATTGAAGGAATGGTATTCCAAAACAATACATGGTCCCAAAACAACCACGTAGAGAGAAGTTTTTCTAGACTCAGCTGCCAAAGTATATAAAGACCACCATAGCTGTGGCAGAAGCGGCCAGACAACATCTCAGACATAGAGACAGATATTGTCAGCTTCGTCTACATGGTCTTGCTTTTTCAGACATTCAACATACAAGAGTTAATAGAGATACAGAAGCCTTCACTGAGGTTTCAGAAAGCGGTCAAGGCCAAGCCATGGCTGGCTGTATTGCATTTCCTGCAAGGATGTCCTGACGGACCATTGTGTAAAGGTAAGCCCCAGGTTGCAGTGAAGACAGCAAGCTATTGGAGAGTTTGCAACTATACAGCGTCTTCGGAAATAAACTGCTAGCATGGGGTGAGCTGGACTGAGCCAGGTTACTGTTCCAAGGCAAGCAGAATTGGAGGACTGGCCCTGCCCACTCTGGAGCCTACAGGGTGTCACCAAGAGCCTCAGAGAGAAGACATGGTGTTGCAGGGTTTGGTGCTCAATTTATTAGATCCGATCTCACTCTGGTCCAACAGGCTTTCCCTGGGTGACAGCAGCAAGAATCGGGAAGTTACACTTGAAAACTCACCTCGCAATTTAACGACATCATGATGGAAGCAAGGGCTCCTATCAAAGTGGAAAGCTTCTGCAAATAATGCCGCCTGCTCACCTCCAGCTCCCTCTTACATGATACATACAGATTATGTGGTGATGAAACAAAATCAGCATATACTCACCAAGACTCAGACAGATTCTGAAGTGTTGCTTATTTATAATCTGTGGATTACATATGCTGAGTCATGCTTCACCAAAAGTTCATTTCTAAGAACATACAAACACACAAAGCCCATTCTGGTGTACATTTGGCCCTCCCCTTTGGTGATTACTACCTTCTTATAGGTACCTGAGATAGAAGAAAACAGTTTGAGTGAAGGCTTTAGTTTTAGGAATGCCTTAACCTCCTGAGGTTCTCCATAGCTACAGATATTATCAAGATGTTAAAATTCCTTGAAATGTTTTCAAAGCATCCACTTTTCCCAAATTGTTTAAATATTAACATGGTCAACAGAAAACTTAGGGGATTTTGCTATTTCCTAAATTATGCAGTTTAAATATGTGCACATTAATTCCTGTATGATTACATACACCACCAAACCTCAGGTAACTACAACGTCTTCCATTTATCTGGTAATTTCAAAAAGTTATTTTTGTTGTTCATTTGTTGTAAAGCTGCTCAGTTCAGGGTGGCCTCCGAGGTTTTGTAGCTGTCTATCTTCCCGTTTCCACCTCCTGAATGCTGGTATCAAAGGCATGTACTACCATGATCTGTTTTATGTGGTTTTGGAGATTGCACCCTAAACTTCATGCATAGTAGGTCTAGAAAGTGATAAAACTTCCTGCATATTAACTGATGACACGTGTGCTCCATGGTATGGTTAAGGAGAAGGTCTTTGCTGTTGTTTTATTGTAGATATGAAGGAGAGATCTGCCAGATGCATTTGGAAGAGTCCAGAGCAGGGATAGAAAGTAGCAGACTGAACATGGCCAGGAGACTAGAACTGGCCATGAAAGAAGCCGGAGAAGAAAGGAGCAAAGAGAGGCAATGGGAGGGGGAGGAGGTCAGGAAGAGTTGAAGACAAAGAGAAAGGGCAAGAGAGAGCACATAGCCCAAATAGCAGGGCTATAAGAAGCTGGGGGGAGGGAAGCTTCCAAGCTGGAGCTGAGAAGTCAGAGAGCCAGCAAGGAATCTGAAGTGCACCCATGCTACTGTGCTAATAGGCATCACAAACAGCCCTCTGTTCCTTCTGCCAACCAAAGGGGAATCACTCCTTTTGGTACAGGGGAAGTGGCTTCACAAGTTTCTGAGGAATGATGACTTTTGTCTAATGGCCAGAACTTGGGGAAATGGAGTTTCCTTTGGACCTGACTGCAAGCACACACTCCAAAACCTGAGCCATATCCACAGCGTCTAAGAAGTTTTTGCAAATGAAGAAAATGTAAGTTAATGACACAGTTCCAAAAGCAATACTATTCTTTCCAATCAACTAGCACAGGAAGAATAATCAGAAGCTTCAATGACCTATTTACAGTTACTAAATATGCTTCTGCCCAAATCCTATTGACCCTTGCTCCCATAAATTGTCTAGACAATATTATGTTGGGAAGGCTTAAAGTGTGTCTCAAAAATATTTATGTGAAGTTCTCATATAAGATTTTGTTTCTTCTTTAAAATGAATATAGGAGTATCTTATTTACCCAATAGCCTTTCCGGGGATAAGGTTTCTCACATGTGTTCAGAAATGTCCTCTTAAAATTAATAGATAAGCCGGGCGTTGGTGGTGCACACCTTTAATTCCAGCACTCAGGAGGCAGAGGCAGGCAGATCTCTGTGAGTTCAAGGTGAGCCTGGTCTACAGAACTAGTTCCAGGACTGGCTCCAAATCAATACAGAGAAACCATGTCTCGAAAAACCAAATAAATAATTAAATAAATACAATTAATAGATAGAGATGACAAAGCTTTGTGAATGTTGGAAATTTGTTTTATAATAGGGGTACACTTATATTACAATACAGCTTTTCATAATAACCTTAACTTAGCACATCTTATCTTAGGGATAATTATAGACTATGTTGTTTCTTCCTTGCCAAATGTTACATGATGCTTATTTTTTCTAATAAAGAGGCAATCTTGGTATCAGTAATACAGCATTTCAGCAATCCTTGGTGGGTAAGGATACCAGAGTGTCATTTGTGCTATAGACTCAATTTGTACTAATGTGCAATCAGAGATCAAATTTACTGGGATGGTTTTGATGATGTACAATGGAGTGGTCCGTCAATCATTACGTGGATTAGATATATATAGAATCTCACCCTGAGCTTGTGTTTTCTGATAACTTCATGTCACCTTGATCTTTGTGGGGAAACTTGGGACTGACAGGCATACATATGTCCTAAGGTATTTCTAACGATGACTGAATTTTAAAATCTACTACTCTCTAGTATAGCCAGACATACTACAACGGTTTTCTTTTCTTTTCTTTTCTTTCCTTTCCTTTCCTTTCCTTTTCTTTCCTTTCCATTTCTTTTATTGATTCTTCACCGTGGTCTGTGTGAGAAAACAAGTATAGTTGATTGGTTTGTCTAACCTATGATCTATCAGGTCCAAAGGAAATTTCATTTCTACAAATTCTATTAGACAAAGGCCAGCATTCCTCAGAAACTTGTGAATCTAGTTCCCCTCTACCAAAGGGCCCACTGATAGAATGAACAGATAGCTATCATCAGTGCTCCTAGCATACCCAAGCCATGCTGGTCTCCAGGCTCTCTCAGTATCGGAAGTTCGTGTTACACACTTCAGACTCCATGCTGACTCTCTGGCTTCTCAGGCCTTCTCATCTCCTTGCAACCCTAAACTCCCCCAAGAGTTTCCTTCCCCCCTAGCTCTCCATTCCTCTTATAACCCTGCTATTTTTGCTCTCTTTGTCTACATCTCTTGTTCCCTTTCTTCTTTCATGGCCTGTTCTAGTCTTCTGACCATGTTCAGTCTACAGCTTTGTCTCTCTGCTCTGGACTCAACCAGGTGCCTCTGGTGGTTCTCTCTCTTGTTTACAATAAAAACCTTCCCCTTTACCGTAACCATACCATGGAGTGGTCACATTGTTAGTTTATGCATGCCCCCCACTGCTACAGAAACTGCAGGATCCAAAGAAACTTTTAAGATACCACCAGCATCTCCACCTGAAGTAGGCTCTGCATGTCCTATGTACTAGGATGTGATCAAAATCCAAATTTTAACGTGTCAGAGAGAATGTATGAAATGAATCTGTTTGGTGCTGAGATTGGACCCATGTGATGTGGCTTTCGGATTTGATATTCCTGAGGAGACCGTCTCCTTTCCACATAGCCATTAAAGCAGAATTTTACTGAAGCCAGCAGATGGAGAAGGGGCTGCCTGAATCTGCACACACCTGATAGTACTGCAGAACAGTGTTGGGCAGGAAGCTGAATTCTTGGGTAGTGTACTGAGAGTGTTCCCACAAGCTTAGCTCAGCCTGAGATCTCTCCTCTCAACTCTTTAGAGAGTCCTGTAGGAATCCGAGTATCTACATTCAATCCTGTTTTGTTAAAAACAGCTCCAGTGGTCTCTTCACTCTTCAGCAGATTCTGAATTAATAATTTCCTTTTAACATCTGTCTGCTAGTAATGTAATATCTTTGCCAGTGTAACAGAACTCCCCCTCCCCAAGGCTACAACCACCTTGGTAGTTCACTAGTTAACTTTCATCTTAAAAAACAAAACAAAACAAAAACCCAAAACAGAAAGGTTTGCCTTGTTCACAGACAGGCTTCATGGTAAAGGATAAACAGGATTCAGATGTAACTTTCCACTAAAGAAACACAGCAAATGATTTAAGATATATAAAGATGTTTCAGACTTCTGTCCCCCTCCTATGCTATTGTTACACTGGAATTTCGGGAGTTTAAAGTTTTAGTGTTGATAAATGGGGTTCTAATAAACTGATAGAGCATTGGCTATTTGCTATGTGGTCATAAGCTCAAGATTTTAAATTTCTTTTGGTTGTCTTCTAAGTATAGACTTAAAGGTGCATTTCATTGGGCTAAAACTTATATCTGGCTCTTTGGACATGGAAAAAATGTTTATGCCTTAGTCATAGCTTGTGCTATGACAGCAAGGTGTAAATCTGCCCCAGGTGTTTTAAAGACACCACCCGCTGTCTTATGGGGTGTTCATTCCTGTGAAGAGACACCATGAACACCACAACTTGTATGAAAGAAAACATTTAATTGAGGGAACTTGCAGGATCTTCCTAGTCATAGGTCACTGAAGGTGAGCAGGATATCGGCCAAGAGGAAATGCAGGTAAAGATAAGCAGGTTGTTAGCAGGGGAAGAGGTCTCAGGAGTTGCTAAATACCCTAACTGCATAAGGAAGGGTTACCAAGTAACCTAACTGCATTCCTGTAACCCCCCCCCCAAACTCTACTTGGCAGAGGTTGGGGAGGGAGAGAAGGTTGATTGGGACTGAAGGTAGCAATCTTCTAACTCAATGGGCTATTCTAAAAAAAAATAAAAATAAAAAATAAAAAAAGGCTGGCAACCTCTAAGGCTTGTGGTGGACATGTCATCATGCCTCACCTAAGTCCTATAAAGTCTTCCTGCTTTCATTTGTGGGCACAGCTTCTCTGGCCTCCAATCTATAAGAACAACAATAGCCAGGCAGAGGTGCCACAAGCCTTCAATCACAGCACTAAGGAGACAGAGGCAGGCAGATCTCCATGAGTTCAGGACCAGCCTGGTCTACAGAGTGAGTTCCAAGATAGCTGGAACTGTTTCACAGAGAAATCCTGTGTCAAAAAACAGAACAAAACAACAACAACAAAATCAAATCCAAAAGAATAACAACAATAATCAAAAGGTTTGTCAATACACAAATGAAAATAACCAATAACATCATAGTGTTCGGCTATAGCTGGCCCCACTCCTCCCCTTCCAACCCTGCCCTCTCAGAGAAACTGATGAAAACCCAGTTCAGGGCAGTGGTGGCAGCCCAAGACCCTTCCCAAAGGCTTAGCGTAGCATGACCCCACCTTGGGGATGTTATTGCCCCACCCCCTACAGGGTATTTAAGCCATCCCCTTTAGAACAGACTTGTGATTTCTCTCCTGCTCCCTTTTCCAAGAGTTACCTGCGAGTGCTTTGCTCAGATTAAAACCTAGTCCTTTCCTTTTTAATTAGGCTCAATTTGGCTTACTGCATCAGTGGAGGAACCTACCACCCGGGTTTCACGATCTATGAATGATGCTATGTGAGAAAACAAGCGGCCACGTAAGGCCTCTGTTCTATATCATGGGTTGTTCTCCCGAAGGTGCTTTCTGCCCCTCCCAGGTGTAGGAAATAAGAGTGGACTTGCTTCAGATTACCCATCATCAGCTACTATTATTCAGGTGTGGGTTATCCTTGTGACTGTATGCAGCCTAAATTCAAGTGAACTTTGTTTATTTGCTCAGAATATAAATAGTCTGAGGCTCTGAATGCACGAGACCTTAGTCAGCCTGATGTTAAGGGTCCAGCCTCCCAGCTTCTCAGTGCCAACTAGAGCAGCAACACACCTAAACAGTAAGGTGATGGCAATAAAGACGAAACTTGGGCATCTTATCTTGGGGGCCATACAATTTGCAAAACGGAAAATATTGGGATAAAGACCTGGAAAAGTCAATGTAGATAATAAATACCTTTCTGGAGTTTTGTTTCTCTGTGCTCACTCGGTTCATTTTTTTTAGTGCTTGCTGAGCACACACTGTAGATTTCAAGCCTTGCCAGACAATAAGCATGAACAATAGTGCACATTAAAATAGGTGAATCAAGAACTTGTGTTTCTATGAGGGAGAAAGATACAGAACAATGAATTGTCAACGTACTGGGCTGAAATTATGATATCTTGGAAAAGACATTAGATGACATAACTGTAAGGTTCTAAAATGGTCTCCTGTGAGGAAATAATATCTGAGCTAAACGCTAAGTGACAGCAGAAATTAATAAGGGATTGAGAGAAGAGCTTTTTTTGGCAGAGCCATTGCACATAAATACTCCAAGGAGGGAAGGTCCTGAAACTTTAATAACAATTCGGGTATAAGAGAAATTGTCTTCTGAGTCACTTTGTTGATCTGGAAGGAGTCTAAGGACTTCCTTTATATTTAATGCTTAAGAAAATATGGGGAATAGAACACTTAGATAGTGGGAGGTAGAAACTTCAAAACGACAGGAAGTAGAAAAGAAACTAGAAGTTTCTCCTTTACCTCATCAAGCTGCACCAGATAAGAGTTACACTTCCTTTCTGGTCCAGGCTAGGTATTTTCTGCATGCACCACAAAACACAAACTTCACATCACAAAGGGCAGCTGGACCACTGGTTCCCCTCTTCACCGCTTCAACTCCTCTCCATCAAATTCAATTACCAGAATTACATTACACCCCACCCCTTGCACGTTGACATCTTCTTAAACTCCAAACACTTAGGCACTGAGCAGATTTAGTTTCTTGGTTGTGGAAGTGGGGGCTGGGAAGTGTAGGTAACACAGATGAACCCACAGAATGTCTACGCCCCTATTTCAGAAAAGGGGGCTTTTCTCCCTAGCATCAACAGTGCAATTAGCATAAGTTACATTTCCTTTCAACTATGAAGATGTTCCATTAGGATTTTGTATAGTTTTGTAACGAAAAGGTCTTGAATGTTGATCATTTCCCTTAGCAGCTACCTGTGGGTATAAGGGTTCAGGCATTATGCTGACCTGCCCCTGTCACCCGGCAGAAGGCACTCAGGCAGTACTCTGGTCAGCCCAGGGTTCCATGAGTACTAGTCCGCACACAGGTGCAAAGGACACTTTAAGAGAAAGACTCCAGCCACTTCCGCTCGCTCTCTTTTCCAGCTCTTTCCTGCTGTTCCCCTGAGCAGACAGTATTTTTCCTGTCTCGCTCTTCTGTCCTCTCTCTTTGCTGTGTCTCTTTACCTCTTTTCTCTTTCCTCACCCCCGTTCTAATAAAACTTAAACTCTGTCTGCCTGGCATGTTTGTCCCTCCACCTCGGTAACCCTTGCCTGCCTTGGAATCCGCCAAGGTTCCCCTTGAGCTTTAACATTGCAGTGGGAATTTTGCAGGGCACATTGATCATGACCTTGGCTGGCTTTTCTTTTTTTCAATTCAAGAACAATGCTGAGAATTTATGGCCACTCTGTCTTCTTACAAAGGAGAAAGCTGTTAGCAGGCACCGAGAGGTGCAGCCTTGGCCCTCTCAATGCCCCGCTCTCCTTTTTTATTTTACTACTTAGAATAAATAGATCTTTATAATGGATTTCTTTATTTCCCTTGCTGAAGATGGGGCCTTGGGTGCACACTTGGCCCCTGAGCCCCATCACCAGCCCCACCCGTCATGGAAATATTTAGAGGTCTCACTGTCATTAGTTGACACATACAGGAATTAGCTCTGGGATAAGGTCAGACTATCAGTCCATCACCTTTACTTCTCGATTTTACGAGGCATGCACATTATTAAAGCCCCAGCAGAGTTGTACATCACTCCCATGTTTAGGGAGTTTGGGGAAAAGTATTTGTTGAATCTCCCTTAGTACGACACAGGTTCTGCTTTCCCTTTAGAGTCAAACATGCCCCTATTTCAAGCATGAATTGTTCAGTGTTATATGTTACATACGGAGTACTTCAATTTTGCTCAGGTGTTGCTTGAGGAAGTCACAAGATAGATTGGGTCTGCCCAAAACTCTAATATAGATATCTACATAACAATAGTTTCTTCTCCATATCAATATGCAATCCCCAAACTGCTTCCTCAAGAATGACATTATTATGCACTTTTAATTAGAATAAACACATCTTTCTGTCATATTCTTAGTCTGAAAAATCGAGGGGATAAATGCATAAGGACAAACATGTCAGCTCACTAAGCCAAAGTACGTAGCTCTGCCGGCCTTCCATGTTTGCCTTCGCACCCTGACTCCTTCAAATGTCAGAGGCAGGCCACCTTAGGTGACGCTTCATGCTTCTGTCTTTAACTTGAGGGCAAGAATACATACAGAAGGGTTTAAACAAGAGGACATGATCAGGTTGAGACTTTTAAAAAGAACTGTACTGTAGTATAATTAACCCAAATTCAATTGCATACACACATACCCAACAAATAACTTATCAAAAATATGCAGAGAGAGAGAGAGAGAGAGAGAGAGAGAGAGAGAGAGAGAGAGAGAGAGAGAGAGAGAGAGAGAGAGAGAATGCTGCAACACCGGAAAAAGCAAATAGTAAAGTGTTTAAATACTCAATATATCAAAAATATGCAAAATACAGAAAAGTGCATTAGAAAAGTGCTCAGTGAGCTCAGTTGAAGGAATATTTGGAAAGGTCAGTTGGTTCCCAGAGGAGCTGTAAGAACAGGGAGGTAACTGTTGCTGTAGAATCAGGTAAGGCCAACATTGGCTTGCATTAAGAGGCTAAACTCCGGGGAAGCAAAATGAGCCTTCACTCTGAGTGGCATTTTGAGAGGAAACTATTGGAAACAACTGGGGTAGATTTTTGGCTCATTTGTTTGAACAAGTTGGTGGAGCTGTTGACATACATTGTGCAAACAGGCACTGAGCCGGTTCAGGTTTTATGACAAACAAGCGTAAGGTACTGTCACGTAGCTAGCATAGCAGTGGCTTGTGTTCTGAGCCCTTGTCTTCTATGTGCTGTGGAATGGAACATGCGCACTGTGAGCTGAGGCTTAAGCTGGTATGGCAGGAAAGCAGGGATCTTGTCAGACACCTGACTCTCCCTCTGACTCGGGGTCACAGGAAGGGACGTTTCACTGGGGTTCTACATCTATGAAGCAGGGAGCATACCAAGGTGAAGAGGAAATTCTCAGAGCCCCTCTAACTCCTCTAGAACCTTCCAGGACTCTGCCATTCTTGTGCTACACTGAAGGGGACAAACTATCGGCAAAGCTCTCCGCGTTCCCACCACCCCATCCAGTTCCTGTCTCCCCACTTAAGCAAGCATCACATCTAGGAAGATGTGGCCTCAGGAAACCAAAATGTCCTTTAAACTCTTACTAAATGACTGTCGAGCTTTCCAACACTTACTCTATAGGCTGCTCATGGAGGAGAATGAGAACACTCTCCTCTTTGTTTCTCTAACTCATTAGTGAATGCAAACCACACTTGAAGGTTTCTTTTCCATTCCGGTCTGGTTCCTACATTCTTAGAAAGAACTACAGGATCTCTAAATTCACTGAGTTTGCGTTGAGAGCAAGCCAGACTGCCATGTTTCATTGATACTCTGAGTAGGTTTCAAACAGAGTGCATTTAGAGAATGCGTTTTCACCTAACCTCTTTTCACAGTTTGGCACATTCTGGTCTGCATTTTGCTCTCCGTGTAATATAAGAGAAAATAAAATACACCATTCAGATTCCTTTGTCTGAAAAATCTGGCATTTCAGTGAGTTCTTTATTTAAGGGGAATCTTCGTTTGCAGCCAGCAAGTTCGTTAAGGAAATCAATTTGAATGTCTTATTGTCCTTCTCTTTTCTTTCTTCCCAGTTTGAGACTCCAGTTGCCAAGGTCTTTTTCTTTTTTTTTCTGAACCTCAAAACACCCCCTCATCCTCCCAATCTCCACTCTCAGGCCCTGCTGGCTTCCTACAGAGCATTCTCAGTCATCAGAACTGTGCTGTGTTGAATGACCTACTCTGCTAACCCAGTGGCCTGAGCAAATCACCAGGAGGCTTGGAGCCATCTGCCCAGCCCCTCCCCCCTGCGACAGCCTACTGGAAAGGGGGACAAGTTAGCTATTCAAATAATTGGCTCTTTGCCGGCTTCTTTTCCAAATAAGAAGGCAGGGGCTGCAGCGGAGGTGGCAAGGGTTTGGGGGATTACACTGGTGGTCAACACCCGAGTTTCTCCAGCTCCTACCTGTTTTCAGCTGAGCAGGAAGGCAAGGATGGTGGATGCCTTTTGTGCCACCTGGAAGCTGACAGACAGTCAGAATTTTGATGAGTACATGAAAGCTCTGGGTAAGTACAAGGAAGACTCGCTGTTCCCCTTTTAACTCTGCATTTTGATTCTTTGAATTTTACCTGCTACGTTTCTGAGAGCCAGGCAGAACATATTGTCATAATATGCTAGACTGTAAATAGCTCACTTCAACAAATTTTTAATGTGACATTTTCTTACCTCCTTGCCCGGGACCAAATAACGGGACAATTTGTTATTCTGTGGAAAGTGTGAAGCTTCTGCGGCTTGGGGGAGGGCATTCAATATTCTTCATTTGTGCTCAGCTGTTCTGTGGCTAATGGACTAATCATTAATCAGGTTTGAATGGAACCTATGCTTTAGAATTCTGCATTCTCAGAGTGGCAAGCAGATTTCTGCTTCATGAACTGTTCTGGAAGTCCTGGTTAACTGCACTGGCTACTTTTGCTGTTCTAGGCGTGGGCTTTGCCACCAGGCAAGTGGGAAATGTGACCAAGCCCACGGTCATAATCAGCCAGGAAGGTGGCAAAGTGGTGATCAGGACCCAGTGCACATTCAAGAATACAGAGATCAGCTTCCAGCTGGGAGAAGAATTTGAGGAAACCAGCATAGATGACAGGAACTGTAAGGTAAGAAGCCACATTTCCTGGGTGGAGAGGATGAAGAGTCCCAATCCCTCTGGAAAGGGGGGGAGAAATTTTAGAATTTCCATTCCGGAAGAGGGAACCAGAGTTAACATTCCAGCATACACAAGTTGTACCCTAGACACGAAGTAATTTCCATCGCCAAAAAAACCAGCCTGTTTTTCTCTTGTCCAGCATTTTTTTACACTTTACAGTGACCTTTACCCAGAGAGTACTCAAGAGTGTTTATTTTAAAGGAAGACCACACACCATGTTGCCTCTCTCTCTTACCATCTCAGATTGACCAATTAATTAGTCAGTCTCCCTCTAAAGCTTTGCTTAAACAGGAGAAGTGAGTAGTTCTGTGTTTTTATTTCGGGTGTAGAACATTTTTGCAGCTGGTTGTATACATTTTGGACAAATTATCAGTGACCATGGCTTTGGATAACAGGGAATCTTAAAGTAATAGAGGATGAAGTACTGCTGGAATAGCTATTGGTGGCATACTCAGTCATGGCACTCTCCAAAAGTCCTGTCATTGGATGTCCATGGGAAATCAGCGTCTACATGTTAATCATCCACATTTTTGTTGTTGGTTTCAGTCTGTTGTTCGGTTGGATGGAGACAAACTTGTTCATGTTCAGACATGGGATGGCAAACAAACAGATTGTGTGAGAGAAATTAAGGATGGCAAAATGATTGTGGTAAGTGTTAGCAGCTCTGCGTCTTCTGTCCCTGCCCCCTTCTGTCCTTCTACCCTCCTTCCTTTCTTCCTTTCCTCCCGCCTCCCCCGCAGAGGCTTCTCCCTCTGCTCCCTCGATTCTTTCTCTTATAGTATTGTTTGCCTATCAAGGTCCCTTAATAATATGTAAAACAGGAGGAACAAAAAGATAGGAACAATTGTTGCTTCAGCTTGCCTCACGTGTACTTTTAAAATTATGCATTAATTTAGCCAGATATATGTGTCTGGAATTGCCATTGTTGGGTTCCTGTGTATCTCCAACCTTCACCTGAATAAACGATACTGCTCAGGAAGATAGAAGAAGATAGCTAATGCTAAAACATAAAGTAACTGAATCTCAGAGAAGTTACTCATTAGATATGGACACAAGAGCATTTTAAACATTTTATATTTCGGTTTATAAAAGCACAGTGCAAGTAATTTAGAGTTTAACAAAAGGTGAAACTTTAATTTCTACTAGAACTGCAGATGTTACTTCTTTGCTTTTTTTTTTTTTTAAATCTCAGCTGAATTTTAAACATGTTTAAGGATAGCTAGGCATGTAAATGCTATAAAATAGAAAAAATAATTTTATAAATAATTTCTGTAGTTGTAGAAGTTAAGCCTTCATCATCTAGATTTATAGAGACCATTTTTAAATTTTTATTTTATTTAACACTTTTTCACTTATTTTACAAACCAACCAGTTTCCCCTCCCTACCTACCCTCCCACTCCCATCTATCCCCCCACCCCCATACCCACTCCTTTTTCTTCTCCATTCGGAAAGGGGCAGGCCTCCCATGGGCTTGAACAAAGCATGTCACATCAAGTTGAGGTATGACCAAGCCCCCCCCCCCATAAAGCCAGGGAGAGGCAATCCAGCATGGGAAACAGGTTCCCAAAAGCCAGCCAAGTGCCAGAGACAGGTCCTGGTCCCACTGCTAGGAGCCTTACAAACACACCAAGCTACACAGCTGTCACACACATGCAGAAGGCCTAAGTCAGGCCCATGCAGGCTCCCTAACTATTCCCATGAGTTTAGGTCAGCTGTCTATAGAGATCATTTTAAACACAGAGATGTTATTTAGCTGATAGTGATATTGTTAAGCTGGCTCATTGTCCTTGGGGATGCCTGGGTTCCTTTACAAACTCTGGCTGTGATCAGACCAGAAAGGACCTTTGTTGTTGCTGTTACAGAACAGCTTACCCTCTTCTGAGCTATTCTGAACTGAAATACACTTGCTTCTTCTCACATGTGTAAGGTTGGGGGAGAAGAGCAGAAAGCAGAGCTTTCTCTTGAATCATCAACTAAGGAAAGAGTTCATTTCTGACAATAATCCCCTAGTATTTTTTAGGATGTCACCTTCATTTCTTGCTTACCTATAGAAAGCTGGAACATGCTTAACTTTGGAAACTATGACTGAGCTCAGGCAAGACTGAATTCTGAATTGGAGATTAAAGCAAAGACAAGTTGTATTCTGAGAATCATACCAATGCTTGAAAGTGAATGGACACACTTAATATTTTAAAGTGATTTTGTATTAATTATTCAAGTTCAGAGTTAGAGAACCAACATTCAATGTCATTGTCACATAAGCACCTGGGTTAGGTCCACATGGGCTGAACATGGCAGTCAAAGTAGAGAGAATATAATGTGGGTGTGTTGCTGACTTTAGAATAAATCGTTACAAATACCATGAATTCAGATGCTTGTATTTTCTGAAGAAATCAACCAAGGTTATGGCTTGAAAACTGTTATGGAAACTTACCATTAATCTAATTCCCTTTCAAAGCCAATAGTTGAGGCCATAGTGAGACACCAGCATGTGCCTTCCTTGCATCCAATTCATTCTAGTACCCTTAATACTTTAGCACGCAAGGAATTTTTAAAACTGTAATTTCAATTGCAAACTCAGTTCCTTCTCCCTTTTCATTTTCAGAAACCTGAACAATGTGAGCATGTGTTTCACTCATTAGATACTGTGTTTCTTTTTGTTTGCTTAGGAAGGAAAAAGTACATGCAATTTTTAATAGTTGTAAATGTCTCTGTTCTTCAGGCTTAACATTGAAATCACATACATGACAATGTTAAAAACTTCAGCCCTGAAGGTTGCTGAATGTAACAGGATTCAATTACCTTTTGACTCTTTCAGACTCTTACCTTTGGCAATGTTGTTGCTGTCCGCTATTATGAAAAGGCATAGAAGAAATGACGGTTCTTTGGAAATTCGGTTGGTTGTAGTCTCAGAGACAACCAGCTACTGCACCAATGGCCGCTCGTCAGACATTGGATGGTTGTCTTTGATGGATGCAGAAAATTATAATTTAAAGATGTGTTACTCCAAGCAACTCATAGAATTTTGATATGTGAAGTCACCCTCTTTTGCAATTTGCTACAATTTTTTAATAACTTTTTATAAAAATGGAATATGCCTTATGATTTCCTTTGGAAAGGAAACCCAAGTGGAATAAAAAGAATACATACTTATAAAAAGCTGGCTCTTGTTTTAAATGTCATTAATCTGTCTAGGAACTGTCGGTTAGAGAGTTTTCAAACAAGATAGCTTTCTTTATAGCATAAACTAAGACTGGAAAAGTATTACCTTGTATGAAACACTCATTTATAAAATAACAGGGTGACCCAGTAAATGTGGAGATGCCACATTTTTTTGTGACTTTGATGATGAAACTTGAATCAATAAATCTGGTCAGGACCTACAGAAGTTGGTTACAGTGAGTTAGACTACAAAAGTGACCTTTTGCTCTTAAAAAAACAGTGCAAAAGAAAAAAGTGATAGGCTTTAAAATGTGGTAAACATGTGATAATCCAGTGGCATGCAATTGCAATGTCATTTACCAAAGTTTTTGAGTAAAAAACAATTTTTAAAAAGTTGATTTCATCCTCCATTCTTAGCATGAATCTCTAAACACCTCATTACACTGAACTTTCCTAAGTCAAGAATGTTAAAATGAATATAGAGAATCCATGAAAGTGTTCAAATTCCTCTTTTTCCTGGGCTTGGGTGGAGGAGATGATGACATCAGAGTTGACCAAACAGAAACAAACTATCTTTTTGTAGCTGGCTTGTGTTTGTGTTGTATATAAAAACCAATGTGACTGCATTTTAGTACTTGCAAAAGGCTCTTTCGTCATTTTCTCAACCCATGATATAAAATGACTCAGGGGATGCTGTATGTGTTCTACCGATGGAATAAAGTGAGGGTTGAAGTCTCATGACTAGAGAATAATGCTGAGAATGGCAAACTTTAGTATTTCTCTTTATAACTCAGTAGCTCATCTAAGTTTCCTTCTAAAATAAACTACAAGATTTTATTCTGATTATTCCTTAGTCAGCCTTTCCTCAATTGACTTTAGTATCTAAGTGTCTTGGGGTGGGGGGGACAGTAAAATATCTTTTTTAGAGAGATATATAATGCACATTTTAATGCAACCATGTGATTTTGTTACATTTTTATAAGTGAGTTCAAGGTCAAAATACAAATGCTAGGAAATGTCCTTTAATTTATGTAGTTCACTGCATTAATGCAATTACCTGATTGCTATAGGTGGGGGTCGATATTCTTTACCCAAAATGCCTGGGACAAAAAGTGTTTTGCATTTTAGAATATACATGTAGGTAACAAGGTATCTTAGAAGTATGATCTAAACACAAAATTCATTTATGTTTCATATGCCCCTTTTTCACATACTTGAAGGTAATTTTGTAAAATATATCAATGTACTAGAACCTGCCATTTAAGCTCAGATATGGAATCTCCCCTTGGTGGTATCATGCCTGTTTGGGACTTTGTAGCATTTTGAATTTCCAATGTTTGTATTAAAGAGTCTCAGTGTGGTCAGGCAGAGTTGGCACATGTCTTTAATCCCAGCACTTGGGAAGCAGAGGCAGATGTATCTCAGTGAGTTTGGGGCCAGCCTGGTCTACAAAGTAAATTCCAGAACAGTTAGGAATGTTACAGAGGGAAATTCTGTCTCGAAAAACAAAAATTTATCAGTGTGCACTTCAGAATATTTTATGGTGTGTGTGTGTGTGTGTGTGTGTGTGCCTGCATGTAGGTTCACGTGGGTGCCTGCAGAGACCACAAGATGGTGTGAGATACCCTGGAGCTATAGTGGTTTGAACCATGAGACTTGGGTGCTGGGAAGCAAACTTTGATTCTCTGGAAGAGAAAACAGGCCCCAAAGCATTGAACTAGTTCTCTAGCCACTCAATATGTACTTTATTCTAGAGCACAGAAATACAAAATTAAGCATTTAAATGTACAACTATTGGCACGCCTGGCCCACCTCTTCACAGCAATAGACTAAGTCACCTTCCACGAACTCTTCTTGGCAGTAGAGACCAAACTGTAGCATGCATTGCCAGTCATCAGAATTTCTTTTTGCCTTTATTGCCCTTTTCCCTTGGTTCAGATGGACATGAATGCTCGGGGCCTGGAGACCTACAGATGTAGGTAGGCTTCCATTGCTGGTATATCTGCCCATGGGACACTGAACCCTTGAGCTTCCTGCTGAGTAGAAAGGAAAACCATGGGAAGTGAAGAGGATTTTAGGATTTCAAACATTTCAAAGGTTTCACATGTGTGTGCTGTATTTTGTTACTGCCCCCACCCCAACACACACACCAAACTGGTTTCTCTCCGTAACTGCTCTGGCTTACTGCCCTGTAACTCTCTCTGTAGATCAGGCTGGCTTCCAACTCACGGAGATCCCCCTGCTTCTGCTTCCTAAGTAAGAAGTGCAGCAGCATCACCTAGCTTGCATTTTGCCTCTTAACTGAAAAGTTATTTCACAACCAGTTGACTTCCTGTAATATGTCTTAGAAATTGAAAACAAAACAAAACAAAAAGCATGCGATAGGGCAAGACAGTACAGACATTCTTCCAAGTTCTAGAATTTAATCTCCTTACTTGAGAATGCAGTGGAAAATGGCTCAACTCTATTTTAGTACCTGAGGCCAAGATGCCCCAGCTAATGTGTCTTAGCTTGTCTTAAACCTATCCCTGCAGCTGCAAAGTGAGATACGAGGATATGGTCTTTGCCTTTAAAAGATTCTTGCTCTAAATGTTCTGGGCTACACTTAAGTCCCAAACGCCTGAGTATAGTCCCAACCAGCTGGAATAAAATCTTCCAATTGTCTTATAGGCTCCCACAATAATTAGCAAAAATATAATTTGCTTATTTTCTACTAAAACATTCATACTCATGCTATCTTACTAATGATAATTTGCTCTTCGTGAACTTTCCTGGTTCATGTTTCTTATACTCTTTAGATCAAAGACTGAGAAATTGAAGAGGCCACTTTGCCTGTCACTGGAAATCACTTTGATTCTTCTACTGCTTAAGTCACCCCTGAAAGTTATAGCATGCCTAGGAGGAGTCTGGCAGCGTTTGGAAATGGAGTGTTCACTTAAAAACCCTTTTCATGAGATACAATGGTTAAATTATGCAGGCTGTGAAATAAGGTTTCTTTTTTTTTCTTTTCTTTCTTTCTTTTTTTGAAGGAAAATGTGCTTTTCAAATTCTTTGGTAAAATTACTTGAAGAAAATATAAAAATAATATATTCGGAACCAAATATGTATGATCCTAGGCCGGGAACACAGATTCAGGTTACTCTAAATGATTGTTTCGACATGGAGTAGGTGACTGAAAATTGTATAGCTACAGAACAAAGGAAGTAATAAAGCAATATATTTACCAGTTATGTTTGTGGTAGAAAGAATATAAACCCAAGAGGGTAAAGCTATAGGGTTCAGATGTAGTAGTCTTGGTTTTAGGGTTGGAGGAATCTAAAGAGCTTAAGCATAGTGATGTGCTCTAAGTTACTCTGTTAGTTATGAGAATGATGTGCTAGACATATAAGTTAAGGCAACTGATTATTAAAGGGGCCAAGATATCCTAGGAAAAATTTGACTTTCCACCTAAAACATCCATCTTCCCACAGTGAATACCCTGGAATTCAGCTAAAGGGTAGAATTTGCAGTATCTTTTAACTCAGCACATCTTCAAGGAACTCCGGCTCCCATCTTTTATGACGTCAGCTTCTCAAATGTGTGATCTTCGCCATACCAATCCCACGCCTTATAAACTAAAATTATTGGCTTTATTTTACAGAGATCGCATACTCATAAATGCCAAGAGAAAGAACACAGAAGTCATGTCAAATACATGGGGATTCGGGCTTCTTTGTCAATATAGTTTGCAAAACTTCCTTTGGATTGTAAAATCAACAGTCTGTGTGTATTTACCAGGTACATTGCATCAGGCCATGCTGTAACTCAGCTGTGGGGGGAAAAAAGTTCAGCCTGGGAAAAATGGGTCATGGTTGGTTAGCAGACGCCACCTACCCATCACCTTGGAAGCTTGTAAAGCCAACCCACTGCAGGGTTCCATTCCAGGAGTGGTGATTCATCACAGCCAGCGTGAGGCTTGAGAATTTGCATTTCAATCCTCAGTCCCCAGTGGTGCAAATGCTGAAAAAATCCAGACCCTTTCTGCTACTCAAATGCCTTAATCACACTCCAGGGGTTCCCCGCCCCTTCCCCTCCTGCACCTGCCCTGTCAGGTAGGCACTCCCAGGTTCAGAGAAGATAATGCGTGCCGGGTTGGCATACGAACATTCCTTCCCACTAATCTAGGAAATAAGGAAGCCTATTAAAATAAAACAAGAGCCCAGAAGGTCAGGAGGACTCATGCTCTGGGGAAATGTGTCTTTGCACGTGATCTGGGCGTCTACACCCGGCGCGGCTCGGGCCTCCTCCCCACCCCCAGGACCTGTGGGTCCCAGCGGCCTCCAGCCTAGCCTCTCGGGGCAGTGGCTGCTGCTCGCGATGGCGTTGCTGGCCACCTTCCTCTGCTGCCTGCTGGCTGCCTGGCCCTGCCACCCGGGCCTCGGGGTGCCCCTGGCGCCGGCCGGTCGCACTCCAGCTGTGGGTGAGTGGATCGCGACCGTGGAAGGGGCCGGAGAAGCTGCGACGGTGCGTGGGCGGCAGGGCACAGGACGCGGCCACGCTGGCCACTGTGGTCCAAGGCCACACAGCAAGGTCACTGAGTCCACGACCATCGTGGGGGCGCCCGGTGGCCAAGCGCATTGAGCGCCTGCTGCGCGTTTGTTTACATCCTGGATCTGGGTTGTTTTGCTCCGGGGGGAGGGGGTCGGGGGGAGGAAAGCCAAAGCTGCTGTCCCGCGGGAAAGGCAGCTAAGAATTGCCATGGGTACTCCCCAAGTCACCCAGTTTGCACAGAACACAGTGGGACAGAGAGAGTCCCGCACCCGGGCCCTTCACAAAGCGTCCCTCTGTTCTGTTCAGTGAAGTCCGAAGCTTTCTTTGCCTCTCCAGGTCTCTTGGCTTTTTGTCGCCTCCAGGCTCACAATAAAACTCGCGAGCCTTTCTTTATCCCTTGGTGCACTTAGGTCCTTGAGTGGTGAACAGTTCTGCCCTTCATCACTTAGCCTGGTGCCTGCTCCGCCCCCTGTCTCCTCTGTCCCCTTGTCCCCAGCAAAAACAGCAGCAAGCAGCGGCTTCCAAACTTGGTAAAATGCATAAAGTTCCTCCCCACTCCAAATGTCTGAATCCAGACCTGTGAGGACGGCTGCCCAGGCCCAGTTAACACTTCTGATCTCTCTCAAGCTTGGCTATCACTCTCCAGACCGATTGTTTAGTAAGATTGCAGGATGCCTTCTGGGTTTCAAAAATTAAGGTCACTTCCCATTTTCCTAGCTCCCTTTAAAGATAATCGCTCTAGTTGGGTTGGGGTTGCTAAGAGAAGGGTTCTGGTTTGATTTGGGGAGATAGCTGTCCTTCAGTGCTCAGGACTGAAATTGTCTTCTCTCTAAGCTGCTGGCCTATACAGGACTTCAGTAATGCCCTGGGGTGTGTGTCGGGGGATCCCCTCTTTGCCTGAGCATGAAGTGTGCAGAACTTAGTTGTCAAGCCTTTGCAAGCCACAACTATATGTCTGGTTTGCCATCTCTGGCAAATAACAATCAGAACAGAATGCCCCCCCCCCCCGAGTGTGTATGTATGCTATTGCCTTGTGTTCTCATTCTGCTGTTTAAATTTGTGACTGTTCAGGATTTCGACCTAAAAACATCTCAGGCTGCACCACAGGCAAAGTCACCTTTCAGTTTTAAAGAGTTAGTTGCTGAAAACCCCTGTGCAAATGTGTGCGTGCGTGTGTGTGTGTGTGTGTGTGTGTGTGTGTGTGTGTGTGTGTGTGATATAAATCTCCATTTTGCTTCCTGTTTTGTTTGGTAAGGGAGGTGACATGGTTGAATCACTCCGGCTGCTGCCTAGGAAGGGAGAGAGGCTAACTGGAGTCAAAGACCAGATGCGTTGAGTGATTTCACACTGCTGGGATTACTTTACATGTTCTCACTCATTGAGATCTCCTCTTCCTCTCTTCCACTTCCCCACGACTTCCTCCTGGCCTGTCTCCTACCTGTGTTTAAATTCCCAGTCCTAGTTTTCTTGCATGCCAAGTCTGGGTGGCCAGAGGACAGCCACCTGGTGTTGTTTACCTGAACATGTTTGACTCCTTTTTTTTTTTTAAATTTAGTACCTGCGGGTTTATTTAGCTCACAGGAACTGACTTTATAAGTAGGTAAACCAATGTACCGTTGACCGTAATACAGTTGTGGTTCATTGGGTTTGCTGGGACAAATTTTTAAGCTTTCTTTGACTTAAATTTTTTTCTTGAAAAGTTTGAGCATCTGTCCAGATAAATTTTGAGCATTTATCTATCCAGATATGGGGAACACATATATCTTGAGAAATCTTTGAGAATATCATCTAGAGAATAAGAAAGCAATTGTGGTATAGAACTTTGGACTTTAAACTAGAAAATTTTGATTTGAGTGTGCTACTGATTGTCACAGGCCAGATTGATGGTCTACACACACACACACACACACACACACACACACACACACTTTATATTCAATTTCATTAAACTTAGAATGTAAAGCCTCTAGAGGTTCTTTCTCATTTAAAGACATTCTTCAGAGAAACTATTACCCCCTCATTTGTCTATCCAGCAACGTTATGTGTTAAAAACAGCACGTTGGCATCTGGAGAAAATGGTTTTAGCTCAGCTTTCATTGATCAGTCACGTGATATGGTGGGCATCCTGACTTTTACCTTTGCCTAAATGTCATTAGTTATAAATTAAAGAGTCTTTGTTAAGGGCCTACTCCATCAGACAAATTCCCGTTCTTGGAGCTCTGTGAACCAGGTACTGCATTCTCTCAGAGGATTCTGAAATGGAACCCTAATTCCTTTCAAGTTTTGGATTATGTAAACTTAATCCAGTCATGCTCTCATTTATCTTAATCTTCCCTGAACTTTCTCTGTAGATACCATTATCTACTTTCATTTGAGGCAGCCCATTTGACTAAGTATGTGGTTAAAAGCCACATGGGTTCTGAGGTGAGATTCCCGAGTCAGTGTCTCAACCCTCTTCTTGATGACATGTGACACTGGTTTAATTTCTGTGCACTTCAGTTTCCTGTCTGCTATAATACAATAATGATGAAAAGCCTAGAGAGCAGTCCTAAACTTGTGGTAAGTACTTGATGAAATTGAACGGTTATGTGCAAATGGGGAAATTCAATTTCAGATGGCAGGTTTGATAAACTAATGATAGCAAAACTAAAATGTAGCTTGCTCAGTGTCATATGTCTTGTAAAGACTTCTTTTCTGCTACTGCTAAGTTACCTATTATCTTAAAGGACACCATTGTGTTCCCATCTGACACATGAAGCAAGCCAAAGTCACACAGGCAGATTGAATTACCGGGTGTAGAATTTATGCTGGAAGGCAGGCTGTCTGACTCTGGTGTCAAGCACCGTTCTGTTTTATAAGGAGTTACTGCATGTTTATGTACTATAAATAATATAAACACAGGTTTACACAAAATGAGATGGAGGGGCAACCTGCATGAGAATTCCAATCTATTTGCCTCATCTGTTTTGTGTGCTGGGATAGAGTATATCAGAAGTCAAGAAAAAGTTTAGGGTATTTTGTGCTTTGTGGAAAGAAAGAAATTACTTGGCTGATATTTTCAAATACCGATTAATTGACCATGGATACTATTTTATGTCAACTTTCAACTGGGTTTCCTGTCTTCTATTCCTTTCATGTGAACCCTTATTATACAATTATGTTGACACTGGAAAAAACTGACCACCAAGACAATAACTTGTCCTTGCCATTTAGCGAGGAGTGTTTCAATTTCATTTCTGTGGCTCTAATCAAATGGTTGCTCCATTGTTGCCAGGCAGTCATAGCGGGAACACAAGGCAGCTGCTCACATCCGCAGTCAAGAGCAGACAGAGAATAAATGAAGCATGCTTACCTGTGTCCAGTTCTTGCCACACTTTCACAATCCGGCATCACCTGCCTGGAGACAAGTGCCCTTCCTTGTGGGCTGGGTCTTTCCACATCAAGGCTCAAGAGTCCTCACAGGCTTGCCTGCCCCAACTCAACCTCATTGAAATTCCCAATGACTCTAGGTTGTGTCAAATAAACAGTCAAAACATCATCATAACTGTTTTCCCTGTGTTTTTTCCATTGAATTTTACTGCTTTGTCATTTTCGCATACATCAAAAAGTTTGCATTGTTTTGCTGTTTTTCCTAATATATTCAGATGTAAATTGAGTCAGAGTGATTTCAAAACTCTTTTAATAATAACATATTTTGAAGAGCAATTTAGGAGAACAATCTGAAAAGACATGCAGAGCATATACTCACTTTATAAGTATAGTAATTAAAATAAAATAAGGAAAATATTTTCTCTTCTTTGATTCCAAAATTTGTTTTTTTTGTCATAAAGGTTTCTAGTAAAGCTGAACAAACATCAAGTGTTGAAGAAGTTAATTATATATGAGAAAACAGCACAGTGGTTGAATTTATGTGTAAATTATATGTCAAGAAACTTGAGGGCTCTTCCATGTATGGTCCCTTTTATGAGGGATCATATAAGTTGTGTATGCTTAGCAAATTTCCTACTTGAATATTAGTTACCTTTTGTTACTGCAATAAAATGTTACTATCAAGACAGTTTTTAGCAGGAAGAGTTTATTTGGGTTTATAGATCCAGGGTAGGAAGGCATGACCCAGAGCTGGATGAGGAAGCTTGGTGATCACATTTTTAACCACAAATGGGAAGCAGACAAGGTGAGGCTGTGAACTCTCAAAGCCCCTCCCACTGTGACACACTTCCTCCACCATGGCTACACCTCCTAAAAGTTCATTAACTTCACCAACTGGGGACTAAATATTCAAATATCCTAGCCTATGGGGGATATTTCTTACTCAAACCATACCCAACATTAGTTTCTCTACTATAAAATCGAAATGGGAAGTCCAGTATCAGAGTCCCTTTGAGAATTAAGTAATACAACATATAAACATTTCTTAATACCACATCTTTCATACAAACCACACTTGGCATATAACACAGATTCATCGTGGAAGATGTTATGACTTGTTCTAATATACATGTGTATATATATATTTGGTTTTTTGAGACAGGGTTTCTCTATTGCTTTGGAGCCTGTCCTGGAACTAGCTCTGTAGACCAGGTTGAACTCAAATTCAGAGATTCACTTGCTTCTGCCTCCCGAGTGCTGGGATTAAAGGCACGAGCCACCAACGCCTGGCTCTATTAACTTTTTAATGAAGTAATATTTCATGTCTGTAACATGGCTTCTATTAAAGTTTTATTTCTTTTCCTACGAGGCTGAGAGGAATTAGATAAAAATGAACTGAGATAAACATTTACTGATTCTGTATTCCACCTACTTCTGCAGTCTTGGAACTGTAGGTAATATTTCTAAGTGATTGTTTTTCCACAAGAGCAAAGCAAATAATTCCCAAATCTCAAATTCTGCAAGAAGACATGCTATAATACAATATGATATAATCTCATTGGCCTCTCAGAAAGATGGCACCAATATTTTATTGTCCAATCTCATCTTTACTAGAGTCTTTTTTGAGTAGTCTCCGAACTCATTGGTTTCACTATGTAAGTTGTATGTTCTTCTGTTATTCGAAGCTTCTTCGTCTAACAGGAGAGAGTTATATTTATCTCCATGGTGTAAGAACACTGAAATTATGATGGCTTCCTTCTGCGGAGAGGGGAGCAGATGTCTCAATCTTTCTCAAACCACACATTTATCAGTATTTCTTTTCTAACCAACAGGACAGTTTTGGCATGTGACTGACTTACATCTGGACCCTACTTACCACATTACAGATGACCATACCAAGGTGTGTGCTTCATCTAAAGGTGCAAATGCCTCCAATCCTGGCCCTTTTGGAGATGTCATGTGTGACTCTCCATATCAGCTTATTTTGTCAGCATTTGATTTTATTAAGAATTCAGGACAAGAAGCATCTTTCATGATATGGACAGGGTAAGTACATATGTAAACTCTTAATTATGTAGTATTGTCCTACGGAATGGCAATCTTCATTACAGTGCTAAATTCATAAAAGTCATAAAGAGTGTGGATGGTCGCACACTTATGAGTATCTAGGCAGTGCAAACTGAACTCAGTGAGCTAAAAAGGAAAGAGGGACACGAAATAGGATGGGAGTGGGAGGTGGGTGTTTATCTAGCTAAGAGGTGATTCTATAATAACACACTTGCATCAGTATCTTCTAATATTGATTAATATTACAATAAGTTTTGATTAAACAATTAATAAAAGATACTAATGGATGTTAACTTGTGATGATTTTGTGAAGCATTATCTTATGATGAGATTAATTAACTAGGTCCATCCATCCAAATACTGTGTTGAGGACTGTATTTCTAGTTCCTGAAATATGATTATTACTAATCCTTATAAGGTGTTAACTTCCCGTGGAGTTAATACCTTAATTAATCTCTATTCTGCAATTTAGTAACCTTTATGTCCTTAGATCATATTATTTCCATGTTAGAGGCAAGAAAATGAAGAACTGAGATTCTAAACAACTTGCCCACATGTATATATTTACTTGTTGATAAAACAGATGTTTGAATCTATGCTTTTGGTCCTGTCTACATTTTGCTAATTCTGTGGAGTTTTTATAAAGCTTCAGCAAGGCAGTAAAATAGGCTAGATTTCCTTTATTACCTCCTCCCCTTTTGTAGGATTGTCTGTAGATGAAGAATATTTATTTCACTCCACTCCCCTATCACCTTTTGTGGTTATGTTCAGCTATGTAGTTTGAGCTGATTTTGAAAAACTGAGCTCAATCCACCCCTTCCTTCAGTCTATTGAATAACTGGGACTAAAGGTATGCCATCACCATTGGCTACTCTTTCTAATTTTAACTTGTTATTCTGAATTAGATATATATAATGATAGTTTCAATTAGTTATAATGCATAAATCTAGTGACTTACTCTTAACATTTCTGTCTCCTTTTCAGGGATAGCCCACCTCATGTCCCAGTACCTGAACTCTCAACAAGCACTGTAATCAAGGTGATCACTAACATGACAATGGCCATCCAGAACCTCTTTCCAAACCTCCAGGTTTTTCCTGCACTGGGCAATCATGATTATTGGCCACAGGTAAAACTGATCTCATCTTCCAGAACTGCTTTCCCTTTTAATAGTGTCAAAATTATGGCAGGGGTAGGGGATAAGAATGGGTCTCAAGGAAGTACTCCTGTGATAGCCATCAAGGTTTTGGCTGTTTTCAAAAGGATAGAAATTAATTTATGAAATATTATGCCAAGGATACATCTTAGAAGTAAATTTCACAGAATGTGGATATTTTGATTCTTTTTTTGTTGTTCTTATAAACGTCTTCAGTTTCCTACTCTTTCGGTATGTTTTTTTATTTACCATTTCCAGGATAGGCTTAGCAAGCAAGGTTAATGTCAACAAGAGTTTGCAGTTTCCAAAACCAGGAGATGTATGTAGACCAGCACATTCTGATTTAAGGTAGATTGTTATTGAGGACATCAGTAGAAAGACTCTTAAAAAAGCAAAAGTTCTGAGTTTCAGTCCAGCTTATCTGATTCAGATATGATTAAAGACATTATTTTCAGGATATTCACTGCTTGATGTGACCTGACTCTAGTCACTCACAGAAGCCATTTGTTAAGGTGCCTGTGCATACTCAGTCATGGTATAGCTTTCTGTTACAGTTGGCTAAAAATCAACCTGGGCAGTGGGGGTGCACACCTTTATCCCAGCACTTGGACAGAGCAACTGGTGGATCTGTGAGTTCAAGGCCAACCTGGTCTACAGAGTGAGTCCCGGGATATCCTGTCTCAAAACAAAAAGTAAACAACAAAACAAAACAAAAGAAAACAAGACCAATTTGTACAGAGAGTTGTTTATGAGATTTTGTAGTTCTATTCTCTCCTGATCGGAAACCTTACTCAGCCTTGGGTAATTCACATGTCTTTCCTCCACAGGTCACTCATTTATAAACAAGAGTGACAGTATTTGCCTTGCAAAGCTTTTATGCAAACCAGTGATAATATATGAAAAGAGTGTAACATATTTCCTGACAATTCATAAGCCCTCAGTAAGTGAAGTTTTAGTTATTAAGTCATACCCCAGATGAGTTCTTTTTGGATTTGAGATTTTTAAATTGTATCTTCATCTTTGTTTTTGTTCAAGACAAATCTTAAAGCAAGTCAAAGATATAAATACTAACTTCTATAAGTTGTTCTATCTGTAGGTAAGTTGGTCTGCATATATAAATTACATTTTTTTCCTATTTCTAGATTATGGGTTTTACTGATGGCAATTGAATCCAGGGTTTCTCACATACTCACCCAGGGTCTCCTGCATGCTAACCCAGGGTCTTCCACAAACTAGCATGTGTTTTCTTGTTGAACTTAATTTCCAGTTCCTACTGTGTGTGTGTGTGTATGTGGGTGTGCTTCCATTACTTCTTTTCTTTCTGCCTCAGCTTCCCTAATGATGGGATTAAAGGTTTGCACCCCATACCCATGTGATCTTTTCTTAATGTAGAAACATGTTTTTGACTGTTTCATACATGAGCACTGAATTTAGATCATTTATATTTTATATCATTTATATTTTCATCCTTTTTTTCTTCCCCCTCCAACTCCTCTTGTGCTCTCTCACACTCATTAGATATATCAAATACTACTTTAGATATATGAAATATTACATGAAAATTTCAGAACAAATTCCCTCAAAGACTGCTATCTGGAATATAATTTAAGAGGGTACTAGTGTAAAATTTGAGTAGATGTTCTCCAGTAAAAGCCTTTAACCCTGCAGGGTAACTCTGTAAACATACACAGAGATGTGCAACCACCTCTCCTGTTCATCAGAAGCAGATTACTTGCCCGGGAATTCTTTCCCATTACTGCTCAAGTAGGCAGTGTGGACCAGGGTTTCTATTCACTTCCACACTGGTAAGACAGGTGCTGCCAACCTCATCAGTAAGGTTCCTTCCTATTTTAGCTCATTTCTCTATGGTAGTCACATCTCAGCCCAAAAGGAAAAGATTTTATTTTTAACTCTCTCTCTGTCTCTTGTGTGTGTGTGTGTGTGTGTGTGTGTGTGTGTGTGTGTGTGTATCCTAAGAGGCCGGAGACATCAGATCCTTTGGGATTGGAGTTATAGGCAGTGTAAGTCACCCAACACGGCTGCTGGGAACCAAACTCAGTCCTCTGCAATACATGTTCTTAATTGCTGAGCTGAATTTTAATGTATTTTTTTTAATCACAATATGTTGTCACAGCTTAGCCTACCACAAAAAGGCCAGTGCATACCTGAGTCTTGAAGGGATAGTGTAGCTTTGTAATAGCATTCTAAAAGACTTCATTAAAATCTTCCTTCATTAAGTTTTCTCTAACAGCATGCAACACCAGTCCTGCATGTTCAGGCTCAAACCTGCATTGTTGTTTCAGGAACATACTTCTTTATCTCATCATCCATCTAAGCCCTGTCCAGGCCCTAAGCACGGACTTCTCTCTGCACATAGCACACACCTCTGTACTGCCGTGTTTATGTCTGGGCCATTTACTTTGCTCTAATGCTGACTTGAAACTGTTGTGCAATTCCTACTTTAAATGCTGCCTTACTCCTCGCCTGACATGATGTTCCTGTTTTGTTCTCTAGGACGTCTATGGTAGCAATGGGCAACATGTCTTTGTCTACCCTTTTTCACCTAGGTTATACGAATTCCTTAAAAACTAAAAAATGAGTGTCTACAGATGACGAACATAGTCAGCACTCAAGCAATATTCCAATTAACCCAAATAACTTTAAAGTTTCAATTGCGAATTTTCTTCTTTGTGACCAGGATCAGCTGCCAATAGCCACCAGCAAGGTCTACAGTGCTGTGGCTGACCTCTGGAAACAGTGGCTGGATGGAGAAGCCATTGGCACTTTAAGGAAAGGTTAGTGAAACACTGTTTTGCTTCCCTTTTCAATTACTTGTTTAGACTTAAATCTTTAATGTTTGTTTGGGTCTTCCAATTCTAGAGAGTCTTTGTCCCCAGTTTGTTGAAAGACAGTAAACAGCAGTGTGGTCCTAGGACACATTGGAACCTGTGTATCTCCTGAGAGAGCTCTTTGTCTCTCTGACCCATCCTTAACCAAGATGTTCCACTTGAAGAAAACGCTGAATTTTGAATGGGAATATAAATAAAAGTATATGTTTTTAATTGGAAAATGGATTGAGAAGAAAGAACAGATAATTTACCCTCGAAAGCATGATGTTATGAAGAAACATCTGATAAAGTGAGACTAACTGAGGTTTCCAGATGGGCCTCGAAGCGTATAGAAAAGTAGCATAAAGAGTACATGGTGAGCCCTTCCCTGTGTGCAGTCTGTCCTTCCCTGTGTGGAGTCTCTCCTTCCCCGTCCTTGGGCATCCCATGAGAAGATGGTAAGTAAAGCTGCAGAGTGAAGCCGTGTGTGGACCATACAAGTTAAAGATGCCAGGAATTTGGAACATCATCCAAATGCAAGCACAGCCAGCCCAGGAAAGGGCATGTGGCATGTGGTCAGGAAGGCCATAGGGCCACCCAATGGAAGCTGATTTCCCACTGCCATGGACAGTAGATATCAGCCATAGAGTTAAGAGTTAAGATAATGTTTATCCTGTTGGACCTCATCTTGCTTTTGTCTGAGCCTGCCTTATTATTTTCCCATTCCTCACTTTTGGAATAGTAGTGTGTGTTTAGTACATACTTCAGCACTGTGAAGAAATGCCTGAGATTAACAACTAAAGGGAGGAAGATTCATTTGAGTTTCTGCTTCCAAAGGGCCATTGGTTCTTAGTCTTCTAGCCCCAATGCTTCAGGGCCCTGATGAGGCCAAGACATCATGGAAGATGAGTATGGTGGAGAATAGGTTCTTACTTCTCTACCATACTCATCTTCCATGATGAGTATATGAGGTAGGGAGGTAAGAGAGAGCTAGAGAGGGAAGGAAAGAGGAAGGGAAGGATGGAGAAAAGAGATAGAGAGAGGAGAAAGAAAGGAGGGAGGGATAAAGAAAGGAGAGAGAGAGCACATTAGTCCATGTGAGCAGACGCAGGACATACCATTTGAAGACATTCCTCCTGTGTTCTACTGCCTGTAGTTGACTAGGCCCTACCTCCAGTACCCTATTTAGCTCATCAATAAGATGATTCTCATTCTCCTTGGTGATTTAGTAACCTCTGAATAAGGCTATCATCTGGGACCAACCGTTAAGCACATATGGGTCTTTGGGAACATTTCAAATCTAGACTATAGCAGAATATCTACCCCTAGCTATTGTATGTTGTAAATATTAATCATTTGTTTTCCACTTCTTGGGAGGTGGGCACAGGTAGATCTTTGGGACTCTATGTTTCTGTAGCCTAGCCTGGTGAAGGCCAATGAGAGTCCCTGTCCCAATAAACAAGATATATAGCATCTGAGGAATGATACTAGAGAGGTTGGCCTCTAGCCTCTACATGCAACACACACACACACACACACACACACACACACACACACACACACACACGACTATTACTGTGTGGAAAATCATAACATGTTGTGACTTAGGGGTGAAAATAGAAATTAAAGAGGTTGTGTGTAATCAGTCACAATTGAAAGCTACGGAAATAGATGCTTGGTGTGTGGGCACAAGGCCAAGAAATCAGGCACAGGAATAGAGGGGCTCACTCTGAATGTTGCAGTATGACAGATCCACTGGTGTCTGTCTCTACTGGGTTGGACCATGTGGATCTGATGTGTTCATTTTCTGGGTGTATCTAGCAGGGTCCTGTGCATTTCCATTCTTTAGATTTTATGTTTCATATCTCTCATCTTAAGTCCTGGGACTTAAGATTATTTAAAGCGAGGGGCTAGTGCATAAATTTTTGTGTTTTATTTTTTGAGATTAAAATATAATTGAGTAATTTCTCCTGTCCGTTTCCTCCCTCTGATTCTCTCATGTATCACTCTCCTGTTGCTCTCTCAATGCATGCATGCTTTTTCTTTGTTGTTATTTATGTGGATAGATAGATGATAGATGGATGGACAGGTTGAAATACAGCTTTCTAGATACATAAATACAAGCTTCTCAGTCTGTTACTTGTGTGTATATGTTCCCAGGACTGACCCATTGATATTGGATAGCCATTTGGTATCTCTTGCCTGGAAGACTATTTCCCCATTTTCATTATTTTTTAGTTTCCTGTAGTCCTGTGTCTGAGGTTGGTGCCTTGTGAACTTTCCCCTGCCATGTTACCATGTCTATTGGTATTGTCCTTGTTCAGATCATATTCAGGCAGCCATATTGGTGAGACTTCATGTGTGTAGCTTCTCTGACATTTAGGAAACACAGTCTCACCACTTCTTGGGAGGTGGGCACAGGTAGATCTTTGGGACTCTATGGGGACACACCCCAACCTTCTGGCTCTTACAATCTCTCTTCCCTGGCTTCCATAGTGGTTCCTGAAACTTAGGTGCAGGAGCTGTGTTGTAGACGTGACAGCTGGTATGTAATTCCACAACTCTGCATTTTGAGGGTTTGTGGTTTACTGTGATATAAATTACTGGGTTTTAAAGTTCAATTTCATTTCCCACTGCCCCAACATGCATATTGAGTGCAACTATTCTTCCCTCATGGTCTTACACATTGGACCACACCTGGTAACCTTATGGTTAATGTTAACTTAGATTCTTACCCAGTGAAAATGCTAGTCGGCGTTGTAAGCATTAAGAGTTCACTTGCCCAGTACCTGCATGTCTGTGTGTTTGTGTTCCTAACGCGTGTTTTACATTTGTTTTTACAGGTGGCTTTTACTCCCAGAAAGTTGCAAATAATCCAGACTTGAGGATCATCAGCCTAAACACGAACCTGTACTATGGCCCAAATGTCATGACACTGAACAAGACAGACCCAGCAAATCAATTTGAATGGCTGGAAAATACACTCAACAGCTCTTTGCAAAATAAGGAGAAGGTAGATCCCACAAACTCGAATTGGCAGTGGAATAACAGAAGGATTAATTTGTTCATTGAGCTTGGGGAAGAATCAGGAATTAATAAAAGTCTTAAAAATTTAAGATTTAAGCAAAAAGTTGACTCAGGTCAATATTCTTATCACATCCAACAGTACAGTATATATGAAAACAACATCATAATGCAGTGTTGAGTAACTGCAACTTGTTCCCTTTTCAGAAACAGGAGAGAAAGCGTATTTGCCTTCTAAATTTTAGTTAATATATGTTCAGTCATGGGTATCCAATGTATGTTCAGTCATGGGCATCCATCTGCCATTTAGTAATGATAAATGTGGGAACACGCTGTTCTATGTCTCCTGTATTCTCCTTTCAGGTATATATCATCGCACATGTCCCAGTGGGCTATCTTCCCTATGCAACTGGTACCCCAGCCGTGAGGCGCTACTATAATGAGAAATTGGTTGATATTTTCAGAAAATACAGCTCTGTCATTGCTGGACAGTTCTACGGCCACACCCACAGGGACAGCCTTATGGTTCTTTCCGACAGACAAGGTAATGAGTGTGATCTGGGTGCTGGTCCCAATCCACCTTTCTGGAGCATAGCTGTGACTGCCCAGTGTACTTACTGCCCAGGGCATTTGAAGCTTCCTTGAAAAGTGAAGTCTCTTGCTTTTTCTTATTTATCTTGAATGGTTATATGCTGAGTGCACAAATCATAGGATTAGACATGTGACTAGATTTCTTCATCATACATTCTGGTTAGCTGTTCAGGACCAATGTTGTTTGTTTGGTAACCACACAGAAGCCTCCAGAACACTTAGCTCACCCTCCCAGTTTTCGTTAGACACTTGAGTTTGAAGAAGTGATACTGTTTGATGTTTACCTGCTAGACTCAGATTTCTTTTTATAAGACTTTGGTTTTTTTTTTCTCGAAATTTAAAGTATAGATCATGATTCACAGAATGCCTTAAAATATTCAGGACATTCTTAACTTGTTCTTGTCACTCACTCACAATGAAGGAAAGGAAAACTAAGAGACGGTATAGCAAGAAACAGTAAGGGTTTGGTTTTATATAGACAGACAAAAGGGAAACAAGTTGCATTTTCTTCAACATTTTGACAATAATTTTGAAATGTTTGTCTCTCATCTAGGACAAATCATCTTATAACAATGACTACTTTAAAGTTTGATTATTTTAAGATCATAATATGACATTTTTGAGAGAGAGACAGAGAGAGAGAGAGAGAGAGAGAGAGAGAGAGAGAGAGAGAGAGAGAGAGAAAGAGAGAGAGATAGATTGAGATTGAGATATTGACTGTGAAACCCTGGCTGTCCTCAAACTCACAAAAGTTCGGCCTGTGTCTGTTTACCCCAGTGCTGGATCAAAGGTGTGCACCACCATGCCCAACCATGACATTGGTTTATGGTTCTTATAATAGACATGTATAAAATATGTTAATATTTTGATTTTTACTTTGTTTTTGAAACAGAATCTCACTATGTAGTTGTGATTGGCCTGGAACTCAGTATGTAAACCAGGCTGGCCTCAAACTTTTATCTACTTGCCTCTGTCTCCCAAATGCTGGGATTAGTAAGACCTTATGCTAATCAAATTATTATATAATTATTGAAAGTTTGCTTTAGGCATGGTAAAAATAAATGGTCAGTTTCTTTTGTTTTGTCATTTTTTTTGCTTGTGTGTGTTCAAGTATTGACAAATTTGTGTTTCTTTGTGAAAAAATTTCAAATACATATAAAGGTTTGGAATAGGACTAACATCCCTGTTTATTCATCATTTGTATTAAATATGGATCAAAATCTTGCTGTATTTATTTATCATCTATTCATTCTCTATCATGTCTTTGTCATTGCTATTATCTATCATTCTAAAATCTATCATCTGTCTTCTGTCATCTATGTCTCGAACAATCATTTATATTTCATTTATCTGTGATCGATCTATATCTATCATCTGTCTATTCTATAACTTACCTTTCAACTATCTGTCATCTATCTGCCATCTACTTACCTGAAGTGTTTAAAAGTGTCTTTTAAACATAAAGTCAGTTATAGGTCTGTGTAATTCTATATTCATTGTTAGAGAATATAGATAATTTATGTAACCATAATAACATTAATCTGCTTAACAAAATCAGTAATAGCTTTTTGGTTTTGGTAGTAAGTACCCCTATTTTCTCAAAAGCAACACTAATTGCTTTGAGGTAATTATAATTGGAGGATTAATCAATGACCACATAATATTTGTCTCTTGGTCTCTCAACTTAAGCTATTCATATTTTTAAGGTTAACATGTTACAATATACTTGACTTTTTTGGTCCAGGAAGCCCAGTAAATTCTGCATTTGTGGCACCTGCTGTTACACCAGTGAGAGGAATTTTAGAAAAAGAGACAAACAATCCTGGTGTCCGACTATTTCAGTACAAACCTGGTGATTATACATTGCTGGTAAGTTGAGCAGTTTGGTTGTTAACCCCTTATGTGTACATTTATATATGTCTTTGAAGTTTTCATTCATTTAGTAGAATGTTTCTCAGCAGTCCATGAGAAATGCACTCAATGTTGATATCTCACCGTGTCCTTATTTAAAGATGTTATGTCTATTGTCATCTCTGTGGGTGGGTAGGCTTGCTTGTGGTTTCCATCTCTTTAAGGGCTTCATGACCCTTTTTATATGTTTAAGACTAGGTCTCATGCAGCTCAAGCTGCCTAAATGTGCTGTTTTCTAGAGACTTCTGATCCTCTTGCCTCTATCTACCAGGAGCTGGGATTCAGGGTGTGAGCTCCCATACACAAGTTTATCAGATGCTGAGGACTTGCGTATGTGAGGCAGGCAGTCACTTTAAAAACTGAGCTACATCCTAAGCCTTGATCTTGGCACTTTTTCAGGATGCAGCCTTATTTGATACACACTATTGTCCTCTCTATTAATTATTCTCCTTCCAAACACAATTATTTGGAAAAGTATAGCCCCCACACTGTGCTCTGTCTTTAGCTGTTTTCCAAGCTCCTCTGTGTTCTAATTTTTCTTCTTTAAAATGGGAATTAACATAGGACTGTGGCGGCTCAGGAGATGGCTCTGATAGTAAAGTGGTTGCTATGTAGCCATAAGGATCAAAGTTCAGGAACCCAGTAGTCACAAAAGGCCAGGCATGGCTCTGCACATCAGTATCCCCAGTGCAGAGGTGTGGAGACAAGAGGGTCCCTGGAGCTTGGTACCATCCATTCTAGCTGATAGAGAGATCTCCAGGTTCAGTGAAGAGACCCTGTCTCAGAGATAAGATGGAGAGCAATTGAGGAAGCTACTCATACTGACCTCTGGCCTATAGTGCTAGAACCTCTGTGTGCACATTCACACACAGAAAATGCATAAACATACACCGTACATATCAATATGTGCCACATGGACACTGATAGGAATCATGAGTTCCTAAGATGCTTCCATGAAAAGGAATCTATGTGAAGCATTTAGAATAATAAGTACTCATACTAAGTGCTTAGTACAGGTTTGGGAAAGTTGTTTTTTAAGGAAAAACTCAAATTGCACATTAATTTTTTTTTTTGTCTCAGAGATTCTCTAGTGCTCATTTGTGACTCTTTGGAACAGTTTGATATAAAAGGGCTGACCATCTCACTTGCTGCTCCATTAATCCCAGAAAAATGCACACATCACAATTTCAAACTACTAAACTGACACCTGGACCTATGTGAGAACCTCAGGCAGAGGTCATGGGCTGGCTCAGCTGCCTCCAACACCAGCTGATTTCTATCAGGTGCTAGTGGTCATCTCTAAGCTGTGAGAATTTAAGATGATTTATTTTTTACATCTCACTTTATATCTAAATGATGTACTATTATATTCTCTCATTATTTAAAAAATGTTTAAAGTGATACAGGTATTGAGATCTTTTTTGTGTATATTTTTTTTGGTGTTGGTGTTTTGTTTGTTTGTTTGTTTGTTTTTTGGGACAGGGTTTCTCTTTGGGTAGCCCTGGCTGTTCCCTAGTCTAGGCTGGCCTTGAATTTACAGAGCTCTACCTGCTTCTGCCTCCCAAGTGTTGGGATTAAAGACGTGTGTCTCCATTGCCCAGATGAAGTGAAGTTCTTACAGAAATGTATTTGGACCATATTTTTAAGCCACTTTAAAGTGGGTTTGTTATTGTCTCTAATACAGGACATGTTGCAGTATTATTTGAACTTAACAGAAGCAAATCTAAAAGGAGAATCTAACTGGACACTGGAGTACATACTGACTCAGACCTACGGCATTGCTGATCTACAGCCCAGGAGCTTACATGGATTGGCTAAGCAATTTGCTGCCGTAGACAGCAAGCAGTTCCTGAAATACTACCATTATTTTTTTGTGAGTTATGACAGCAATGTAACTTGTGATCAGAAGTGCAAGACCTTACAGATTTGTGCCATTATGAATCTTGACAGCATTTCCTATGGTGATTGCCTCAAACAACGTTTTCTGAAGCACAGCCACTAGTATTTCAGTCCTGTAGGTAATGTAAAGAAATCACATCATGGCGCCTGGGCGTTCAGTTGGTGAAGTACTGAGTGGCTCAGAAGAGTAACTCTCTGCTTTCTTATTTGTGAATCTCAGATACTGACATCAGTAACATTTGAAACTCTTACACATTGAATACATGTTAGCAGAGGGACATTTGGACATAAATACCTTGTCTTCCAAGTTTGTACAATGATACCTAACTTATATACCCTTGTAAAAATTGTTATGTATGCAAAAAGCAGGTGACTTCTCCATGGATGTTACAGAGTTTTGTTTGCTTTTTTGTTTTTGGTATTTGAGACAGACTCTCAAGCTATAGCTCAGGCTGCATGGGAACTCACTGTCTAGTTTCGATTGGCCTGGAATCCAACAGTGGTCCCCTTGCTTCAGTCTTGCAAGGGTTGGGATTATAGTCATAAACTACCATGCCTGGTGGTACTTTTAATGCCTTCTTTACTTTCAGTACAATAATTTTCAGTCTTATAATTCCCTCTTGATAGAGCCTCATGTGTAAACCCTACTTTAGATGGTTTCATGTGTAAATGGAGACCAGTATTTTTGGTATGTTCTGTCTACTTTTGGAAAAATACCATGTTCTCCTGAGGGCCATCTCCTAAGTCTCTAGACCATCATGGGCATGTCCCACCCAGCTTTCTTCCTTCTGTATTCTAGTTAGTACTAGTGATCTGTAAGAATGAGAATCACATATGGTGTACTTACTGCAAGACAGATGGTCTTCCATGATGATATGATGTTATGTGCCCTATAATCCACTGGCAGTTGAAAACTGTCACGTGTACTTTGGATGATTTATTTTAGTTGTAGAGATCCTTAAAGTGGTGCTGGCTTCTACCTTACACCTTCCCGCTGGTGTAGACTCTCTGGGTAAACAAGCCCTTAATTGGTTAAGTCTGTTCAGCCTGTCTGCTTCCGCATTAGAGTAGCCTATCTGCAGGGTCCACGTGGCTCACTGGGGTTGGTTAGCTCAAGGGTTTTTAAGCCTGTGCAGGGGTCCTTTCTCCCTCTCTCTCTCCCTCTCCCTCTCCCTCTCCCTCTCCCTCTCCCTCTCCCTCTCCCTCTCCCTCTCCCTCTCTCTCTTCCTCTCCCTCTCCCTCTCTCTCTCCCTCTCCCTCTCCCTCTCCCTCTCCCCTCCCCTCCCTCCCTCCCCCTCCCCTTCCCCTCTCCCTCTCCCTCTCCCCTCCCCCTCTCCCTCTCCCCTCCCCCTCTTCCTCTCCCTCTCCCTCTCCCTCTCCCCTCCCCTCCCCCTCCCTCCCCCTCCCCTCTCCCTCTCCCTCTCCCCTCTCCCTCTCCCCTCTCCCTCTCCCTCTCCCTCTCCCTCTCCCTCTCCCTCTCCCTCTCCCTCTCCCTCTCCCTCTCCCTCTCCCTCTCTCCTCCCTTTCCCCCTCCCCTCCCCCTCCCCTCCCCCTCCCCCCTCTCCCTCTCCCTCTCCCTCTCCCTTTTCCTCTCCCTCTCCCTACGGGCCAGAAGCAACATGTTTAAAGGATCCTGATTAAAACTGCATGAAGAAGATCTACCCGGAGTCACGTCTTCCTTGCTGGCGAGGGCAGGCGCGTACATTTAGTAATGTGTGTTTTGCCAAAAGCATAAAGTTGGAACTTCAGTGGGCTTCGGTGTAGAGAGTACAGCTGACTCTGGACTTTCTTTCTGAATAAAATTCAAGGCTTGCTAATAGTGAAGATCGCTAACTTCATTTGATAAACAAAGTTATGATGCAAAAGGCAATGACATCATGTTCTTAGAGAACTGAATCACTCTGAGTCATTGCATGGCTCAGTTTTCAAGGCCAAGTTGAAGGCATAACTCTTTAATACTTGGTAATTTGATTCTAGAGTTATACTTAAAAGTAAGCTCTCAAAAATACTCACTAAAAGATAGACTTAAAGTTCATGGAGCATCATCATGTAAAATGGACAATGAAGCCAAACTTGTAAAACACAAATACAATTGCACAATCACTTTTAGTATGGATATAGAAATCTAGCTGTTAAAGATGAGTGCGTTGTTTCTTCTTTGGAGAATGATTTGGGATGAAGGTACAGAGACACTCTGAGGATTAAAACACTGTAGCTAAGAGGAGTCTGTCTCTGGGCTGAGGTGGTGGTAATGAGTTCCTGGTATATTTTGGAAGTAGATTCATTGCCAGTCTGTATGTAAAAGATAAATACACAATGTTCTGAGCATCCTATTGTGACTGGAATTTCCTTTTGGCCACCAACCAGCTCCCAAATAAAGACATGGGAACTTATTATTAATTATGAATGCTCGGCCTTAGCTTAGACTTGTCCCGCTGGCTCTTTTAACTTAAACTCTTTGTATTCATCTACATTTCATCTGTGGTCCTTTTTACCTTTCTTTTATTCTGTATGTCCTACTTTTCTGCTTCCTCATTATCTTGTTGCCTGGTCCCTGGTGTCTTCCTGACATCTATTTTTCTTTCTTCTTCCTAACCTGAATTCCTCCTCCTATTTACTCTCCCTGTCCAAAAGTCATGCCTATACCTCCTCCCTCTCTGTTGGTCATTCAGCTTTTTATTAGACCAATCAGGTGCCTTAGGCTGACAAGGTAAAACAACAACACATCTTTACATAATTAAACAAATGCAACACATTTTTACATAGTTAAACAATTATTCCACAACATGATAAATACAGCACTTTACATAGTTAAGCAAATATTCCACAACATAAACAAATGCAACACATCCTTGCACAGTTTAATATTCAGCTACATCTAGTGAATAATAATATGAGAAGGGAGTTGGGCTTCCTGAAGAAGTTAAGGTGGATGGCAGGATATAATGGTCAGAACAACACATTAAAAACATTATTGAGTGTTACAGAAATCTTAGCATACCCAAGAATCCTAGTTCATATATGTTTGTCCCCATATACAGGTTCTTGAATGAGAATGTCTCCCCATTGGCTCATGTGTTTGAACACTTGGTCACAATTGGTGGTGCTGTTTGGGAAGGTTTAGGGGTGGGGGTGGGGTGGGGGTGAGGGTTGTTGCCTTTTTGGAGGAAGTCCATCTCTGGAGGTGACTGAGAATTTTAAAGACTCTTGCCATCTCCATGGTTTTCTCTCTGTTTCTTGCTTGTGGTCCAGAATGCAAGCTCTCAGTTTCTGATCCAGCTGCCATGCCTGTGATTGTCATAGACTATATCCACTAGAACTGTAAACCCAAATAAACATTTCTTCTATAAGTAACTACAGCAATGGAAAAGACAGGAACCAAACCATCTCAGACTGGTTTTGTGAATAAGGTTATTTCTCTGAAACTTTACATTTGTTTGTGATTTAATAGAAATGTATCCTCTATCCACTTCTCTGCTGGTACAGTTATAACTGAAACCATTCTAGACAAACCACTGTGGGGCATCTAAGTGAGGGAATAATAAATAGTGTTGATTTAATTATTGATGAGCCATCCATTCTTTTACCTCAAATGGAATCTTCTTCTTAAATAGCTTTCCAATGGAGCAACTGTGTGTGTAAGCAAATGTCAGTCAACCATTCCAGAGAACACTGGAAAAGCTGAGGAAAAGACACTGAGTTTATTCACGCTATAAATTCTATTTTCTCAGACAGACCTATTGACTCTGCTTCCAAAGTTACCCTGGTTAAATGAACTGTGACTCAGCATCCTTACTTATGAATGGGGTGGAGTTTTCTGTAATATGTATTTGTTCTTAAATGTGTTTTAAACTTTATATTTCATTACAAGAACTCAAGTCTTAGTGTATCTCAATCTATACATAATGCATCCCTTTTTTTGAAGGTTTCATTTCCTTATGTCTAACAACTGGTGATTTAGGGAAATGTCTATGGATGTCCCTGCCGTTTGTCATTAGCTCTGGGGATTTTCTTGCTGGAGTCGGAACTGATAAGGCTGGCTGATTGATTTCTATGGCCTTTCTCTGCCTCAGTACATTCCTGCATCTCTCATTACCATCTGTGTTCTAATTTGAATGGATTGCTTTTATACTTTCTAAATACAAATGCAATTACACACATCCTCACCTGTACTTGCATGTTTTTTTCTGTCTTAAAAACTATTTCTTTCCTTCTTTCCTAAACTGCTTTCTAAAAGACTCAAAATTAAAAATTGTCTATGTTGTCAAAAATTTCAGTCAGTGTCAATGTCTCCTGCCTAAGGCTGCCATGGTCTCTTCCTCACTCGGCTTAGTATCATTGCTCCTACCTCCTTTCCTCTTTTTCCTTTACCCCCATTAAGCAATAGAGAAAAAGCCTATTTTACTCAGCCTGTATCCTTATTATGTAGCAGAGTGCTTAACAAATAGCATTTCAGCCTTCCCAGCAGACATGATAAACTACACAGACTTGGTGTCTGGGTTGTGTACAAAACAGTTATTTTCTAACAGCTCTGGAGGTTGGTAGTCCAAGCTCCATGTACCTACAAGACTGATTTAGGGTTTCTGATAAGGAGACTTCCTTGTTTTCTGTCATATAGTACAATCTTTCCTTTGATGTACATGGTGGTTGGGTGTGTGTATGCAGAAACAGAGAGAGAGAGAAAAAAGGGGGAGAGAGAGAGAGAGAGAGAGAGAGAGAGAGAGAGAGAGAGAGAGAGAGAGAGAGAGAGAGAGAGAGAACACAAGAGTGAGTGAGTCTTGGTTCTTTCTGTTATAAGGACACTCTTCCTGGAAAAATGAGGCAGGCAGTTAGGGGAAAGGGCCTATTAAATATGTGAGAAATGATGTGATTGTATTTCAATTAAAATTCAAAAGGAAGGAAAGAGATCCTGAAGAGATCCTGTCTCAAATAAGGTAGAGGGCAAATGAGGAAAACACCCAATGGTCAAGAGTAACCTTTACTCTCCATAAGCACATAGACATGAACACACATGAACACACATGAACACATATGAACATACACACACACACACACACACACACACACACACACACACAGAGAGAGAGAGAGAGAGAGAGAGAGAGAGAGAGAGAGAGAGAGAGAGAGAGAGAGCAAACACGGTAAGACATAGGCTTAGGCAAGACTTTTCTAATAAAGACCTCAGTAGCACAGTAGATAATCATAGGGATTAACACCTAGGAGTGTGTGGAATGAGCAACTGCTACACAGCAAAAGGAAAAAAGTGCCAGTGTGAAGAGATAGCCTAAAGAACAGGAAGAAATCTTTGCTAACATATATCAGGCAAAGAATTATCATCTAATATATACTGTGACCTGCACAACTTAAGCACGACAAAAACAAATAATCTTTTCATAGTGTGTGAATGACTTGAACATACAGTTCCCCTAAAAGGAAATATAGAGGCCAACGTGTATTTTAGAAAGTGTCCAACATTATTAGCCACCAGGGAAATATAATTAAATCTTCTTTGAGAATGCACCCCACTATAGTTAGAATGTCTATTGTCAAGAAAAAAAAATGCCAACAAATGCCAGTAAGGATATAAAGGACAAGGAACCCTCTCACTCACTATTGTTGAGAATGTATTGTGGCTGCTGTGGAAGTCATTGTGATGTTCTTCAAAAACTAAAAACTGAAGTAGCTCTAATACTCCTAGATATAGATCCAAAGAATTCTAAGTCAATATACTACAGAGATAGCTGAAAATCCATGCTTATGACTACACGGTTGATAGTAGCCAGGAAACTGGGCAAGCCTATATGTCCATGTAAATAAAGAAAATATAGTTCATGGATACGATGGAATTTTATTTAGACTTAGAAAATAGATGAAATCATGACTGTTACAAGGAAATGGATACAATTGGAGATTATGTTTAAGTGAAATAAACCAACTCAGAGAAACCAAGACCACACATTTAATTCATGTATGATCTCTAGATTTAAATCTCTGTGTGTGCAGGTTTATGTGTGTGTGTTGAAAGTTGAAAGGGAACTATGGCATTGATAAATATTAAGGGATGAGAAGAGAGAAAACAGAAAACACACGTGGCATAAAAGCTCAAGGGGTACTTTTTGAGGGAGGAGGGAGGCCAGCCGTACGGGTCAGTTAGGATGAAAGAAGGTACCCAGGGAGCCGATGAATAAGAACAAAATACACTGACATATGCTGGGGTGGTTTGGATGAGAATGTGCTGGGAGCGATCATTGTATAAGACTTCTCATAAAGATTGCCAATCTTCTTTGAAAGAAAAGCCCATTGTGTTAGAAGAACAGTTGCCATCAGTCCCAATCTACCTTCTCCCCCTCCCCAACTTCCTGATAAGTAGAATTTGGGTTTATAGGAATGTGGTTAGGTTATTTAGCAACCCCTCCTCCTGCGACCTTTTCACCCTGCCTACATCCTGCTTATCTCCACCTATATTCCCCCTTAGCTGATGTTCTGTTCACCTTCAGTGACCTGTGACTAAGAACATTCAATGGTCCTGTTACCAGGCAACAACCTCTCCCTTCTGAATCTCTGCCCTACCTAGCTTCTTGTCCTAACCACTATATAAGGTGCTTGAGAAAAATAAAACTTGGCAGCTGGAAAAATAAAATTTGTCTTGCTGTTCCTTTCTCATGTCTTCTGTCCTTTCATTCCATGTCCTGTGAGGTTCAGGCCCTCAAGAATGTCCCCCATAGGCTCAGGTGTTTGAACAGTTGGTTCCAGCTGGTGGCACTGGTCAAGGGGCTTAGGAGATGTGACCTTGATAGGGGAAGTATATATCACTAGAGGTGGACTGTGACAGAAGAGTCATGCCATTTCCTACCAGTGTTCTCAACTTCCTAGTTACAGTTCAAAATGTGAGATCTCAGCCATTCCTGCCACCCTACCTCGGACCTGCTGCCATGATTCCCTGTTATAACAGGCTCGCTATTCTCCCAATGGTAAAATCAACTTTATTTTGTTTTCTTACTGCTTCATTAACTTCTCTGAAGGGAAAATTTCACAATTTCGGTAGGACCCATGACTACGAGCTTAGCTTTAAGTATTCAGAGCACCAGCATGGATAATTACAGCAGTAACAAAGGAGTGGTCTGTTAATATATTTAATAGTTTCAGTTCACTAATTAAAAATGTCCACTGTCTTCCAAGTCATCAAACACTTAAATCTAATTTAACTTGAAATATTTCTTGACCTATGTTCATTGAGTTGATGAGAACTTGTAGTTTACTGCAGGCCCAACACGAGAGTCTGTTCTTTGTCAATCAAGTTTAGGCCCTCTGTCACTTAATTTTACTAATAGGACTTGAGGTACTGGCAGAGTGCAAAGGGACAGCTATGATGAAATCTTAGCCTTCTGGAACCACGAGTTCAAACACTCTTTTTTTTTTTTTCTATAAGTTGCCTTGGTCATGTTGTTTTGCCACAGCAACAAAAATAGCCAATACATACACATATGAAACTGTCATAATGAAACCTATTATTGCCAACTTAAAAATACACTAAGTTTTTGCATGGAAAAAGTAGAAAAGGTATAGTTTGCTTCAGATATCACTAAGTGACTGAGAAGTGGAGGCTGAAATGAAAGGAGGCAAAAATCTCTCACCCCAGTTTTGCCCTGGGGACCATTAACCCTAGGTCCCAATAAAGCCACAAGCACGTCTTATGGCCCAGTCTTGCCACAAATAACCAGTTAGTTCTTTTCAAGTTCCGGATCCTGAGTTTGAAGCTCAGAAATAAGCAGAGCAGACATACTTTCCTGTTCTAGTGCCGTGAACAAGCATCTCTTTCTCTTTCTCTCTTTCTCTTTCTCTCTGTCTCTCTGTTTCTCTCTCTCCCTCCCTTTCTCCCTCTCTCCCTTCCCCATCCCCCCCCCCCGTCTGTGTGCGCACAGCTTAAGGAAACACTGTCATTTTTGCCCAGTTGTATATAATGAATGCTGATGTTAATAGCTAATGCATTTTCCCCATTTATTACAGTAGATCTCATTTCCTGTGAACTGGTTAATAGAAGCCTTGCCAGCTACATAATTCCATTTAAGTATTAAATATTTGGGAAGAACAGTCAAAACGCCGAGATAGTTGCTTTTCTCTAAGACCATGCAATTATATCAACATGGAGATGGCTATCACAGCACAGAAGAAAACCCCATTTTCTGATTAGCCTTTCCGGCAGATTTCACTGTTCATTGATCACCGCGGAAGAGCCTGTCTGGCACTTACAAAGTCCCCTTACGGATGTGCCTCGGAAGCATTCACTCTCACGTCTCTGTGGACGCGGTGGAACGGGGTTGGGGACAATGTTCCGTGCAGCGTTTGCTACAGAGCTCATTTGTCTTCTTTCCTGTTAAGTTCTCAAATTTCTGCCAAGGGCTGTCAAAGCACCACGGCGACAAGCCGAGGCCGCTCCTATTCACCCGATAATTCATTAATCACCCTTTGACAATCTCTCTAGAGCATGAAGCTGAGGTCTCTGTGGATTCTAATTATGCAAAGTGTGGGAAGAATTGGTAGCAGTTACGTTAGGATATTTGTATCTAAAAACCATTTTGGAAACAAATGAGTTTAAAAGCTCAAAGCCGTATTTGTTGATAATTTGTATTGCAGTGTATATGCTTTCTCTATTAGAAAGACCCCGGAGCTTCAAGTTGAAGTCTTGATGCATTGAGAGCAAAAAGAAAACCCTTTGAGTAAAAAGCACATTTAAGATTCCATTTGTCTTTTTCATTTAAGGCTGGTAGGCTATCGAATAGTAAACTAGAGTCTAATTTTTTTAAAAAGGAGTGTGCTGAAGTTATCTTTATGCTCAACAACTCTTTTATGGAAAAGCATTGTCTTTAATGGAAAAGGATTTATTGATTTATGTGTTAATTTTGCTCAAACTTTTGGAGCTTTTGAGTTCTTGATCTTTCATATTTTTAATTGAGGATTTTGCTTTATTTTTATTAAGACTTTTATTTATGTGTGTATGTGTACACAAGTTCTTGTGCCCAGAGATGCAGAAAGATTTCTGCATACCTGGGAGCTGGAGGTGCAGGTGACTACAGGCGTCTAGATGTGGATGCTGGGAACTGAACGATTGTCCTCTGCAAGAGGCCAATGCATACTTAACCACTGAACCAAGTGCCTGGCCCTTTTACTTAAAGATTTTTAGCTTGTTTTCATTTTTTTTTTTTAAATTCTGGTGATGAGTTATTTTAGAAATAAGTGTAGGTGGACTTTTCTTTTTGCCACTGGCTCACAAATAATGACACAGGGACTTATTATTAATTATGAAAGCTTGGCTGATACCTTAGGCTTGTTTCTAATTAGCTCTTATAACTTAAGTTTACCCATTTTTGTTAGTTTACATCTGGCCAAGTGGCTCATGGCTTGTTGCCGTATCTCCTAGTGTCCTGGTTCCTCTGAGTTTGGCTGGAGACTTTGCTTTCTTCCTGACAATGTTCCCTCCACCCCCCAAATCCTGCTATTGGCCAATCAGCTTTTTATTAAACCAATGTGAAGACAGATCTTCACAGTGTACAAAAAGATTATTCCACAACAAATATGGCACCCACGTGAGTCTTAATGTCTTCTTTCCTTTACTCATGTTAGCTGTATATAATATTTATGGTACACTTTCAGTAAGTCAAATTCAAGAGGAGTACAGCTGGGTACCTAGTTCTGGATTTCACAAAGGGTAAGACAAAAGTTTCCTGAGTCATAAGAACTCTTTACAGAATGGTGAGAAGATTTGAGTAAATGGTAACAAGGCATGTAGAACAATGGCTGCATGTAAGTACTACAAAAATGGAGAAAATAAAATAAATATGTTACATCCCTCGTCATCACCTGCATGATTGATTGCCTAACTCCTCTCAGGTCCTTCCCACTTCTCCACTTGAAAAGCTCTCAATGATGTAATTAAGATGTTTGCAGAGCTGGGGAGAGTTACCCAACTCCATACCCACCCTTTCTTGTTACAAACAAACAAGCAAACAGCCAACCAACACACATACACACACACAGACACACACACAGACACACACACAGCACACACACACACACACACAGACACACACACAGACACACACACACACACACACACAGAACACACACACACACACACACACACACACACACACACACAAGAAACAAAAATATATAAGCAAAAGACCACTAAGACAAAACATTGCCTAACCAAAGCAATCTGAGACAGTATACAAAAGTACTGCCGAGTTCATTTCGTGTTGGCATCTATTGCATGGCATGGTGTTTCCCCAAAGTGCAGTTAATACCAATAGTGAGAGTCCACTGGAGAAAGCTAAAATCTCCTTTGCAATCAGGTGTCAGTTGGAGATAGTTTCCTGGTCAGAGATGGGAACATGTCCACTTCCTTTTCTCAGTGCTGAGATTTTATCTGTCTTGATCCGGTTACAGATATTTAAGAATATGTGTCAGTAACCTAACATAGAGAACAATGAAAATTAAATAACTATTTTGCAGACCATCTATGTCCCTGGTAGTGCTGCTAGCAACAGCTTGAGTGAAAGTTCTGCCTGACTATTAAATAGTAAAGATCTAGAAACAAGGAATTTTAATTAGGTTTTTAGCTTTGTAAAAGTTCTCTCTGTCCCTATCTCTCTCTGCATCTCTGTCTGTTTGCCCCCTCTCATGTGTGTATATGTGTGTGGGGTGGGCGGGGAGAGAGAGAGAGAGAGAGAGAGAGAGAGAGAGAGAGAGAGAGAGAGAGAGAGAGAGAGAGAGAGAGAGAGAGAGAGATTGAGAGAGAATGAGCAGTAACACATCACAGTGTACATGTGGAGATCAGAGGACAAACTTGGATGTTGATTCTAGCTTTCTACCTTGTCTGAGGTGATCTCTTTCCATTTGCTACTGTACAGGGCAGGCTAAATGACCTCAAAGCTTCCAGTCTCAACTCCTGTCTTTAAACAGAATTACTGGAACTGTGGATGAGTATGACAGTGCTAGCTTTCTGTGGGCTCTGGGCATCTAAACCCAGGTTCTCACACTCCTGTGGCAAAACACTTTACCACAGAGCCATCTCTCTAGTCCTTTCAGATCTTTTAGATGCTCAGACATTAGGAGTCAGGCATTAAAGTTGTAAAATTCATGGAGTGGCCAATGGCTCAGTGACTAAAGGTAATACTTTATGGTTGTATTTTAAGAGAAAGAAGGCAAAAACTTGCCACAGGAAATATAAAACTTGTAAATAAAGTCAGGTTATTGCTGTTTGTTTTATGCTTATACACTGTTGTGCACCAGGAGATGTCATTTCTGGGATTCAGTAGTTCCTGGTTTGCAGTATGGGTTCTTGAAGTTTGATAGGGGGTCTTCCTAACTCTCTGTGCACCTTGTGTTTTTGAGACAGGGTCACTCATTGGCCTAGAGCTCATTTAGTAGGAGAGTTTGGACAGAAAGTCCCAAGACCCTTCCTGTGTCCACCTCCCCAGTTCTGGCATTACAAGTACACACTACCACACCTGAGGTTCTTTTATTTTGAGTGGGTTCTGGGAAACAAATTCAGCTCCTTCTATTTGTTCATCAAGCACTTTGCCAATCAAGCTAATTCTCCCCAGCTCTGCAAACATCTTAATTACATCATTGAGAGCTTTTCATGTTCCTTTGGAGCCATTGTTCTACTATTAGACCCCTACGACTCAGGTCAAGGATACTTGACCTTGATACTTGATACTTGATACTTGGTCAAGGATAACCAAGAGTCCCAATTAAAACTCACATTCAACTTGTGTTAGTTAACACTGTTTCTCCAGTATGTCTGCTTGTGTAATTTCCATTGCAATAAGACCACTGATGGGAGATGTCATTCTGTAAAATGTTTCTCTTACTGGTTAATGAATAAAGCCTTGTTGGCCTATAGGAGAGCAAGATGGGGGGGGGTTAGGAGACAAGGAGGATTCTGGGAGATGTAGTAGAGAGGGGTTAAGATGTAGGATGTGAGACCTTCCATTAATAGGAGTTCTATAGATTGACTGAGAAAAACAAGCTTATGATGACAGTCTCAAGGTGGGCCCAGTGTGGACTCCAGCTCCACAGATGTGGCAAAGGTCGCCAGGCTAGAATGTATGTCTGCTCCCAGATTTCTAGGCAGATAACAGGTAATGCATTTCTTCCCTTGAAGGAACAAACCTGTGTGCTAACATTCCAGGATCCCCTACAGCTTCTCCATGAGCATCTTACAACTATGATTTTGGATTATAAGATGTGTATCCATTGACTTCTTTTATTCTGTTTTGAAAAGGATTTATCTATTTACATATCTATCTAGTGTGTGTGTGTGTGTGTGTGTGTGTGTGTGTGTGTGTGTGCATGTGAGAATTTGTATGTGTACTACATACATGCAGGTGCCTACAGAGATAAAAGGAGATTCTGGAGGCCATGGAACCAGAGTTACAAGTGTCTGCGGGCCACTTGATGTGTGTACTGAGAACTAAACCTGATTCCTCTACAAGGGCAGCAAACAAACCATCTCAACTACTGAGTTATCTCTCTACCTTTATACATTGACTTTCCGATTGGCATGTGCCTTGTGCTTTTTACCAGTACCTCTCTAGGAAGTAGATATCCATTCATTAATTGATTGTATATTGTACAGGGTCAGAATAGGCAAATTATAGCTTTTCAAATACTAATTCTTTTTTTTTAAAATCTAGATTCTTATAATAGTATAATAATAGATTCTTATAATATCTTCAAGTACATCGCTAGAAAGCATTATTTCTTAAAAATTATTTGTGTAATTTTACACATGCATGTGCGCGCGCGCACACACACACACACACACACACACACACACACACACATATATCTCCTGCATGCCTGTTGCATGCAGAAGCCAGGAGAGGGTTTCAGGTCACCTGAAACTGGAGTTGCTGATGATCATGAAGATTCTTGGAACTGAATTCAGGTGTTCTGTAAGAGCAGCCAGTGCTCTTAACCATTAAGCCATCTCTCCAGTCACACAAGCTTACTTTTATACTTTGACAGCCCATTACATATTTAATGGGGCTCAGCCAATTATTCATTTGGCATGGGCTATTAAACATCCATCTTATGCAAAGTATATAATTTGTTGCAATAAATGTAATTACTCCAATTTATGGAACATTCAAGTTTCTGTGCTCATACCAGGTTATGAAAGGCTTCCAAACTATTTTATATTAAAAGCATTCATCCTTTGGACAGCAAGTCACCAATCTCTTTCCTCAGAAGGTGAAAAAAAATCCTACAGTTGCAAGAAAAGATATATAAATAACTATTGGGGAAAATGCACTTGTATTTAGCTGGTATTATAGCCCAGACCTTCTTTCTTTCCTCTCTCCCTCTGCACTCTGTCCTTTTATCCCCCATGCCTTCCTCCATCCTATGTAGCTCAGGTTAGCTTTGGAGTCACCATCCTCCTGCCTCAGCCTACATTCTGGCATGTGTTACCTTGCTTGTCTGCCTTAGAACTCCTTTAGGAGGTACAAATACTGGCATGTACTATTAGTAATGCACATTTGGGGACACATATGCATGTGTACACACACACACGCACATGAACACACACCCCTGAACACTTATTTGTGTATTCTGGAGAGATGGAAGACTTTTCACACAAAGATGTGGAAAAGATGATTTTCTATATTTCTCAAGGATTCAATGAAGTCCAGTTTAGTCTAATTGTCCATCTATTTCTCAATGTTTGTAAAGGTATAAAAATGAGAAATGATAAAATCAATTTTTAAAAAATTTTTTAGTAACAAAATTATTTTGCAAGAGGTACTGGAATGATATTTCTCTTAACACAATAATTACTTGAAATGAGACCAAACTAAAGCTATTGGGAGAAAGTCTTTATTTGCTTTGTGTTTTTGAAATAGAATCTGGCAGTGTATTTCAGGATGGTGTTAATGTCAATTCCCCTGCCTTTGCATTCTAAGGGCTTGGTTTACAGGTGTATATCACCTAGCAACAGATTGGGGATCATCTTAAGAGGGACAGTATATTCCATTAGTTCAAAATATCTCTACAGATTAGAAATGACTTGTAAAAAGTAGAAGTGTAATGGTGTAGCAGAGAAAACTCCTTATGTGAGGATTCATAGTAAATGCTGTTATCATGGGTGTCAATGCCAGGCATCCCAATGTGATGCGTAAAGGTACCCTTATGTCTAATACACACACCACAAACACAGTTAAGGACACAACTCACACTCACATTGAAACATATGTTATGAAACAATTCACCTGTGATCTTCAAAAAACATCAGTGCCATGTTAGGAAAAGACATTAAAAAAAAATCCAAATTAGATGAGACTAAAGAGAATTAATGGGCAAACGCAGTCCTAGAATAGAACAACTCCCATAAAGGATGTGTAAAGAATGACTGGAAGATTTTTTGCCTTGTTCATTTATTATGTAATGTGTATGTGTGTGTGTGTGTGTGTGTGTGTGTGTGTGTGTGTGTGTGTGTGTGCATGTGGGTCAGTCTGTTGTGGAAACAGGAACTTACCGACTGGCTGACCAGCAAGTTTCAGGGTTCCTTCAGTTTACATTTCCCCTGCTCTGGGGTTACAGACAGAACTTCTCCAAGCTTTTGACATGGATGCTAGGGGTGCAAACTTGGGTCTTTATACTGGCGGGGAAAGCCTGTTACCTGCCAAATCTAGTTGCACAGTGTTGCAAGAGTTATTTGGAATTAATACTGTGCATACTATTATGTTACATGAATATGAGTACTACTAAAGCACATAAATTTATCATACATATCACAGTATATCTCTGTAAACCTGTACAAGTAAAATATTAAAAGTAAAATGTAGAAAAGTGAGTTTGTGAGAAACCCTGCAGGGTTGGCAGATGGATCACTGGGTAAGAACCCTTGCTGCACAAGCATGAGGCTGTGAGTTCGGATCCCAAACACCCATATAAAACACCTGGCATGGCAGGCCACACCTGTGACTCCAACACTGGGTGGGATGAGGGTGGAGACAGGAAGACTGCCAAGGCTTGCTGGCCACCAGACTAGGTCTGGGTTCAGTGAGAGACCGTATCTCAAGGGATAAGGTGGAGAGTAACAGAGGAGGCACCCCACACCCTTCTGTGATCTCCCTAGACACATACACTGATGCACATACATACAAACTCAATTATACATCACACACACACACACACACACACACACACACACACACACACACAAATTAAGCAAAGCAAAGGAGAAGAAAAATGATTACAATTTCAATGATGTTTATTACTTGGTCGGTGGCTTGTTTTGTTTACATTTCTTTACTATGGGCAACATTCTTTTAAATGCTCTTACTATATTGCTTTACTGAAAAGAGCTATTTCATCGGTGCATTTCTTAGCTGGTGAAATGACATATAGGAAGCAACTGACAGCTCTTTTTCTGTTGCCACTCCCTCTGTTGGCGCAAGTGCTGGGTTTCACACAGCATTGGCCCAGTACCTTTATGCAGTCTATCCTCACCATGCGTTTTTGGCATGCTTGTAGCAAGGCAGCTTGAACCATGGGAACCTCTTGCAACTCAGTAAACAATGGAAATGAGACAGATGATTCTTTATATGGGCATGTAGTGAGGTCATCCAATTTCTTTTTCAGCCTTCTTGTGGGGGTGATGAGGATTAGCTGCTGTAAGTGCAATGTGGAAAACATCAGTTCTCCCAGAGGCCAAGTTCAAGGTCTGCATGAATCATTCCTTTAACTTTTCCCACAGCCATGTTCATTTTCTCTGCATAAAAAACTGCATACCAAGGCTTCTATGCTCCTTCAAAATCTCTCACATGTGTTTTGGTTCCTGAATTAAAATGACCCAGAAGAAAGTGTTCCTCCCCCAACATTTTAATTCAGTGATGAGTAATTGGAATTAATATGACTTTTAGGCACACTTTCCTTAGAGTGTGCCCTTTCCCCTCTTATTGGTTCTTTCATTTTGTGAAGATGGGCTCTCATGTACCCCAGACTGCCCTTCAATGGAGGATAGCCTTGAACTTCTTGATAGTCCTTTTACCACTTGAGTCTAATGATTACATTTGCTCAATATATATATATATAAGACTGGGGATCCTAACCTTCTGTGGAAGGTACAGGGTAGGGGTCCTTGTACTCAGAAACAAGCACTAGGGGAACCAGGAATGTTAAACACACAGGGTTATCTTTTCAAAGGGAGGGATGCACAATCTGTTTTCTGCCCAGAAGGCTGGGAGCAGATGTCCATTCTAATATGGTGACCTTTGGCCTATCTGTAAGCAAAGACTGACTGAATCATCCCCTAGACCCTTATTATGAGCTTGGCAATGTACAGAATCCATCTTTATAGAACACAAAACATGTACTTTACAAAGAGTTTCAATGTAACCATGTCATAAACTTTATTGAGCATTCAGGATTGAGTTGATTACCACCAGGAATTGTTTTGACCAACTATGCTGTGCTTAAAAAATGCCTAAATAAAATACTTGAAGGTCAGATGCCCAAGTTTCAAACCAGCATCGGCTACATAGTTATGGTGAACCAAACAACCTTCTTGGAACATTACTCTGCTGGCCATGTTAGTTGAAGAGAAACCTCCTCACCCCCCTCAACCACACACACACACACACACACACACACACACACACACACACTCATGCATGCTTTAGTGAGCACTCTACTAGCTGAGCTGCATCTTACTTTTGAAGCTTAGAGAACAAGGAACTATCAAGCTTTCTTTGTTCATGTGGTTGCCATTTTGCATACCATCTTATGCAAAATTAATCACAGACAGGGTTTTCAACATTCTCATCAGTTTTCAGACTGATTAAAGCTGGGAGATTATAATAAAAGAATGCACCCAGCATATGCTATGAAGTGTTTAGGTAACAGTGACCTGAGATTCTCCTTCTTTCCAAGTGCTTCTGCTCTTATGAAGTCATGATCAAAAGGGACAAGTCATGCTCTTTAGCAACAGGGCATATGTTTGCACTGCTTTCGAGTGCATAATTTTAAAGCAGACATAATGAGGCCTACTGTGCCTCTTTTACTGTCACAGCCACTATATACATGCTTCCCTTTGGCTGCATTTCTCTTTGAAGCATCCTGAATTTATAATTACATACCAAGTTGCAACTACTGTATTTAGGGAAGGAAAGGCTCAGACATCTGGCTTCAGTGAAAATGAAGGAGTACTTTGGAATGGGGACAATCTCTTGAAACTCCCTCTCATGAAAGTGGTAGTAAGAATCTGTGAGCTGGGTCTGGCCCTCAGTAGGACTGCACTTACATATTACACAGGCAATCCTGGCTTCTGTCTCCAGAGGCAAAAATATTGAAACCTATAGTTTTACTCAAAAGTTTCAGAAGTGTAGGAAACTTTGGCATATGTGGCATGATGTTAGTTTGCCTGAATGTAGATGAAATGGCCTCATAAAAATCCCAAATATTTATCCTATATTTAGAATTATGTGATGGCAGCAATTAAATCTTGAAGACAGGATGGCTTCATACCCTGAGAAAAATGAAGATGGTTGTCTGGGCATGTGTTTTCTCCTGATTTTACAAATACACAACAATAATCTCAACAATTCATATCATTTCAAGGTTTGTGACCTCACTGGGTAAAAAAGATCATTACATACAAATTCAAAAAAGTAGTGTTGAAAAATTGAATACCTTTAATAGCTAGAGGCCAAATTCTTCTATAAGCCAAGCAGCATCTAGTTTTGCTTTTTAAAAGCAACGTAATGACTATTAAAAATATCTTGGGTGATAGGACACTAGGGAATTTTTGCAACCAGTTTGAAAGAAATTCAAGAGATAAATTAGCATTTCTACACCACAATAGTTTTTAATTCATGTACGACTTCCATAAATAATATTTTTCAGAGTCTGTACCTAAAAAAAGGGAATGGAGATAAAATCCCTTTTCACTTCTGCTCACTCTCACTATAGGACATATTTATAATACATGTGATTAGTTGAAAGGATTCCCATGGTACTACCATAACCTTAAGAGATGCCACTTTAAAACACATGATCAGACTGGACTCTGTTCTCTTTCCTTGGAAACTTTGTAGTTATCCCTGCCTAAGAAATAAAGTTTATTGCTAAACAGAAAAACTCACTCCTTATTCTCTCACAACACTCTCAGCACTTTACTTCTGAAGATCTGCCATGTGTTTTCTTTCCTCCACCCCTATCAATTCTTCATGGATATTCCATGATCACCTAAATGAACAAACAACAGGTGTAGAGAGCCGTGAAGTGCCATGCCTTAAAGTGGTGCTGGCTTCTGCCTTCCACCTTCCCATTGGTGAGGGCTCTCTGGCATAAACAAGCCCTTATTTGGTTAAGTCTGTTCAGCCTGTCTACTTCTGCATTAGAGTAGCCTATCTGCAGGGTCCACGTAGCTCACTGGGGTTGGTTAGCTCAAGGGTATTTAAGCCTGTGTAGGGGTCCCCCTGGGCTCTCGCGGGTCAGAAGAACATGTTTCAAGGATCCTGAAATAAACTGCATGAAGAAGATCTTCCCGGAGTCCCGTCTTCCTTGCTGGCAGGGGGAGGCGCGTACAGATGGTGGCCCGTACCAGGAATTTTTCAGATCAGAACTTCTTGCAGTCAGGGCAGTGCTGGCAAGTTCCCAAGGTAAGTTGGGACCAAATTTAAGGCCCTCGGTAAAGAGGCGATAAGTTCTCCAGTAAGGAGCAATGAAGCTCGGGTTTGAACTAAGCCTAAGGCCCTTGGTAAAGAGGCAATAAGGTCTCCAGTAAAGAGCTATAAAGTCCCAGGTAAATTGGGACAAAGTTAAAGACCGCAGGGAAAAAAGCAGCAATAAAGTCTCAGGCATTGAGCGAACCGAAAGTAAAATTTTTAAAATGGGGACTTCTCAGTCTCATCCAAATTTTCTGGCTCTTCAGGAGCTACTTTTGTCAAAGAAACTTAAAGAAAAGCACACTAGAAAGATTCCTGAGCAAATGCGATGCCATTGCGCCTTGGTTCACAGTTTCGGGAGACCTCATGCTAGTGTGCTGGGACAAGTTAGGCAGGGGGGGGACAAGGGACGCTAAAATCTGGAGTCCAACCTGTTTGGAAGTTAGTGCGTAGCTGTATTGAAGACCAGAGGTACTGTAAAGAGGCGATGGAAAAAGGGAAAGCTGTGCTAGAAATGTTGCAAGAAGAAAGATCAAAAGAGGTTGAGAGCACAGGAGAGTCAGGTATGGACGAAACAGATTCTGAGGAAGAATTGCAAGCCCTAGTAAAAGGAGTTAAAAAACAATCCCCTAAGGAGCAGAAGGGCAAGGGAGAGGAGAAATGGAGATGTGAGGAGGGAAGAGACCCTCCTAGAAGAATGCCTTTGGCGCCTTCTCCTGATCAGAGTGAGGAAGGGCGGGGCCCAGGTACAGGGCGCTCCTTTTGCCCTAAGTTCTGGAAAGCCTTACGAAATGACTTAAGTCTTGAACAAGTAAATCAGATTGCCATAAAAGCGTGGAAGTCATTACCCAATAAGGGAGTGGTGAATGATAACCTCACTAAGATACTACAAGGCCCTATAAAACCATTTTCAGATTTTGTGGCCTGTTTGGTAGAGGCTGCAGGGAGAGATTTTGGCATTACAGCAGCCATAGTTGCAACTATCTCTTTTGCAGTTGTGGATTCAGTCACAGCTGCCATGGCTATGAGTACATTGGTGCAGATAGCCTCTAAGCTAAATGAGTTGTTCAAGAATGTGGCTACCGCCTTGGATGCTCAATCTACAATTGGTGCTCAACTAAAAGGAGGTTTAATGATTTTAAACCTAAGAATTTATCTGGTGCAGGAGCAAATAGATACCTTGTGGCAGCTGGCCCAATTGGGATATGAAATGAAATATCCAGATTTGTGTGTTACAAGCATTCAGTATGAGAACTTTACACGTGCTACTAATTTGTCACAACAGTTGTCTAGCTATCTTTTAGGAAATTGGTCTGATGACTTTGATGACTTAATGGTACAGATGCTAGTGGCCATCATTGCAGTAAATTCAACACATGTGGATGCGGGACTTGCTGCCGGATTGTCATTGTGGTTCCTGTTGCCATGGATCATCTGAAAGAGTGGGTGGGAATGGGAGACATGGCTGTCCTCTTGTTGCTTATCTCCTTCGTGGGCCTATGGTGCCTTTGCAAGATGAGGTTTGCTCAGAAGCGGTATGCAGCTATGGTTGTTCAGGCATTTACAGCCATTGGGGCAGGACAGCCTCCCCAAGCATGGCTGGCAGTCATGAACAAGTATTGATCCTTCATGTTCAGGTTTTATGGCTTAGCACTGCACTCCAAGTTAGCTCTGGAAGTGAGCAACTCTGAGAAGGGCAAGTCTGGTTGCATGTGGGTTGGTGTCCGAGGCCCCACCTCCAGGAAAAAAATACTGGACGGGTGTGGCACTGACGTGGCTGACTACCAGGATTCAGGGTCATTACAATGTCCACTGCTTTACTGGAGACCAGACCACTATCCTTGCCTGTTGCGTTATTAAAACAAAAAGGGGGAACTGTAGAGAGCCATGAAGTGCCACGCCTTAAAGTGGTGCTGGCTTCTGCCTTACACCTTCCTGTTGGTGAGGGCTCTCTGGCGTAAACAAGCCCTTATTTGGTTAAGTTTGTTCAGCCTGTCTGCTTCCGTGTTAGAGTAGCCTATCTGCAGGATCCACGTAGCTCACTGGGGTTGGTTAGCTCAAGGGTATTTAAGCCTGTGTAGGGGTTCCCCTGGGTTCTCGCGGGTCAGAAGAGGGGTCAACATTGGTTTCCTTATGTTTCTGAGAGAGGCTCTCTCACTGATTGTCATTGGCTAGAATGACGAGCTGGTAAGCCCCCCTGGAATCTGCTTATCTCTGGCCCCCTGCCCCAGCTTATAGACACACACTTCCATATATGCTTTGTTTTGTTTTGTTTTGTTTTTTGTTGGTTTTGGTTTTTTCTCATAGGTGCTGGGTTTCTGCACTCAGGTTACCATACTTAAAGAGGAAGTATTTTACTCACGGAGCTATTTACCCAGCACATCTTGTGACCTTCAGGTTTGCTAGAGGAATGCACAGAACTCAAAGAAATAGTTTACTGACTATTGGTTATGGTCTCCCTTTATCCACAGCATTCACATCCCGAGGCTCCCCAGCTGATACTCAAAACTGCAGCTGGTAGGAAGTCCAGTATGTACTATATTTATTCCTATCCATCTATCCATATAATTGTGTTTGATTTATAAATTAGACAAAATAAACACAAGCCACAACAATAATAAGCCAGAGCAGTTAGAACAGAACAACTACAAGATTCTTCTGTGAGAGAAGCTATGTGAAGGTGGTCTCACTTCTCTCTCAAAATGCATTATTGTCTTATGTCTACTTTACTGGGGATGATGCAACATGCTTCCGAGTCTCTCTGATTACATCAACAGCTTCTGTGAAAGGAAAGGGGGAATGATGGCAAAGCACATTTTGAAAGTGGTTTTAGGACACATAAACATGGGGATTTATTTAGCATTTAGCTGCTGCCTGAGAACTTTGGTCATCTCTACCATGGGTCACAGGCACTGACACTATGCCTAGAAGCTCAAGATACTCATTCAAAGGCCTCCAGACTGTTGTGCTATAGACCCTGTGCTCTTTGTTACACATTTCCTTCTTTATCTTCTACCACCTATATTGGTTTTGGTCCTTCTCAACACTTTCTTCTGCATACTGATTCAGAGACAGCTGATCCCATACCTCTCCCCAGACTGAATGCCTATGCTCCTAAATAAGTTGTTTTCATCTTGTGCTGTTCTTGACTTGGGATTCACTGACCATAATTCAGAATCAAAGGATGAAATGTATATGCAGGGTAGAGAACTTGGACAGAAGTATAATTTATATCTTTTGTGTGACAGACCAGAGTGACATGGGAGTTCACCATTACTCAGATTGGAGTCAAATTTAAAATTTGTGAATTTGTTAATGAAATATTTTGTATTTGGAATTTTCTGAAATATTTGTAATTTTCCATTTGTATATCCCTCGAGGTTGACTGAACCTGAAAATATGTATAGGAAGGAACTGGAAGATTATCAAACAATGCAACTTAGAAACAACCAATTGGTAAAAGCACACAGGACACTGTGTGGGGAGGAGAAGCAGAGCACCTGGAGATATGCCACACTGCCGGAATATGCTTACCAGTGGGAAGGCTCTCTGAACTTCATCTTCTCCAGTAACTATGGAGACTTCACAACTACTCACTGGAAATTTAGTATTAAAAGTCAACTTTTAATATTTTCTCTGGGGTGAAAGAGAGGTCTGAAGTTTCTAATCCACTAACTAGTTCCCTTCCTTTGAGACTTTCCAAATGTCAGCACATTGACATAAACTCGGTTGTGTTTAAAAGAAACTTATTGTGACTAACAAAAGATGGCCTCTCACCTTTGTGGTCTTACACTACTTTGGAAATTTCAAGACTTTGATGCTATATCAGGAAGTAGGATAAAGACCAGATAAATATTGTTTTTTACAGGTTAGAAATCAGTTTCCCATCCCTTGCTTCCAAGTTTGCTTTGTGAGTTGACACTGCTATGAAATTTGAGTAAGAGGAACACTCTTCTTTGGGACTTACATGTTCTCACTTGCTTTTACTAATACATCTACCAGCTTGCCATGGTCAGAGCAGAATGGGCAGCATCTTCAAGAAGATGATGGAGACATGCAGCAAACTTATCCCTGACAGTACCAACCTAGTAAAAAGATGATTGTGGTGATATTTTGTTTGTGATCTAACAAATAAAGCTTGCCTGAAGATCAGAGTATGAAGCTAGCTACGCTAGTTAGGCATAGACACCAGGCGGTGGTAGCACACACCTTTAATCTCAGTGCTCAGGAGGCAGAGACAGGTGGATCTCTGTGAGTTCCAGGCCACTCTGGACTACAGATTGATCCAGTCTAAAAGAGAAACAGAGCTCACACAAAGGTCATCCCAGCACTTAGAGTGACATGCCTTTAATCTTAGCACTAGGGAGGAGGAGACAGGAGTAATCTGGTTGGGTGGAGAGGTGGAATATAAGGCAGGAACAAGAACTCATTGCATTCAGTTTGAGGATTCATAGGGACAGGATCATCCTATTGCTCTGAGGATTCTGTAGAGGCAAGAGGTCTCTCTTGTGCTGGCTGGTTTACTTCTCTGACCTTTCAACATTTACCTGGATATCTGACTCCAGGTTTTCATTATTAAGACCAATTAGATCTCATGCTACAGCTGACTTCCATTTGATTCACAGACACACAAGTCATAGTGATGGGAGATGTCATTTTGTAAAGATGTTTCTCTTATTGGTTAATGAATAAAGCCCTGTTGGCCAATAGGAAAGCAACATAGGTGGGACTAGGAGAGGTGGAGGATTCTGGGAAACATAGGAGTCTCGATGTGATCTCAGGAAGAGAGGATGGGAGTCTGGCGTTCTTGGTAAGATAAGACCATGTAGAATTACATATGTTAGTAATTATGGATTACTATTTAAGACAGAGCTAGACAATAAGAAGCTTTAGCCATTGGCCAACAGCTTTATGACTAATAGAGTCTCTCTGTGTTATTTTGGGACTGACACTACTCGGGGACCAGGGTGGGGGGAAACTGCTGGTAACATTAGAGTGACGAATAGTTGCCCTACTCTAGTGAATTTGATTTATCAGCAGAAATTAGCGACCCAAATGATATCTAATAATTTTGATTAGTTGCTTACTATTAAAAGTGGTAATAATTTTAGCCATTCTGGCAGGAGTAAGATGGTATCACAAAGTTGTTTTGATTTGCATTTCCCTGATAGCTAAGGATGTTGAGCACTTTCTTAAGTGTCTTTCAGCCTTTTTGATTCCTCTATTGATAGCTGGGAATCTAGCATGGGACTGACTCAGACCCTCTGAATATGGGTCTCAGCTAGAAGGACTGAGCAGTCTAAGGGACCTCAGACAGTAGAACCAGGATATATTCCTGATGCACAAAAGGACCTTGCGGACACATCTCCCATGGAGGGATACTCCCTTAACCTAGAGACAGGAGAGAAGTCCTAGTCCCTACTTCAAATAACTTGACAGATTTACATGACCCCACCTGGATAGCATAGCCCTACATGTGGAATGGGGGTGGGGGATGGGAGGGGAGGGTGGTCAGGGTGCACGTGAGGGGGGAGAGAGGGTAAGTGGGAGGGAAGGAGGGAGGGAGAGGAAACTGGGATCAACATGTAAAAATTTTAAATTATATTATTAATAAAAAAAGTGGTAATAAGAAAAATCCATGTCATGATTTGGATACTTAGAAGATTGATGTCACTGGGTGGGTTAAATGAGAAATGACTCTTCAAGTGCACATACTTAAACCCTTAGCCCTCAGCTGACAGCACTATTTGGAGAGGTAATGAGGAAGGGCAACCTCTTGAAGGGAGTACATCACCATGAGTGGGCTCTGTGTGTTTGTATTTTCATCCTTCTAGTTCTCTTTCTGCTTAATGATTGTGGTGGAAGATTTGTCCCTCAGCTTCCTGATACCATCTGTCCCTCATTATGGACTTGCCCTATTGAAACACAAAGTAAACTCTTTCATAGTTACTTTGGATTATAGTATCTTATCACAGCAGCACAGTAACCAATACACTCACAGACTAGGAGAGTAATTTATGTGGCTATTTCTGTTGAAGTTTGGGTGATAATATTTAGTCATGTGCTATGCTTGAGTTAAAATGTAGTAGCATTCCCACAAGAAAGATGACCTGAATTTGCATCTCAAGCACAAATGTAAAAGCTGGGTTCAGCTATGGAGAGGTAGAGACTGGTAAGTCGGTGGAACTTGCTGGCAACAAGTCTAGCCAAATTGATAAGCTCCAGGTCCAGTGAGAGATGCTGAGCCCTGACATGGCTCTCAGGCTTCCACATAAGCATGCAGACACACAAAGGAGATTTTTGTGTTAGTCAGCTTTTGATTAGTGTAACAAATAAGAGAAACAATCAGCATATAGAAGGAGGAAGTCAACTTTGGTACATGGTTGTAACAGTTCCTCCCATGATTGGTTAGCCCTGTAGCATTTGAACCTGTGGAAAGGACATATGTCAGTGTATGTGTGCACACTAGAGCAAGCAGTTCACCTGATGCCTGGTAAGCAGATCAGAGGGTACCAACAATGCTCCAATAATTTTGAGGTCAAGCTTTCAATAGCATACTGGCCTTTTTCCAAGATCTACCTCTTAAAATTTGCTACCTAGCAATAGCACTGAGCTAGACACCAATACTTTGAGCCTTCAGGAATCATTCTCTCTGTAAACTATTCCAACACCATGTCAAAAGTCAATAATGGAGGACCAGGTGAGTGAAGGATACCCACACACCCTCCTGGTGCTGCTTGCTCTGGGCATGGAGAAGAAACTGTAAATTTCTTTTGTGTTCATGTGTGTGCACACATACGTGTATAGGTACCTTTATGTACACAGATTATGTGCGTGCATGTGTGTAGACACAGATGTGCACATGCCTGGGAAACCTGAGATCCAAAGGTGCAGGATCTCTATGGCAAGAGGGTTAGGATATCCGAGAGGAGTGAATCCCAGAGAGGGACCAATGTCGTGCAGGATCTCTATGGCAAGAGGCAATGATAGGGTATCCAAGAGGAGTGAATCCCAGAGAGGGACCAATGTTGATAGTGTAGCAGAAACTAAAGCCTCCAACCACACCAAATGACTCTTTGCAAAGAGCACTTGTAAGTAAAGATGCATAGACTAAAGGGCATACTGTGTCACACCACAGATTTCACAATGAGAAACTTTTTTCTTCTATATTATATTTTGTTTTGGGGAGTAGGTTGCAAGGGCAGAGGGTGGATACAAAGGTATTGTAGATGAATGGGAATGGGATGCATGATACGAAATTCACAAAGAATTAATAAAAAGTTTTTAAAAACTCAATAATGGTGTCAACTCATTGTGGTGTTCACAGTTCCATACAAAAATGTAGAAACACCGAGGCATCTATTATTCCGGCCACCTCTGTGTCTATATTCTGTACTTATTTTTATAAATCAAAGGGACTACTTTTGGAATTCTGTTCGGCATTCTCTGTATGAAGTGGATGCTTCTGTATTCGGTTTTAATGTCCTCAAATGGATGTAAAATTAGACGTCCTAGGAAACGAGGGATCCCTCAAACATGAGTGTAGGCATGGACAGATAAATTCAGGCCAGTTAGTGCCGTTCACAAGCTCAGTGGTAGAGAAGTCCTGCGGGAAAAGCTGATATATATTATCATAAAGCAAAACGTGCGCCTGTCCCAGGGACTGGAGAAGCTGAACAAACCCTAGAGACAGTGGAGCCGCTGTGGACTGACTGTGGACCTGTGCCAACGAGGGAGCCAGCAGAGCAGCCACACTGCATCAACGACAAGGAGAGGTTACTTGATCGCTGTCCTCCCGTCTGCACAAGAGCCTTGGGAGTGGCACACCCTCAGGGGAGACCTACAGGCAAAAGGACTACCAGGCAGATAGTCCAGGCTAGCCCAGTTGACAAATTACAGATCCACTAAGCTTCATATACATTTGCAAGAGGTGTGTAGTGAGATATTCACTTTGTCCGCATCTGTGGCGCTGATCACACCCATTGGGGGTGGAGACAGGGGGGCAGACGTTACCGGGGAGGGTCGGGGAGGGGGGGTACTAGGTCTGAGGAATGCTCTCTTGCTTGGAGCACGCGGACAGAAGAACATCCAGAGGTATCCTTGGGTTCAGGTGTTCATCTGTCTATGTTGTAAGTTATTTCTCCCAGAATAAACGCCTATTTGGCCTATTTGTTTCTCCTGACCCTCATTAAACCACAATAACTTTTTTTTTGTTTTGTTTTGTTTTTCTATCTCTCACAGATTTATTTTAAAATGTTGATATAGTTAGGACATGCTACCCTTGATACTTTCACATGTGAGGAAACAACAGAAGCCTGGAGGTCATGGTCATCTTCACCCTCACTCTTCCTTAATGAAGGGAAGATGCAGGTCACAAAGCCTCACACAAGAAGTCCCCTCTCTGCACTCAGAGGAGAGCTCTCATCTCCAAAGATACAGATCCCAGGGGTGATCTGAAGGATGTCTTGCTAAGTTTTCCAATTTATTATTGCACTATGTCCCTTGTCCAATTATATTTCTGTAATTTTCTTAAAACCAACTATTGGAATTTCACAGGTTTACTTGTTTCTTTGAGTTCTTACTTTTTAAATGTCCCATGTCAAGGGGGGAACATTGTAAACAAAGCTGTATGTTTTTATTTTGCTAATATGTTTTCTATTGAACCTAATGGTAGGCGAGGAAAGAAATATTTTCCTTTACCACAGTTTCTGGGACCCAATGTGGAAACCCATTGGCTGTGTTTGTGTGATAACTAATCTTGGTTACCAATTTGATACTCTTGGGAAGAGAGAGCCTCAATTGGGGAATTGCCTCCATCTGATTGGGCTGTGGGTGTGTCTGTGGGTGTACCAGTTGGTTGGGTGTCAACTTGACACAAACTAGAGCCACCAGAGAGGAAGGAGCCTCAGTTGATGAAATGCCTCCATGAGATGTAGCTGTAAGGCATTTTCTCAATTAGAGATTAACGGGGTGAGGGCCCAGGCCACTGTGGGTGGTGCCATGCCTGGGCTGATGGTCCTGGGTTCTACAGGAAAACCTGTTGAGCAAGCCATGGGAAACAAGTCAGCAAGCAGCAGCGATCCAGGGCCTCTGCATCATCAGTTCTTGCCTCTAGAAGGGTCCACCCCTGTTTGAATTCTTGCCCTGACTTTCTTTCATGATCAAAGGTAATGTGGAAGTATAAGCCCCTCAGTCTCCAACTTGCTTTTTGGTTATCGTGTTTCTTTGCAGCAATAGAAACTCTAAGATAGTCTCCTCCTTCTCCTGTCTTCTACTTTTTCTTGTGATTACTAATTAATCTAGAAGGACCCAGTGTGGTCCCCGCCTCCCCCATGCCCACCCCATCAGCATCCATAATCTGTAGCTGAAGTTGATTCTGGGAGCAAGCCAAAAAGTGGTATTGTTTCAAAATATTGCTCCGAGTTCCTGCTTGGTTTCCCTCAATGATAGATTATAACCTATGAAATGACATAAACCTACGAAATGACATAAATCCCTTCTTCCCTAAGTTGCTTTTGTTCACAGGGTGTGCTAGAACAACAGAGGTTAAACTAGAACAGTATGTCACAGGCCAAAGATAAGTTATTTCCTCCAGAAGGCACAGTGAAAGAATCCTGGATATTTGACAAAAGTAAAGGATTTTTGTATCAGTTGCCCAGATTTTAGCCTATGGGGTCTAGTCATTCAAAAGTGCTAAGTTTTTAGATTGTTGACTACCAAGAGTAATTGCTTACATGGGTGCCCATTTCTTTCATGATGGTGTAAAACTTTTAACTTTTTTTCCTAATTAATCTTTGTCAATTTTATGTTCAGTCTCATCCAGGGACTTAAGAGAATCCAGGAAATTCTCTTTCTGTACTATAATAACAAATTGAGCATACACCGGAATTTCTGTATTGCAGTTAGTTAAATTTAGGAGAGCAACTTTCTATGTCAACTTAATGTGTGGGAGGGTGTAGGAGCACAAAGGTGTGATAAGACTCATGGCTGATCTCCTGTAACAAAATGCAGGTTTGCAGGGGAAGAGCAGAACACAATTACTTAACCAGAACTTTTCAGAAACCTTTAGAAATAAGGACTCAAACAATGCAGCCTGTTTCAATGCTAAAGTACAGTAAAGCATGCACAGATGAGAATAAATGTGATTGAACAAGAGGCAGGGCATTATGGTTTCAGACTGAGAGGGAAACCAGGACTGTCCAGTTAGACAATGCTTGATTTCTCTGCTCAGTATTCTGTCTCCTGGGCATGGTTAAGGCCTCTTGGGATAAAACATAGTATAAAGGACAAGGAGAGATTTGTGTATCAAAATTTTATGACTTACTTCAGAGGACAGGAAGTCTAGCTCCTATTGATCACCAGAAGAAGTGGAATTTGGATTTTTATGATTAGCTATGGAGAACAAAGAGGGCCATAAGGTTGTGTGTTCCCATAAAGGTTCATATATTTCTACCTGAACCTACCCTCCTTATTGAGAGTTCTGACCCAGGCAGAGAGTTGCTTAACTCCGAGGTCCAGAACAGCCAATACTAGACAGATTCCTAGGGACATATCCCTCTTCCTTGAGTAATTGTATTTTTAGGATTGTGTAATGGCTTTGATTTGTTCTTTTTCTAAATAGCACAGAGGGAGTATCTTCATAGTCCATTTTCTATTGTTTTAACAAAATACCTGAGATTGGGTAATTAATAAAGGTGGAGTCTTTTGTTTGTTTTGCATTTTTGATCATAATTCTCAAAACTGAAGTTCAAGGACAGAGAGACGAATCTGACTGGCTGATACTCAGGATCTGTTGGTTGAAAAGTAGAAGAGCTAGAGATGCATTGGAAGAGCCAGCCAATGGGGGGTGGGGGAAGGATGACCTTCGTGACAATGGCTTTCTGGGCAGTAACTGCTGAAATCGTTAGCTCAGTAACAGGAGAAAGACTTTGAATGCCTTTTAGAGCCCCACTCATGTTGTTGCAATGGCAATCAATTTCAAATTGACTTTGCAAGGGACAAAACATATTCAAATCATAGCTGAAAGGAAGGCATCTGAGAGATTAGAGATTGAAAAAAGATTGTGCATTAAGTTATTTTGAGGAGAGAGATGCAAATCTGAGATACTGTAGGACTCTGGAGAGGAACTAACTAAGGAACAGCTGAAGACGCAGGGATTTTTGAAGGAGGCAGATCACAAAGATGAACCTTGCTCACTAGGCTGGAGAAAGTATTTCACAATGTCTTGAGGGAGTCTGATAGTGAATGTCCTTGAATTGTGGGTAATGAGTCAAAGGCACCTAGAAATCTAGTTTATTTCTAATATTTTCCTACTATAACTAATATGTTGGATGGTCTTAAATATCAACCATCTAGCACATTTTTATTGTTTTCCTAACATTAATTTTGAGACATAAAAGTTAATATATTAAAAGCTACAAAAATGTTTAAGACTTGATACTCACTAACAATATAATATTCTGTGTTATCATTATAACCCACAGGCAAAGTTCATGATATTCAATACTTTGTCAAACAATGGTGGTTATCATTGACTTTTATAGTTTTATTTATTTTTCTTTCATGTTTAAGACTGTTTTGTCTTCATGGATGTCTGTGCATCAGATGTTACAGTTTTCATGAAGGCCAGAAGAAGGAATAAAATCCTTTGGAACTGGAGTTAAAGGTACTTGTGAGTTGCCATGTGGTGCTGGTGCTCAGAATTGAACCTGTGTCCCCTGGAAGAGTAGCCAGTGCTATTACCATTTGAGCTGAGACATCTCTCTGGTCTACACTGTTACCAGTTTTGAAGATTTTCAACCATATGATTGGGGAGAACAATGCTATCATATAACAAATTTACTTGAATCAACCATTTGACACTAATAGTGATTTCTAAGAACAATCAAGAGACGAGACTGCTGTGACTGAACTAGAATGTTCAAAGTACTTTGCAAAATGTCTCTTCATTTAAATTTCATGCATAAGATAGAAGATTGTTTGAACCCAATGATTGTATTAGGTCCTGTGATAGAAGGGTTATATATTATGTGTCTTAATTAGCCACCCCGCCCCCAGTCCTGGATCCCTTATGCGTAGACCATTTAGCTGTATATTTATTCTAACTGTGGTATCACAATCACTCTTCTGTAATAGAGTTGATCACTGCCTCCAGTTTAGCCCCTACTTGTCCAGAATAATGGCATTATTATATTATTTTCCTGCTCTTTCAAAATCACGAGAATTACATCCATTTAGTTCAATCCAGTTAAACTATAACTAATTTTGAAACCACGGTACTTAGAATTATATTCTATACCACTTGAAGCAATATTCCAGTATAATCTTTACTTACCCTACTTCTTACCCTTCATCTTTATCAATACACCAAACCTGAATATTTAGCCCACCTTCTTTGGTTGTATAATGGCCTTCAAATAGAAATGTGACCCACATGAAGATAAATAGGGCTTTCTGTAAAAAGATAGTATGTGGGACAGACTATCTCAAACTAGTGATCAATTTAAAATATGTATCTGTATGTATATATAAGTGTTGTATGCAAAAGACATGTTTGTGTGTGGGAGACTGTGGGGACATGTGTTCTATGGTGAGAAGTACGAGGATAAGCTTGTGTCTTGGTATTGTCTTATACCCTGTTCCAAAAGAGGTTCCCCCTTGTTCACTGCTGTGTGAGCCAGATTAGCTGCAAGCATTCTGGAATTTTCCTGTCTCGACCTCCTCTCACTGGAATTACAGACATACATTACCAAGTCTGGCTTCCTTCAGATTCTAGGCATCCAGACTCGGGTCTTCACATGCTTTCACAGTAAGCATTGAGCCATCTCCATAACCCCAGAGCACAATTTGACTTTTATCTTGTTTTGAGACAAGGTCTACCTATAGTGCTATAGTATAGACTGGTCTGGACCTGAAGTTGGTTTTGAATTTGCAATGATCTTCTTACTTCAGACTTCCAAGATCTGGAATTATAGACATGTGCTCCCATGCTCAACTCAATTCTAAAAGACAAATCCTGATTATCATAGGCTTGGCTTCACTTTGATGGAGAAAGGTGACCAGAGTATTGGAGCCTGCTACTGCTACACCTTGAAATCACATAACTAATTCTTTTCATATCGAAAAGATATCATTTGGACTTTTGAGGTAGCTGGAATGACAGACTAGCTACAGTAATTCAATATGTTTAGTGTTCATATTTCTTTTTGTAAGTTTACAAACTGGCAGTTTTAATTGTAAAGGAAAATCCAAAACTGTCAAAACTCTTTGGATGGAAATTAAGTATGATTTCTGACACACTAAATATAAAAAGCTGATTAGCCTTAGCATTAAGAACACAACATCTTGGCAGGAGAGACGGCTCAGTAGTTAAGAGCACTGGCTGCTCTTTCAGAGGATCCAAGTTTGATTCCTAGCTCTCACATAGCACCTCATAACCACCTTGTAAGTCCAGTTCCATGAGATCTGGAGCCCTCTTTTGCATTTTTCAGATACCAGGTATATATGTGGAACACATATATATGTATAACTGAAATACTCATACACATTAAAGACATCTACTTTCTGGATTTGAATGATAAAGGTTCAGGGTTTAAGTCTTAGCTTCAGAAACTTTCCTTTTGCTGTTATTCTACCCAGAGCCCTGTGCATACTAGATAAGTGCTCTATGATGGAGCTATATCCCAACCTTCCACTATATATAGCACCGAACCACAATACCTCATCTTATAAAATATTATCTGATGTAAAACTAAGTACTGTTTAAGTATAAATCAGTATTATAAAATATAGTAGATTCTGCATAGATGAACTAATTTAAGTTTTCTCCCACATTGAATGCAATTCTAAACTCTGTGTATCTTTCATTCAAATGTTAGTAAGCTCCAACTTGCTCAGAAGGAAATTGGCATTTGTATTCTATCAAATTGGGAGTAAGCAAGTCCCTACTTAAGGAGCTGATAAAATCCATTTTTTGTCTTTTATATAATGTTTGGCACCACCAAAAAAATATAAATTGGTATCATTGAAGTTTTAGCAAGGAAGGCTGACTGAGAGTATACAACATTTGCCCAATTTTTGAAGGCCTGTGTGCAATATCTATCTAGTGTGCAATCACACATCACACGGGCACATGTCAACACACACACACACACACACACACACACACACACACACACAGAGGAAGGAGAAGAAAAAGATAAGAGACCAAATTCCTGAGTTAGGAGATCATGAACAATGTTTTTTATAACGGATAATTTATTAACTATTTATGTCAAGGAAGATCTGGTTTGTAGCAGTGGATATAGGCTATGGCTATCACAGAATGATCTCCCATCATTGTTACAACTTAAAAAAAAAGTTTCCAAAGCAAAACTCATTTGCAATACCAAGAAACAACTGTGATGGCTCAGTGAGGAAAGGTGCTTGGAGCCAATTCCAAGGATCTGAGTTTGATCCCTGGAATGCACACAGTGGAAGGGAAAAATCCAACCCCAGCAAGTTGTCCTTTGACCTCCACATGTACACAATGACACACTTTCCAGTAAATAAATAAATTAAAAAAAAAAAAACAAAAAAACTATTACAGGAGAAAAATAAACAACTCTGCCAACCATGGTGGTGTAAGCCTGTTGTTCCAGAATTCAGGAAACAGAGGTGGGAAAACTACAATTTTGGAGGACAGCCAGGGATGCTTGTGGTAGGAAATGAGGAGGGGTGGGCAGGAAGGGAGGTTTCTTGATGCTTATCGTGAAAAGAAATGGCATGCAAAGCACATGTAATCCACACAACTCCTACTTGGGGGCCCTGAAAAGAATCTGTGTCTGCAGAGACTGATTGTCTGATTAGAATTTCAATACTGTGAGTAGATGAGAATATTCCTGGGCAAGAGTTTAATCACTTTGGCCTAGGCTAGTTCTAGCCCTCTGAAACAGCCATTCCTTGCTGTAATAGTTGAGCAGAGGGAGGTGACCTTGGTGGGTTGGAGCCGAGGGGCATCTCAAACTCACACCATGCAACAGAGCTCATCTGGGAGGTTTATTAAGGGGGGCTGCAGAGGAGACCTGTGAGCAACAGCAGGAGGAAAGAGAGAGACGGGGGTGAGAAGGGCTTGACTTTTATGGGGGATATAGCACATGCGAATAGGGAATGCTCTACTTGGCAGCAGCAGCTACAGTGTCACTAACAGATAAGAAAGAGCCTTAGGAATCTATTAACAGAGTATTGCCTCTGCCAATCCAAACACACTGAGTATAATCAGAAAGCATGTTGGGCCTATCAAAAACCTTCCTCTGCCTTGCTGTCCCCACCTCTCAGATGCCTCATCAATGAATCTTAAACTTGCCTTGACTTGGAACTTTCTGTAAAATTGCGTCCGAGTCAGAACATGGAATGTGAGGTCATCCAGATCTGTGTTTCTAGGCCACACTCACTCAAAATGGCTTCAGAATAAACTGTCTCTATTTCCTTAAGGCGATAGCTGTGGGTTTTGCACTGACAGGAATGATCAGCTGAGTTCACCGGAGCAGCTAACATCAGTCCCAGTGTCACCACGTAAATGTCATTTTATTTCTTGTTTGTTTGCCTTCTCTTGTTTGTTCTTATTGTGACCCCTTTTCCTCTCTTCCTGTCAGTGAACAGGCAGCTTCTTGCAAATAGGAGCTTGAGGTGATTTTGCATGAGCAATGCTGCCTCAGTGGTCAGCATAATGCCCAGGCTGGCTAGGGAACTCGGAAGCCTCCCGGTCCAGCCGCCACAGGGGCTCCTTTCTTCCAGCTCTCCGGATGCTTTGTCAGCTCTTGAATGCTGCCTATGGTTCCCTTTGTGGAGACAGCTCAGGGTCTGGTGTGATTAGTCTCTTGATGGCTGCTCCATGTGTGAAGAGAGCCTGGCCTGTTCTGTAGCAGCCAATCAGTTTGCTCCCAGTGCTTACATCAGCATGGCATGATGGGAACCTCCCATTCTGAATGAGCTCCCCTTGTTGCTTTTGTTTTTCCTTTGGAAGGATGAAAAGGAAGTCTGGGAAAAGAGCAAGAGCTGCCTGCCTCTAATGAAAATCAATACACACTATTCATAATAATTTTAAGAAATTGAGGCTCTAGTATGGGAGGCAAGCGACGAAGAATCACGGGAAAAAATTAATTTACAGTTTATTGAAACTTGGGTTCAAGAAACCAGTTTAACACTTTTGGTTAAAAGTTAGTTTTTCCCACCCATCACCCCCACACACACACGCTAATATTCATCTTCCCCTGTAGAGCTGTACACATTCATTTAAAAGAGTGGACAGAGAACATATCACTTCTGCTTTTGTGGGGTGGAAGGCAATGGGGAAATATTTAAAAGAGGTTCATAGAAGGTGTCTTCTTGCCTCTTTTCATGGTCTCCCTTCAGATGTCCTATGTGGTTCACAGCAGACTGCATGTTTACGGAAATGATGAGCTAGTCCCACACCCTTCACTTGCACCACCTCTCACTGTCATGAATTAGCTAGGAAGGCTTGTCTGAAAGTAATGTGGTCCAATGGCATTTTGCCTTTGTCTGGGCTCAGGGCTGTAGTGAGAATGCTTTGCTGAAGCGATTCTAGTATATGTTAATGACCTATTTCCACAGCTCGATTTATGGCAATCAATAGTTGGTTATGGATTTGATCAAGGACACTTTAAATCTGAAGATCCTCATTCTGCAGAGATCCAGGAATTATCCCAGAGCAGATGCTTTGAGTTTGCAAGCATCTCCTGCTGCCTGTGTGTGACACAATTGCCAAATTGTCTCTGACCACAGGTACCTTCCTATGAAACATTGCTTTTCCTCCTAAATTGTGAGAAGGGGGGGGCGAGTTAAATATAACAAAGCATGCCTTTTTGTATTTCTGGGAAGAGAGGCAACTGTTTTTGAGATGCTATTCCAGTCAGGATGCAGACTGTAAGGATTCAGGCATTATGCTGGCTTGTCCTTGTCACCTGGTAGAATGTACTCAGGCAGTACCCTGGTCAGCCCAGGGTTCCATGACTACTAACCTGTGATCAGGTGCAATGGACCCTTTAAAAGAAAGACCCCGCCCACCTATGCTCTCTTTTCCAGCTATCTTTCCCGCTGTTTCCCTGAGGGCAGACAGGCAGTCTCCTCTTCTGTCCTCTCTCTGTCTCAGTGTCTCTTTACCTCTTTTCTCTCTCTTTTCCCCTCCCTCCCCTTTCTAATAAAACTTTTCACTTAAGCTCTATCTGCCTGGCATGTTTGTGTCCAGTCTGTCAGTGGTGGCCCGTTCCCCTCTCCCATCCAGGTTCACCTTCGCCTGCCATGGCATTTGCTAAGGTCCCCCTTGGGGCTTTATCATAACCCAGACATCTATCTATGGCCAAAAATCTCCCTGTCACTTTTCACAAAGCATCTCACAGGACATTTGTTCAAAACGTATTTGTGAACTCCACTTTGCTGGGTGCCTACTACTAGAAATCTAAAGGTATTTATGAGACTTGTTCCTGGCCTTAGGGCTCGTTTTCACTGCTGACTGAGCTTCTGCTGTACGAAGAGCATGGTGCCTGTTGTCAGAGATACAACTCTAAAAGATGCGAGGATGTGGGTGTAAGCAATGGTGTAGAGAAACTACCAAACTATACTGCTCCATGGGTAAAAAGAAGGGTTTACTGAGGATCAAACTGCCAAGACCATGTCCTAAGTCAGATTTGTTGATAAGTTCTATGACTCTAAAGAACACTGAATAATACAGGGGGCCGCAGGAGCCTTGGAATCAGCCTCTGAAGGTGGAACTGGTTCATATCAGCTCTCGAGAAATCTGGGTTTGCTGGGTCTGCGGAATGACTTGGGGATTGTGAGGTGTTTTTGAACAATTACAGGCCTGCAGTTGATTCCTAGATGGGGTCTGTCAGCTGGGTTGATGCATAGGTGATGAGACAGACATAGTTAAGGGACAGAAGTTATAAAGTTAAGGAACTTAGGAAAAAAACTTTATCTTGGGGGTTCACTTAAAACTTCTCTTAATCCTGCCTATCAAGAATAAGACCACTACCACTGTTTAAAGCCAAATTTGAAGCAAGCTTTATTTAAGTACTGGTCAAGTCCATACCCAGGTTCTTGGGAATTGGCCCTGCGTCACGGTTTCCAGAGGCTTAAGAAGGAAAGCCCATAATTCATTGAGCTTCCTATCAGGTCCAATCAGGGGCAAGCATACATCCTGATGTACCTCCAGCCTACATCCAATCAGGGGCAAGTTTATATCCTGATATATATTCTGCCTGTGAACCTCCCACCCACATGTGGTCAAGCACATCTGGTGCAGACGGATCAAACAAACTTGTTTAGGGAAGTGAAATACATGTGGCTGTTATCTCCCATAAACAATACCCTCCAGCATTCCAGGAACGATCTGTCCTTGGGCAAGGCACTTGTAGGTTAGAGGCATTTTTGTTTCATGGATCTCTAAGGCATAGTAATTAAAAGTCAAAATATAACTTTGGCTCTCATAATTTCTGGCCTGTTTTATGGTTCTGGTGTTTGGGGCAGGGAAGGTGGGGTGGAGGAAAGTACTCTCAAAACCAGGGGAAGGAAAGAGTCCACCCAGGGAATAGGCAGTAGGTGGGAAAGCTTAAGCTGTTGACCGATAGGAGTACTTATCAGGCAAGGGAACCTTGAATCTGTTTGACCTGTGACAGATGGATCCAAGTTGTAAATCCCCTAAGCTTACATAAAGTTTAAAATTTTACAGAAAGATACACGTTTTAGATAAATCTGTTTTAATCTGCCCTGAAATCTTCATTGTAGAAAAATCAGCTAACAAGAAGAGTCTGTCAACAGCTGGAATAAATCATGCCCTAGACAAACAGCAAAACAAAGCCTGAAAAGTTATCAATAGGTGTAAACATTCATTTGTAATAAGACAGAAATCCCAAAGCATGAAAGAGAACACAAGGGAAGAAGAGCTGGAGGACCCAAAAGATAGCTGGGATACAAGCACAAGCACCCTTTCCTCTACTAATCCCACCCGTGAGAATAAGACCACTACGATAATTTGAGCCAAAATTGAAGAAAGCTTGGTTTTTATTGTGGCGCACTCAAGAGCTGGCTAGCAACTGCCTCCTTAAGTTGGGTTATAGAGTAGCCCCAAATCCATTTCTTGGGTCCGTTTTAAGGAATAAAATCACAAGTAGTTACGAAACAGGTTTACAAGAGAGAGAGACAATTGAGCAATAAGGAAATAATATCACATGGTCATCATGTGGTTAGGGAGGGTGGTTAATGAGGGTAACAGTCTTCTCAAAACCAAGTTAAGGGCATGGGCTGGGGACGGTCAGGTTCCCAGAAACAGGTGTGAAAACAGCAGCATTCAGCTCTTACAGTAAACATTACTTTTAAAATAAAGTACAATGACTCCTTCCTTCACCTCTGTGGATGACAATAAGGGCATGAGCACTGCAAGGCATGGTTGAGGGGATTTTTATTGCAGATATGAGGGAGAATACAGCAGGAGACATCTGAGAGAGTTCAGAGCATGGTGAGAATAAACTGGACTGAACAAGAGCCAGCATACTGAACTGGGCCATGAGAGGAAAGAGAGGGGAGAGGGTGAGAGAGGACAAGAAGAGAGAGAAAAGAAGAGAGAGGGTCAAGAGAGAGAACCCAGGAGAACAGAGAGAACACAGGGCTGAAATGGAAGGTTTCATAGGAATGAGAATCTGGGGGGAGAAAGGGAAGGGAAATTCCTGGGATGGAGAGGTCTAGGGTAGGGGGCCAGGTGAGAAAAGCAGAGAGGAGCCACAGGTGCTGAGTAAGCCTGGCTGTGAGCCAGCTTGTGCATACTAGTAGGTACAACAGTTAGCCATTTGTCCCAGATGTCTTTGGGACCTGACACTGTGCAGAGGACTGAATATATGTGAAGTAAACAGAGATGTCTTCAGTACAGTGAGACACACTTTAAAGTCTATATTTAGAAAACAACCAAAGGGAATTTAAAAACAGCTTATGACTAGGTTAGCATTCCTATTACCAAGGCTAGAATAATAACTTACAAGACTCTGTTGATTAATATTAAATTTTGAACTTTGATTTCTTAGTATCATATGTATCATCTTAAGTTCTCATTTTTCAAGTACCTTAAATCACTTCCTGGAATCATCACAAATTGCATTCACAAGGCTTAAATCACTTCCCCAGACTATTACAACTTACAGAAAACTTAGAAAAACTGAAGCATTTTATTTACCATGAGATGTAGGTGTTTGATTACTTACAGCAGTCACTGAAATAAAGCTCTCTTAAATAAATAATAATAAGTAAATTTTTACTAATCAATTTCTTGCAGGTCTCAGTTTATCCAAATAGTTAACACTTCACAGACTTAGCAAAGACAAAGAGGCTAGACATACATCTTTAAGCTATTTTTTTCTTTTTTTTTTTTTGCTGGCTTGAATTGACTATAAGAACACATAAACTTTATTCATCAAACATATGTTGTTCCTTATCTAATTTCTTTTTAGAAGCCTGCTGCTGAACACAGCAAAGACATGAGTAGTTAAACATACTGCTCTAAGTTAGTCCCTGTTAACCTGAGTAGACCATTATAACCTTAGGAGTTTATAAACTTTAATCAAATATATGTTGTTTTTAAGTTCTATTTTTCCATAAACCTTGTTTATGGTTTTGTCCTCATCTGTTATTATTTTAACTCTCAGGACAAAATCATCATATAAAATTCCATCCTAATCCAAAATATCTTGGAGGATGGCTGCTGTCTCCTTAAAAAAGGAGAAACAATGATCAACAGAGGGCTCAAAAGGATAAGTAGTTTTATGGGTAATGCCATAGTTGGATTGTACCACAGTCACCTTAACTAAGAAGTTGAGTACAGGTGAAATCACCTTGTCCTGAGTACTGCCATTTTGACTTCAGACTCTATTTTGCCTCTGAGGTGAAACAGAGTTCAAGTTCCTAGGCCCAGGGGCAGCTGGGGACTTTCCAATAGCTGACCAATATCCTCCTTAAATAATAGGAATAGTCTGTTATGCTTGTTTAGTTCTCTAAAACACTATGGCTGTTCCTAACAACAAAAAGAACAAGTGAATCTGATTGGTTGGACTGAAAAGCTTACATTCTGTGTTGGTTGGCAATGATGAAACACACATGATTGGTGGAAAAATTTAAGTGTAACTTGGTACAGATGGTGTGTGTGTGTGTGTGTGTGTGTGTGTGTGTGTGTGTGTGTGAGAGAGAGAGAGAGAGAGAGAGAGAGAGAGAGAGAGAGAGAGAAAGAGAGAGAGAGAACACATTTGTGCTTAAATACTTGCTGAAATGAATGATCAGAGATGCAGTTAGTCTATACTGTTTCTGCCGTTCTGCCTAGTAATAAATTTTGCTTTATTACTAGACCTCTCATGTCTGCTTGTGTTATTTCAGAGCCTTGTACCCACAACAGTCACATGGTACTCGATTTCTTTAACCTTAGCAAAGATGGTTGCAGCCACTTGGTAGTTTACATCCTTTTGAGGTCAATAGCTAGTATGGTGTCAAGCCACATGGTTGCTATTTGCTACAAGATTAGTCTGCCAGAAACACATCCCTTTTCTCATAAAACTAAACCAAAAATCCCTCAAACACATCTATTTTCCTAAATAAGAATCAAATTCAAGTGACATATATAGCATGCTATGGCAAATTAAGACTACCTATGTATAGATCTTTTAGGTACCGATCCCCTTTGCCACAAGTTTTAAGGTAACTTTTTTCTGCTTGGGACTTTACCGATTACTTTGTAAACCTCACCATAATGGGCTGATGAATCATGAAATAGGAAGGTTTACATGTCAACCCAAGCTTCAAAGATATCCATGACCTTGAAGGGGCAGATGTTCTTAAGTCACACCCAATGATTGTATAGATCCTGAGATGAAGAAAAGTTTATATTTCAACAAAACTTTCAGAGATAGTAAAGAAAAATAAGGAAAAAAGCATTTAGGAAGCTAAAAATATGTGATTATACTTTACCATTTATTACCTTTACTGGAAATGGTTTATCTCTTATTGTTCTCAAGCACAAAGTATCTTTTTTTTCTTTTTCCCCCAGGCTCTTCTGTTTTGTTCTTCTCCCTAATGAAGGCACATGCCCATCGTGACCCAGGACAGAGACTTTGGAGGTGCTGGACTCAATTTTTGCTTCATCTTAGTATGGTAGGACTATTAGTGCACATTAGCCTGACCTGGAGGAGGGGCGAGGAGCATCCTGAAGTGAGTTCAATGGGAAGGAACACCTTGGAGGCTGTGTTGATGGACGATTCACTTATTTAGAGGTGTCAGGGAACAGTTACACCCTAGGAAGAATGGCTGATTGGATCCATGTAGTGGTATGTCATTGGTTGGAGCTAGAACACCAAGTGTGCTTCATTTGCACACCTGGCAGCAGCAGGGGCCAGGGGAAGGAAACTTATGAGGTCATATAAAAAAGAAAGGAAGTCCATCCCTGGATGTTTCAGTGGTCAGACCAGCAGCAACCACCCCCTGTAGCCTTGAGTTTACCAGTTGCTATGTGCACTAAGGCCATCTGTGCTTGGGGAAGCCTAATTGCTGGGGTTGCTGGTGCCTGAGCAAGGTGAGGGAGTTGTTACAAGCAGTTTTCCAACCAGCCTGGTCCCACAGCCATGTCAGCCTCAAATAACACACAGAGACACTGTATTAGATATAAAGCTGTTGGCCTGTTACTAGCATTTCTTATTGGCTAGCTCTGTCTTAAATATTAACCCATTTCTATTAATCTAAGTGTTCCACATGATCTTGGCTTACTGGAGAAAGGGTCTGGACCTCTTAATCCTCTTGGTCCTACATTTCGACTCTCCTCCTACAACTCCCAGAATACTCCTTGTCTCCTAGTCCCACCTATCTTGCTTTCCTATTGGCCAAGAGTGCTTTATTCATTAACTAATAAGAGAAACATATTTACAGAATGACATGTCCCATCAGTGAGGGAGTAGCCAAATTCCTACCACTCTCAGGATGAGAAAATCTAGGATTTTAGGCATGTGCTGACCCAATCTTAGTTTCAGGCAAGTCCTGCTTGGAGGAAACTTCTAAACAAACATGATTGAATCTAGAAAAGGTCAAATCCCAACTCCAGAGCCAGCTTTTTAGTAGAGTAGAACAGCATATAACAATATCCCATTATCACCTATACCCAAAAGACATTTGAATCTCTGTAAGACTGAATTCATTGACCAGAGGAAGAGAGTACAGCAGATAGGAAACAGGATGTGTAGAGACACACTATTTGTGAGAGTGGAAAGTAGAGAAAGCTTAGGGATGAGAGGAATTTTGGATTATTTACTTGTTTAGTGGAGGAAGTGTGACAGGGTAAGATACAGCACAAGTTCTGCCATCTTGTATTCTTGTGGAGGCCATTTTAGGTTTACCTAGAATTTGATCTCCTTGATGGGAAGCCTCATACAAAATTATCTGACTCTATTCTAGAAACCCAAGGTCAAGATGCCCCACCTAACTCAGCTTCTGTTAAACCACGTGCTTGTGCAAAATCTTATCCTTCAGCCCCCTTTCCCCCATTCTATCAAACTCTGGATATCTTCCCCCTGTTGCTTCTCCTTGCTTTCCTGGGAGATAGCCTTTAACAGTTTGGATAAACTTTTTTCCCTTTCACCCATGCAGTAGCTATCTTGACTCTTTATTGCCCCTATTTTTGATGCACTTATCTAAATAATTTTTATCAATAAAAACTCAGGAGTCAGATATTGCAGTAAGAATGATCAGAGAAGTGCCAGAGAAGCAATCAGTGACCTCCTCTCTCTCTTGTTCCTCCATCCAAAAGGGGCCACCCTCTCTCAGTCCTGCCCTATTATTTCCTGTGTTTATCTGCCCTCAATCCTGCTAAACCTCTATGGTTAATTTTGGTCAGCTAGTAGCTAGCTCCATCCTCTGATTCAAAACAAACTTTATTGATAGTCTTGGGAACATCAGAATGCATTTAAAATATCACACAACATTTTGTCTAAATAAAAAGGGAAGATTATAACTCTGACACAGAAAAACCTGGATTGTGGTCACACCACTAAGCTGACAAACACCAGCCAAAGATCAGCTTTGAACTACAAACTGCCCAGGACAATTTCAAGGTGGCTAGCTGAGATAGCTCAGCCTCACACACTACTCCAGCCAGGACTTCAGACAAGCCCTACCTTTCCTATTGCACAGAGACTGGCAACAAATGATGCAGCTATTTCTCCAAGGACTTGATCATTATCTCAGTTTTCTCAGGGCCCCCTAGAGATGCCATCAGTCACCAGAGAACAGGAAGCAATCTAGACAACATGGTGCCCCACATTCCCAAGAGGTGGGGTGGCTGGCTTTTGGTCATTCAGTGGATTATGGGTATTTGTCGTCATTTAGAGAGGATTTGTTACAAGTTGTTATAAGTCACAAGAAAAAAGCTGAACAAAGGGGATTAGATTTAAGGTTCTCATTCTGAAAAGAAAAAAGGGAGATACAGAATTGATAAGATAAAAGGGTATATATGGATTTTTGTATATTGATACAAATATAAGGTTATTTTGTTATATATATATATATATATATATATATATATATATATATATGTTTCTACTCCTTTTTTAAAGGTTTATTATGGATACAGTATTCTGCCTGCATGCCTGCCTGCACACCATAAAAGGGTACCAGATCTCATTGCAGCATTGTTAGCCACTAAATGGTTGCTGGGAATTGAATTCAGGACCTGTGGAAGAGCAGCCAGTGCTCTGAATTGCTTAGCCATCTCTTCAGCTCATGTTTCTACTTTTGTTTAAGGTAATTTTGTATATTAATACAGATTTAAGGCTATTTTTTGTTAGAATGGAATATACTATACATATGTGTTTGCTCTTGTTTAAAGTATTGTACCTATGTAACTCATTTAACAATGTAATATACATTTCTAGTCCTTGAAAGTTATTATTACAAACTTATTTAGGATATTAAAGAAATTCAGGTTAGTAGTTAGTCACCCACAACGTTCAGACCTGTAGTGTTGCTGGGTATATTTTCAAGGTCAAACAGATATATTTTAGATAGGTGGTCTTCAAATACTTCAGAGACTACAGAATATGGCATTTAAGATGTTTTGTTAATATAGGGATTTTCATGACAATGAGGCACATCTGCTTTTGGTGGCACCAATATACTTCAAAAATAAAAAAAAAAAAAAAGAAAAGAAAAAAGAAAGAAAAAGCCAAACAACAACAATAACAATAACAACAAAAATGATGACGGGGCATTGATGAACCTCTATATGGAGTTTACTCACTTTGTGGCAAAATCTAGACATTTGGGCACAAAACTGCCTTTGCTTTGACTGCTGACAGTGTGCTGTCCAAACTGAACAAGCAGGACACAAAGAGAGTAACTGCGGAACCTTGACAAGAAAGAGTAGGACAGTCCTTCAAATATTTCCTGCTTCTTAGAAAAGTCTGTCAGGCATTCTAGGCCTATAGGCTGTGGATGGATGCTCCAACATTGCAGAGGGACCTTGGGTGACTGTCTGGGCTGCCCCATGGCTGACATTTCTGTAGGTTTGGAAGTGGCTTGTACTGCACTTCTTACTTGCTCAGGTGACATTGTATCCTTCTGGGTCTTTGATAGAGTTTAAGACTAGGTAATTATAATTGCAGTTTTCTTAAGTATAATAGAAGGTAAATTAGGTACAGAGCTTTGAACTCATCAAGATAGAATTAATAATGCAGTATTTTCCCCAAATATGCCAAATACAATGGACTGGACATTGTAAATGTAATTCTTACCTAATAATTGTTCTTATTGTGTATGGTTTGGCTATGTTAGAATTAAAACCTTTTCTTTTTACTTAGACAAAAAGGGGACTTTGTACACTGTGAACAAGTCTCACTTAGATTGATTTAATAAAAAAGCTACATGGCTGTTAGCTAGGCAGGATGTTCTGGGCAGAGAGAATGCTGGGAAGCAGGGCAGAGTTCCAAGGAGATGCAAGGAGGCATAGCAGGCAGCACAGGCATTAGCTACAAACTAAAGGTAACAGAGGCACATAAAAAAAAGTGGATTAAAAGAAATGGGTTCAGTTAAGTTAAAGTACTAGTTAGAAATAAGTCTAAGCTACTAGCCAAGCTTTTATAATTAATAAGACGTCTTGGTGTGATTATTATTAGGCTGAAAAGTCAGCCTAATACATTTTCATTCAAGAACATCTTATTACTCAGATCTGTCCTAACCCTAAAAACTTCAAAATATACCCCCCCTTGCGTGCCTTAGTGCCAGAATTTTAAAGAATAAAATAAATGAAGCCTGCACCATGTGTCAGAGATGTGTGCTCTACTTTAGTGAAATGGCTAAAATTTAAGTTTAAATCACCTTGTTTTAGAGATCTATAAAACAAGAAAGATGCCTCTAGCCTGTAAGGCTCACTTGCCCAAGGACAGATAACATCCTGGAATGCTAGGGGCTATTATTCATGTAAGATAACAGTGTGTTTTTACTTCTGTAAACAAGCTTGGTTGCCCCAAGGTGCACAGGATATGTCCATGATTACAGGTCAGCAGGAGGTACATCAGGAGGTCCGATTGCCTCTGATTGCAGGAAGGCAGGAAGTAAGTAGCCTTGTGAGTTTTGCCCTTGTAAGACCCTGACTAATGTAATTCAGCAATGTACTCTGAGAATCCTGAGTCTCAGGTATAGACCCAGTCAGTACCCATAGTCCTGGCCAGTATTTAATAAAGCCTCTTACATTTGTAAAAATTTATTCATGGTCAGATTGGTAAATCTCTGAATGACCCTAGACCTATAACATCAGATAGCGAATGTGGTATTCTGTAAGAAAATTAGACAACCAAGTTTATTCAGTGCCTCTTTGCAGGGTCACATGAGTTATTTTCCTGTCTTTTAGCAGGCCCACATACAGCAGGAGCAGGGTGGCCAGAGACACCCACATAGAGCAATAATGACAGGCCAAAGAAACAAAGCCCCCAGGTCAATTTTACTTTAAAATAGTAAGTATTCAAGAAGTTCAAATAGTGTTTGCTCTGGTCTTCTTTCCTCCAACAGGAAAATAATTTTTTTTTGAGGCATTTATGTAGATTAGACACTCTTCAACAAGTAACATGTCAGGTTTAAGAATAAATTATTCTAAGAAAGAGAATAAAGCATTTAACCTTCCCTTCAAAGAATGACTTTAATTAGATTCATTTAAATATCTGATCTTAATTAAAATTATCTAGATTGCCTTTGGTGGTTAGCTTCATTTTCAATTGTAATATACAACTTGAGGAAATTTAAATTCTTATCTGTTATGTTAACAAAACGCTCAAGAGAATTCCCCCAAATCCTTTGGTGTCATATTAGTCCCTGCAGTCCAACAAAACGATGAGTGGATTTTATTAGGGCCAGTAAGACATAAAAATAAACTAGTTTGGAAAATTTAATCTCTCTTGTAGGGACGCTCCAGAACTTTCCAGTCATAGCTGACTCTCCTTGTCCTCACCTGCTATGTGTAATAAACACTCCTTTTAGAAACCATTGGGCTCCCATCACCAACAGCACTGCCCTGGATAAATGGATACATTTAATGGCCTCTTTTCAGTGGGCAATATAGTCTTTGTGTCAAGATTTTTAGATTCTTCTCCCTCCTCCTCCTGTTCTTTCTCCTCCTCCCCCTTTCTCCCTTTTTTCCTTGACAGAGCCTCAGGTCGACCTTAAACTCTAAATCAGTGGTTCTCAACCTTCCTAATGTTGCGACCCTTTAATACAGTTCCCCATGTTGTGCTGACCCCAAACCATAAAATTATTTTCCTTGCTACTTTGTAACTGTGATTTTGCTACTGTTGTGGACCCCTGGGAAGGGGTTGAGGCCCACAGACTGAGAACCTCTGCTCTAAACATTCCTTCTGCCTCAACCTCCCAAGGTTATAGGATTGTAGTCCAGAACCATCATACCTCACTTTCAAATCTCTTTTTCATAACTTATTTTTTTTTTTTAAATAAGAGTTTAGTTAGCATGTCACGTCCTAGGATAGGGCTCACACAGCACCTGGCGTTCCTGCAAGCACTTTTCACCCTGCCTTCCATACTAAACTTCCCCTTCCCAGGGGTTGGGCTCTGCTTCCTTTCCCCCAGCTTCTCTTTCCCATTTAAATCTCCAAATTTTGGTATGGGTTCTCTTGTTCCCGGACTCCTTTCTTGTGTGCTTGCCCCCTCTCTCTTCTCTTCCTCCTCCTTTCACCACTCTCTCCTCTCCTGGCCAGGTTCAGTTTGGACAGTCTCAGATATGTCTGGCTGTGCTGCCTCTCACACCTACAATGACACCCTTCTCAACCATACCTCGGAGCAGTCATGTCCTCATTTTCATTCACATACAAAACGGTGTGTTCATCATTGGTCGTCCTCACCGCTCTCCCCTCATTGTCCGTGAACTCTTCTCCGTTTTACATGTGTCTCCATGTCTTTACATGAGAGTCTCCCTCCAAGTGCTGCGCAAGACAGAAACTACAGCTCATGAGCATTTAAGCAATGTTACTGCCCAAGAGCCCCTGAGTCTCTGAAGTGGCACAGATAGTGTGGTTTCTCTGTGGTTTTGGAGGCTGTCCTGGAACTAGCTCTTGTAGACCAGGCTGGTCCTCATTCTTATTCAAGGAATAAGAATAATCCCGCTTTCTGCCTGATGCGGCAGCCTGACTTCGCAGAACAGCGTCTTCCTGGACTTGTGGGTACCTAATTGAATCCCGAGACCTCGGAGACAACATGGGAAATCGATTGCTCTTTTCATCCAGTCTGAATGTGAAATTTAAAAGGGGCTTAATTAAAGGGGTGATCCTATTTGTTTTATAATCATAGATCGTTCGAGCCAGAAGATAATCCAAGTTAATATCTGAAGCTAACATTTGAATTAAAACACGCCGACTCCGAGCACTAGACAGGGAAGTGATACTCGAGGTTACATGTGGAAAAACAGTAGCTGATCCCATTTCCCTGCACTTCCTCTTCTTGTAGGCTCCAAGGCCCAACCTGGGTTTGGAAGACAGCTGTCGCCCGTCCTTTAGCGCTTAGTGCTTTTGTGCTGCCCTCTGGTGACAAGAGTCGTGCATTATAATTGCATGGTTTCACACGGTCTACCGACATCTAAAATATGCTAGCCGTTCTCTAGACTTTGCAGTTTTCAGCTGTGGAATATGTGGACAATATTCTTATCGTCTTAGAGGTTATTTATTAGTAAGAAGAGACAAGATAGTAAGTAAGGCATATAAAATTTGAGTGATACAGAGGTAATCAAGAGAGAACAGATCTGTGTGAATGGAGTTACAACTTTATGTGGCTCATGAAGTGGGGGGGGGTCGCTGAGGATGCAACATGCTGAGAAGATGACTTCTAGGTGTGAAAGTTTAAGTCACACTGGTGTCCAGGAAAAATGGCCTAGCGAGGATGACAGAAATCACACTGGGGTGCAGCATCGCGTGAGTGAGGGAGCCCCAGCTGTGTGGGTGGAAATATGAGGAACGAAATGTGTAAAGGCAGTGAGAGGAATGCCTGTGGGACCAGGGGAGGGCAAAAGTCTAGCACGAGACCATGGCAGTGGCCGAGGCAGCATGACCGAGGCATGCTCTGACGATGCGCCAGTCGTGCCAGAAAGGTCCTGAGCATGCTCAGAAGCAGAGAGCAGGAATCTACTAATGGAGTGCTGTAGGATGTGTTGGAAAAAGTAATGTTGATCTCTAGATGCTCAGCCTGGAGTATTTATGTTCAAGTTAGAGTGGCCATCAAATGTGTTTAAGCAAAGATGGAATAAGCAGGAGAGGTCAGGATCTTAACTTGAGGGAGTTCAATTTTCATATCGAATTATACACTTATCACACTCTTATGATTGCCTTCATTCCCTTGCGTGGTTCAAATGAACACCTGGTATAATTTCCTTCTAGTACAATTTCCTTTATCATCTTTTCCATTGTTCATCTACTGCTGACTAATCTGCTAGCTTTCTGTAATAGTTAAATACCCTGTGATTTTTAACCCTTGCATCCTTTAGGCAAAAGTAGACTTGATTTATTCAGAATAGTTTTGCTCTCTTCTCTTCTAACCTAATAGAGTCTAAGTTAAGAAGCAAAAGTCCCAAGCAAAGGCCACCTCTCTATATTTTGAACAGCATAGTAAATATGGTAATGAAAAGGAATGAAAAGGTTTTGTCTTAATTTTTATAGGAGTCTCATCGGGAAGAGAATACCTTTTCTGGCCATACTGACTCAGAGCAGCACACAGAGCTGCAATCAGATCACACCTCTCCATGCCCACATGTTGCTTCTAACATATTTTGTGTGTTTGTGGCAGGGATGTCACTTTCAATGCTGCTGCTAGTATCTGGCCGTAGACCTTTTCACTGCCTCTTTCTCACACACATTGTTCTAGGTAGGGGGCATGAAATCATCCAAAGGAGAAATAGGAAATATGATGCAATTAAAGCTGAGAATTCAGTTGAGCTTCTTGGAGTTACTTACATTGGCAGCCCAAAGTATACAAGATTGTTTGCAATCATTTTCTTATAAATCAGTTAATCCTGAACAGGCCAAATAGACAGGATGTAAGCAGAATGAGCACATAGCTATAAACGGTCTCAAGGCACACTTGAGACAGTTAACTTGGTCACAGGTTGGGTGAAAGTTTGACTCGTGGACACACATGGAGGCTGGAAAAAGACATTGGATTTCCTGGTGGGCCTGGCTGTGAGCTGCCTGCTGTGGCCACTGGGAAGAGAACTGGACTCCATTCTTGACTGCTGAGCAGGTCTCTCCAGCCAGGCTTTAATTTTTGAATGATGACTTCACTAGGAATGGGTTCATGAGTGCAACGACCATGGCATGTCCTGAAAACAGCATTTCAGAGAAGTCCTTCTTTCTGTCCCATCTTCCACTGTGTTATTTGGGCCATGGTGGGGTTGATATAGATGTCCATTTAGGGTTGACCACTCAATAGTCAGTTATTAATACTCTGACTAGCTGTCTCCATGTTAACTGTTACAAAGTATATAAAAAAAAAACTTCTCTTACCAATGTTGAAGAACAGCACAGATCTGTGAGTAGACACACAAGTCAGCAGTAATAGGTCCTCTGCTCCCACATGGAAGAACTATGATCCTCTTGGCCATGGCCTTTTGACCAGGGTTACAGTACCAAGCATGCTCCCTGCTCCGGAGAAGTCCTCAGATCTACTCAGAATTGGATTACTCCCCTAGCTGCCATGCCTCTATTGCATCTGTGGGCACATTTTGCCTGGCAGATAAGCATTACCGAATGCAGGATGTAGTGTTGGGTAGACCATTGACATCTTTTCTATTCCATCAACCTGCACAGCACCTTCTGTCTCTGTCATGACACAAAGGTGTGCAGTATCTCCAGAAATTGGAGCTTATTGAGAGCAATGGAGAGCAGTAGTAGTAACCTCTATTGTTCTGGGGCCTTCTGGATAACAACCATTCCGACTGCAGCAAGAGGAAGTCTTAAAATAATTCTAATCTGCATTTCTCTGATGGCTAAGGATATTGAACAATTTCTAAAGTGCTTGCTAGCCCCCCCTCTCTCTGGAACTTTTTGTTTAGTTCAGTTCCATAGCACATTTTTAAAATTAAGTTGTTTATGTTTAGTTTTTTTGAGTTGTTTGTGTATTCTAGATGCTAATCTTCCACCAGATGTATAGCTGACAAAGATTCTCTCCCATTCTTTTGGGCTGCTTTTTCATTAACTGACAGTTACTTTTGCTGTATAGGAGCCTTTGCTTCCATAAGTCCCCATATTTTGATTGTTGCTCTTATTTTTCATGTTGCCTAAGTTCTGTTTACTTAGGTCTACAAATTAAAACACACTTTCTCCTATTTCCTTTAGCAATTTTAGAGTATCAAGTCTTACAGTGAGGTTCTTGGTTTATATTTGGAATTGAGTTTTATGTAGAGTGATAAATAGATATCTAATTTCTCTTTTTCTGAATGTTAAAATACAGTTTTTTCCCTGCACCATTTGTTGGTGAGGAGGTCTTTTTTCAATGTAT